>JAPDNY010000001.1:11353735-11546235 GCA_029375565.1 Gekko gecko | reverse complement strand
CAGTGTTGAATCAGGCCAATGGCCCATTTAGTCCAACACTCCGTCACACAGCGGCCAAAATATACCAGGTGCCATCAGGAGGTCCGGCAGTGGGGCCAGGACACCAGAAGCCCTCCCACTGCTGCCCCCTCCAGCACCAAGAATAGAGTGCATCACCTGCCCCGGACTGAGAGTTCCCATCTATACCCTGTGGCTAATAGCCCCTGATGGACCTCCGCTCCATATGTTTATCTAATTCCCTCTTGAAACTGTCCATGCTTGTAGCTGCCACCACCTCCTGTGGCAGTGAATTCCATATGTTAATCACTCTTTGGGTGAAGAAGTATTTCCTTTTATCTGTTCTAACCCGACTGCTCAGCAATTTCATGGAGTGCCCACGAGTGAGAAAGGGAGAAAAGTACTTCTTTCTCAACCTGCTCAATCCCATTCATAATCTTATAAACCTCGATCATGTCACCCCTCAGCCATCGTTTCTCCAAGCTAAAGAGCCCCAAGCGTTTTAACCTTTCTTCCTAGGGAAGGTGTTCCAACCCTTTTATCATTCTAGTTGCCCTTCTCTGCACTTTTTCCAAAGCTATAATATCCTTTTTGAGATGTGGCGACCAGAACTGTACACAGTATTCCAAATGAGGTCGCACCAATGATTTATACATATGGCAATAAAGGTCTATGAATGAATGAATGAAAAAGAACAGCCGTGCCAGAACTTTGGCTTGCCCAAGGTCATCCAGCAGGCGCAAGTGGAGGAGTGGGGGAATCAAACCCGGTTCTCCCAGATTAGAGTCCGCGCACTTCACCACTACACCAAACTGGTGGAGTGCAGCTGGGAACAGGTGTGTAAAGTGCGCCCATGCACATCCAGCTTTGTTTCACTTGTCTCCGTGCTCCTGGCTTTACCGTATAATTACGACCCGATGAAAGGTTGAAATGGAGATTTACCTGCTCCCTCTAAGCCGTGGAGTCTTGTGAGCAATGATTCTACTTTGTGAGCTCCTGGCATTAAAGTTGTGAGCGAGCGATTTGGCGACTGCATAAATCAGTTTGCCCTGGAGCCCTCCCTTCCTGAGCTAAGGTAAAAATGTGTGAGCTGGAGGCTAAAAAAACAGTGAGCTAGCTCACACTAACTCAATTTAGAAGGAACACTGCCCGGGACATCCATTGCCGTGGTTAATCCCTCCCCAAATGTCAAAAAGAGCCGTTTCTGTCAAGAGCTCTCTCAGCCCCACCTACCTCACAGGGCGTCTGTTGAGGGGAGGAGAAGGGAAAGAAGTTTGCAAGCTACTCTGAGACTCCTTTGGGTAGTGAAGGGCAGGGGATAAATCCAATCTCTTCTTCTTCTTCTTCTTCTTCCTCAGGCTCTACTCCCAAAGATCCAGGAATATCACAACCCAGAGTTGGCAACTCTTCTCATGCCAGACTCCCCTCTCCAAAGCAGCCATTTTCTCCAGGGGAACTGACCTGTTTTCTGGAGACCAGTGGTAATTCCAGGGAATCTCTGGGCCCCGTTTGGAGGTTGACAACTTCATTTCACAAAACACCTTCGCGGTTTTATTAAGCGTGCATGTATCTCGAATGAGGAAGAAGAAGAAGAAGAAGAGATTGGATTTATACCCCACCCTTCACTCGGAGTGGCTTACAAAACTCCCTTTCTTTCCCCTCCCCGCAACAGACACCCTGTGAGGTAGGCGGGGCTGAGAGAGCCCTTTCCAGAACTGCCTTTGAGAGAACAGCTCTAAGAGAACTACAGCTTGCCCAAGGTCATCCAGCCAGGTGCAAGTGGAGGAGTGGGGAATCAAACCCGGTTCTCCCAGATTAGAGTCCACGCACTTCACCATGAGACCAAACTGGACCAGTCTGGTATGTTGTTTTAAAACCCTTTATTTCCTTGAAGGTTGTTTTTCTGTGGTGCAATTTCTGGTAGTCACTGAGTTTGGACACAGAGACAGAGAGAGAGAGACTATCTGTTAATGTTTGCAAGGAACAAATAATTTTTAAAAACATCCCCCCAAGTCAGACGGAAAGAGGCTGAAAGTCGGGAAATCTGGCCAAGCACTCCTCTTCCCTCCCTCCTCTGGTTTCAACGTTCCATGCGCCAGCCGGGAAGTTGATGCGCTGCTTGCCAGGCGATCATGTGAGAAATCTGATTCTCTCCCTTCCCGGCCCAGCTGTGCCACCACATACCCCCCCCCCCTCCTGGTTGTTCTGCACATCTGAGTAAAGTTTGCATGAGACAAAACAGCACAGATTTTCCGCTGCCGGCCAGACTTCCTCAAAGTCAGCCCGGCATAAAAACAAAGGCTCCGGCGGTACCCGTCCACTCTGCGGACCCTTTTCTGCCCCACTGAACGGTGAATTTTGCAGGAAGAGGACCGGTGGCGGATTTTGACTCAGGTGAGCTATGGGCCTGAACAGAGGGTTTTGAATGCCTTGGTTTCATCCCCTTCCTCGGGGCGTTTTAGGAAATCTAGCTGTGTCCAAGACCTTTCCCAGTTGGAACTGGAACGTGAAAGAGGCCTGTGCCAGCGCTCCCTCTAAGCCGTGGGGTCCTGTGAGCAAACATTCTGCTTCGTGAGCCACTGGCCTTAAAGCTGTGAGCGAGCCATTTGGCTGCTGCATAATTTAGTTCGCTCTGGAGCCATCCCTTCCAGAGCTAAGACAAAAATGTGTGAGCCGGAGGCTAAAAAACTGTGAGCTGGCTCACACTCACTCAGCTTTGAGGGAACACTGCTCTGGAGCCCTCCTTCCTGAGCGAAGGCAGAAATGTGTGAGCTGGAGGCTAAAAAACTGTGAGCTAGCTCACACTAACTCAGCTTAGAGGGAACACTGCTCTGGAGCCGTCCATTCCCGAGCTAAGACAAAAATGTGTGAGCCAGAGGCTAAGAGACTGTGAGCTAGGCTCACACTGACTCAGCTTAGAGGGAACACTGCTCTGGAGCCCTCCTTCCTGAGCTAAGACAGAAATGTGTGAGCCGGAGGCTAAAAGACTGTGAGCTAGGCTCACACTGACTCAGCTTAGAGGGAACACTGCTCTGGAGCCCTCCTTCCTGTGCTAAGGCAAAAGTGTGTGAGCCGGAGGCTAAAAAACCGTGAGCTAGGCTCACAGTGACTCAGCTTAGAGGGAACACTGCTCTGGAGCCCTCCTTCCTGAGCTAAGACAGAAATGTGTGAACTGGAGGCTACAAGACTGTGAGCTGGCTCACACTCACTCAGCTTAGAGGGAACACTCAGTTCACCTCAGGAGGCCTCTGGGGGAAAGGGTTGCCAACTCCTGGTTGGGAAATCCCTGGAGATTTCGGGGTGGATCCTAGGGAGGGCAGCGTCTGGGGACTGGGGGGACCTCGGTGGGGTACAATGCCGTAGAGTCCCCCCTCCAAAGCAGCCATTTCCTCTGAGGAAAGTGATCTCTGTAGTCTGGAGATGAGCTGGAAATCCGGGGAGGTCCCCAGGTCCCCCCTGGAGGTTGGCAAACCTTGGTGGCAAGGAGAGAGAGATCTATCAGGGGCTACTAAGCATTGCTTATGAAAGGAAGGCTCTACGTTCAGAGTTAATAGATCAAGATGGTTAGCCGTGTTAGTCTGTCTGTCTGGCTCAAGTGCTTAAGACGCTGAACTGCAGGCCGGAAGGTTGGTAGTTCAGCAGTTCGAGACCTGAGGAGTGCCGCATGACGGAGAGAGCTCCCGTCTCTAGTTCCAGCTCCTGCCAACCTAGCAGTTCGAAAGCAAGAAATTGCAAGTAGATAAATAGGTCCCACTTCGGTGGGAAGGTCACAGCGTTCCGTACGCCTTGGCGTCTAGTCGTGCCGGCCACGTGACCACGGGAACGTCTTCGGACAGCGCCGGCTCTTTGGCTTGGAAACGGAGATGAGCACCGCAACCCTAGAGTCGGATTCGACTGGCTTTCAAGCAAGGGATGTCTTTACCTTTACCTTTAGCAGTCGGAAAGAGCCAGAGTCCAGTGGTACCTTAAAGGCTAACAACACTTGTGGCAGGGGGAGGAGCATTCATGAGTCATGGCTCAACTCAAATATCTTCAGGTATCTGAAGCAGTGAAGATCAGTGACTCACGAAAGCCACAAATGTTGTTAGTCCTGAAGGAGCTCCTGGACTCTGGCTCTTTTCTGCTGCATTCAGAGGAAATGAACCTCGGAATCCCAGAGCCTGGAGGCGATACCCGGGAAGGCCTCGGCCTCTCCGCCCTGCTGTTGGCCCTCCAGAGGAGCTGGTTGAGGCCACCGTGTGAGGCAGGATGCTGGACTAGATGGACCCTCACTGGTCTGATCCAGCAGGGCTCTTCTGCGGTCCCTCTCAGGAAGGCCTCGGCCTCTGTGCCCTGTTGCTGGCCCTCCAGAGGAAGTGGTTGGCCACTCTGTGAGACAGGAGGCTGGACTGGATGGACCATTGGTCTGACCCAACAGGGGTCTTCTGATGCCCTTCTCAGGGGAAGGCCTCAGCCTCTCTACCCTGTTGCTGGCTCTCCTGGGGAACTGGTAAAGGTCACTGTGTGAGACAGGAGGCTGGACTAGATGGACCCTCCCTGGTCTGATCCAGCAGGGCTCTTCTGCGGTTCCTCTCAGGAAGGCCTCGGCCTCTCTGCCCTGTTACTGGCCCTCCAGAGGAACTGGCTGGCCCCTGTGTGAGGCAGGATGCTGGACTAGATGGACCCTCATTGGTCTGACCCAGCAGGGCTCTTCTGATGCTCTTCTCAGGGGAAGGCCTCGGCCTCTCTGCCCTGTTGCTGGCCCTCCAGAGGAACTGGTAAAGGCCACTGTGTGAGACAGGAGGCTGGACTAGATGGACCCTCACTGGCCTGACCCAGCCGGGCTCTTCTGATGCCCTTCTCAGGGGAAGGCCTCGGCCTCTCTACCCTGTTGCTGGCTCTCCTGGGGAACTGGTAAAGGCCACTGTGTGAGACATGAGGCTGGACTGGATGGACCCTCTCTGGCCTGACCCAGCAGGGCTCTTCTGATGCCCTTCTCAGGGGAAGGCCTCGGCCTCTCTGCCCTGTTCGTTGGCCCTCCAGAAGAACCGGTTGAGGCCCCTGTGTGAGGCAGGATGCTGGACGGGATGGACCCTCCCTGGTCTGACCCAGCCGGGCTCTTCCTTTGTCCTCCTGTCTTCCCGCTCGGGTGCAAAGGCCACCCCTCACAGGCCTGAGCTTTACTGTGCCCCCCAATGCAGTCACACGGCACCGTCTTGCACATAAGCTGTGCATCATGTGCAGGGCTGACAAGCAGCCGCTGCATGTCCAAGGGCCTGCATCCATATGCCCCTTTTCTGGGAATCGGTGGGTGCTTCAGTGTGAGGTTTTAAGTCACTTGCCATGTTCCAAAACGGGGTGGAGCTACGACCCCGGTGCGCGTGCCCAAGTCGTTTCATCACAAGCAAGTCTGCCAAAAAAGCATTCTATCACAAGACGCTGACTAAGAGAGCTCCCGAGACAGAGGAACGTTGTTGCGTGGACTATCCTGTGGATTTGTTAGTAGATATCCCTATAAGTGTTAAGGAGCTGCGGTGGCTCAAGTGGTTAAGACGCTGAACTGCAGGCTGTGGAAGGTCAGGCGTTCAGCAGTTCGAGACCCGAGAGTGCCGCATGACGGAGTGAGCTCCCGTCTCTAGTTCCAGCTCCTGCCAACCTAGCAGTTCAAAAGCAAGAAATTGCAAGTAGATAAATAGGTACCACTTCGGTGGGAAGGTAACAGCGTTCCGTGCGCCTTGGTGTTTAGTCATGCCGGCCGCATGACCGCGGAAACGTCTTCGGACAGCGCTGGCTCTTCGGCTTTGAAACGGAGATGAGCACCGCAACCCTAGAGTCGGATTCGACTGCCTTTCGAGCAAGGGAACCCTTACCTTTACCTTTATCCCTATAAGTAGCATTCATAAGATGACTCTTAAAATGCTCCTGTCAAAAGCCCGCCCTGGGTCTGTGCATTCTCACATGCGTGTTGCGTGATCGCCTGCGTGTCAAAGCGTGTTTCTCTTTTCTGCCACTACCCGCAAGTTACAAAACCCGGCCTACCGCGTAACCAGTGCCTTGAGGGTACCCCGGCAAGGGTACCTCTGAGCAAGTACAAAGGGCAGAGCTTTCCGATTACTTGAACCGCCTCTCCCGTGCACACTTGTTCTCTTAGGAGCAGTCTAGATGTGTGGGTAGGATTCGAATCACAATCCACTTTCTTAAACGGGAGCGAAACTTTATCCCTACAGATTAAGCGAGGGCGCACACGTGGAAAAACCGCTGGTGTGTCTAGTGAGTACACATTGAAGGGAAAGAAAAATAAAGAACCAGTTTGGTGTAGGAGAGCCGGCTTGGTGTAGTGGTGAAGTGCGCCAACTCTAATCTGGGAGAATCGGGTTTGATTCTCCACTCCACCACTTGCAGCAGCTGCTGGATGACCTTGGGCAAGCCGTAGTTCTGACAAGAGCTGTCCTTGGAAAAGAGCCGTTTCTGTCAGAGCTCTCTCAGCCCCACCTACCTCACAGGGTGTCTGTTGTGGGGAGGGGAAGGGAAGGGAGTTTGTAAGCCACTCTGAGACTCCGAGTGAAGGGTGGGATAAAAATCCTCCTCCTCCTCCTCCTCCTCCTCCTCCTCCTCCTCCTCCTCCTCCTCCTCCTCCTCCTCCTTCTTCTTCTTCTTCTTCTTCTTCTTCTTCTTCTTCTTCTTCTTGTTATTACGTGCTGTCAGGGGGTTCCAACTTATGGCAACCCTCTGAATTAATGTCCTCCAGAACGTTCTGTCGTTCACAGCCTGGCTCAGGTCTCCCCAACTGAGGGCCCTTGTTGCTTCCTTGATGGCGTCAATCCACCTCCTCTGGGGTCTTCCTCTTCGCCTGCCGCCTTCGACTTTTCCTAGCATCGTTGTCTTTTCCGGGGACTCCTAACTTCACGTAATGTGAACGAACTACAGATAGCCTCAGCGGAGTCATTTTCGCTTCTAGGGAGAGTTCAGGCTGGATTTGATCCAGAACTCACTGATCTGTCATTCTGGCCATCCACGGTATCCGTAAAACTCTCCGCCAAGCCCACGTTTTCAAAAGAATCCACTTTCTTCCTGTCAGGAAGGCAAAGGGGCAGGCCTTGGAGCGGGAGTGTAAAAAGCCGGGCACCGAGTTTGAATGTTGCTCTGGCACCCAAAGAGTGATGAACATGTGGAATTCCCTGCCACTGGAGGTAGTGGTGGCTACAAGCACGGACAGCTCCAAGAGGGAATTGGGTAAACATCTGGAGCAGAGGTCCATCAGTGGCTATAGATAGGGACTCTCGGTCCGGGGCAAGGGATGCTCTGTCTTCTTGGTGCTTGGAGGGGGGTCAACAGTGGGAGGGGCTTCTAGTGTCCTGGCCCCACTGCTGGACCTCCTGAGGGCCCTGGTAGTTTTGGCCATTGTGTGACCCAGAGTGTTGGACTGGATGGGCCGTTGGCCTGATCCAACATGGGCTTCTCTTATGTTCTTAAGAGGGGATTGGATGGACACATGGAGCAGAGGTCCATCAGTGGTTATTTGCCACAAGGTATAGAGAGGGACTCTCGGTCTGGGGCAAGGGATGCTCTGTCTACTTGGGTGCTGGGGGGGGCAGCAGTGGGAGGGCTTCTAGTGTCCTGGCCCCACTGTTGGACCTCCTGATGGCACCTGGTATTTTTGGCCACTGTGTGACACAGAGTGTTGGACTGGATGGGCATTTGGCCTGATCCAACATTGGCCTCTCTCTTGTGTTCTTATGTTAAGAGCAGAGGTCCATCGGTGGCTATGAGCCACAAGGTATAGACAGGGTTCTCTCGGTCTGGGGCAAGTGAGGCTCTGTCTTCTTGGTGCTTGGAGGGGGTCAACAGTGGGAGGGGCTTCTAGTGTCCTGGCCCCACTGCTGGACCTCCTGAGGGCCCTGGTAGTTTTGGCCACTGTGTGACCCAGAGTGTTGGACTGGATGGGCCGTTGGCCTGATCCAACAGTGGCTTCTCTTATGTTCTTAAGAGGGGATTGGATGGACACATGGAGCAGAGGTCCATCAGTGGTTATTTGCCACAAGGTATAGAGAGGGACTCTCGGTCTGGGGCAAGGGATGCTCTGTCTTCTTGGGTGCTTGGGGGGGCAGCAGTGGGAGGGCTTCTAGTGTCCTGGCCCCACTGCTGGACCTCCTGATGGCATCTGGTATTCTTGGCTACTGTGTGACACAGAGTGTTGGACTGGATGGACCACTGGCCCGATCTAACATTGGCTTCTCTTATGTTCACCAGGCAGGAAAGCGCCCCTGAGACAGCCCAGAAGTAATTACTCTGCTAACAAAAGTGGAGATATTTTTAGAGAATGCAAACTGTGTTCACCTAGTGATGAGGAGGGCAGGAAACCCACAAACTTGGCCACCTCCCTGCTCAGGTGCTTTAGAATAAACATATTTTTAGAGGGGAGCCGTGTTGTTTTGCAGTAGAACCGTTCGATTTGAATACAGTAGCCCCTTCCGGAACCAGCAAAAAATTGGGGGGAGAGGAATTAAGGTTTCAAGAGTCAACGCTCCCTTTGTCTGACAAAAAGGACTCCGAGATCTCCATTCCTGCTTGTATCTGACGAAGGGGAATTTGACTCTCGAAAGCCCGAACCCGGGACATCTTGTTAGTCTCTAAGGTGTGACTGGACTCGAACCTAACTAGAATAAACATTGTTACTTTACAGGTGGCAGCCCAGGAAAGAGTCACAGGGCAAGCCAGTTTGGTGTAGTGGTTAAGTTTGCGGACTCTAATCTGGGAGAACTGGGTTTGATTCCCCCACTCCTCCACTTGCACCTGCTGGATGACCTTGGGCAAGCCACAGTTCTGATAAGAGCTGTCCTTGAAAAAGCTCTCTCAGCCCCACCTACCTCACCGGGTGTCTGTTGTGGGGAGGGGAAGGGAAGGGAGTTTGTCAGCCGCTCTGAGACTCCTTTGGGTAGTGAAGGGCGGGGTATAAATCCAATCTCTTCTTCCTCTTCTTCTTCTTCTCAGTTTGGTGTAGTGGTTAAGTGCGCAGACTCTAATCCGGAAGAACTGAGTTTGATCCCCCACTCCTCCTCCACACGCAGCCAGCTGGATGACCTTGGGCAAGCCACAGTTCTCTCAGAGCTGTTCTTGAAAAACAGCAGTTTCTCTCAGAGCCCTCTCAGCCCCGCCTGCCTCACTGGGTGTCTGTTGTGGGGAGGGGAAGGGAAAAGAGTCTGTAAGCCGCTCTGAGACTCCCGAGTGAAGGGCAGGGTATAAATCCAACCTCCTCCTCTTCTTCAAATGCAATCCTTCCTGCATTCGTTAGTTCTCCATATCTTTTTGTTTCTTGTTCTTAGCCGTCTCCTGGCTCTGTTTGCACCTGCAGGTTTGACTCCTGAGATTAGGTTCCTGGTGCAATCCCTCCGCTTTGGAAGCGGTCACACAAAGGGTTGAATCTTACGGTTGCCAGCTCCAGGCTGTGAAATTCCTGGAGGTCTGAGGGTAGAGATTGGGGAAGGTTGGGTTTGGGAGGGGGAAGGTCAGTGGGGTACAATGCCATTGAGTCCACCCTCCAGGACAGCTGTTTTCTCCAGGGGAGGAGGAGGAAGAGGAAGAGGAAGAAGAAGAAGAAGAAGAAGAGAAAATTGGATTTATACCCCACCCTTCACTACCTGAAGGAGTCTCAGAGCAGCTTACAATCTCCTTTTCCTTCCCCTTCCCACAACAGACACCCTGTGAGGTAGGTGGGGCTGAGAGAGCTCTCTCGAGGACTGCTGGTGAGAGAACAGCTCTGACAGAACTTGGGACTGACCCAAGGTCATGCCAGCAGCTGCATGTGAAGGAAGAGTGGGGAATCAAACCCGGTTCTCCCAGATTAGAGTCTGCGCTCCTGACCACTACACCAGACTGCCTCTCCACCACCTGGAGATCAGTTGCAATTCTGGGATACCTCCAGTCCCCACCTGGAAGTTGGCAAACCTATTTCTCCCCTTAAGCACCGCCGTTCGTGGTACGGATCTGCAGGATCCAGCCAACAAAATTCCGCTGAGCTTCCACGGCGCCTGCTTTTAAGGTGCCGGTTTGCCGGGACCGGTGGGAGGGAAGGAAACCCCTGGCAGAGATGGAATCCAGATGTGCGTTGTTTTGGAAACCAGAAGGCCCTGCACCGCCAGGCGGGCTAATGAGAGCCAGCTGTGGTCACACACACGTGACCTGTGTCTGGGGAAGAAAGGAATTCTGGGAAAGGGGGGTAGGGAGAACAAGAGAGAGGGAGAGGGAGAGAGTCGGCTGAATGGCAAGGATCCGAAGGCAGAACATTTCACGAGCTGAGCCGGGCTTCCGGTTGCAGCTATGCCCAAACCCTTCAGTCCTTTTCCAAACTTTCTGCCTTAGGAGGGAAAGACGAGGAGGAGCCCAGGAGTACCTTAAAGACAAGCAAAATTTGGGGGAGGCGAGGAACTTTTTGGTGTAGTGGTGGTGGTTAAGTGCGTGGAGGGCCAGTTTGGTGTCGTGGCAAAGGGTGCGGACTCTTATCTGGGAGAACCGGGCCTGATTCCCCCACTCCTCCACATGCAACTGCTGGTGTGACCGTGGGTCAGTCACAAGTTCTCTCAGAGCTGTTCTCTCTGGAGCTGTCCTCGAGAGAGAGCTCTCCCGGCCCCACCGACCTCACGGGGTGTCTGTTGTGGGGAGGGGAAGGTAAAGGAGTTTGTAATCCAGTCTCCTCCTCCTCTTCTTCTTCTGTGAGTCACGGCGGCTCACTTCTTTGGAGACGTTCCATTATGTGTGGCTAAATGTAGTGCCTTCCTTAGAGACCAGGGCTTTTTTGGTAGGAAAAGCCCAGCAGGAACTCATTAGCATAATAGGCCACACCCAACAGCAGAAACTCATTAGCATATTAGGCCACACCCCTGACAGCACATTATATTAGCATATTAGGCCACACCCCCATGTTTCCAGAAGTGTGGTCATCCAGCCACACCCACCTTTTGCTTCTTATTCTGTTTACCTTGTTTGTTGTCAAAACCCAGGGCTTTATTTGTGGCAGGAACTCCTTTGCATGTTAGGCCACACACCCCAAATGTAGCCAATCCTGATGAGTTTCTGCTGTTGGGTGTGGCCTATTACGCTAATGAGTTCCTGCTGGGCGTGACCAACTCAGGAGCCGGCCGGAACGCCGTTCCTGTGCGTTCCTGCCCAGAAATAGCCCTGTTGGAGACTGATCAAGATGGGTAGAGCCGTGTCATTCTTGTCTGTAGCAGCCGAAAAGGGCAAGTGCCCCCAGGAGCACCTTAAAGTCTCACAAAATTTGTGGCAGGGGAGGAGCTTCTGTGAGCAGTGAGTTTTGCCCAAAGCCTAGAGTGTCACCCCCAGTGTCAAAAACACGATGACGTCACTTCCAGGAGACGTCATTGTGGTGTGCACGCCAGAAGGCCTGCAGGAATTATTGGAAGTCCCCCCTGCTGGTGGCCAGGTGGAACCTGGTAACCCTAGTAGGGATGCCATCCTCCAGGTGGGACCTGGAGATTCCCTGGAATTACAGTTTCTCTTGAGACTGCAGAGATCATTTCTCCTGGAGAACGTGGATTCTTTCGAGGATGGACTCTCGGGCGTTGCATCCCACGGAGGTCCCTGTCCTCCCCAGACTCCATCCCCAAATCTCCAGGAATTTCCCAACCAGGATCTGGCAATGTTACTCCCCATCCCCTGCTGGCGGCCCAGGCAACCCTAGATCAAAGGGACCTCAGCAGGGCACGAGGCGCTATTTTTACCTTCCAAAGTGTTGGGAATATGCCTGTGTTGCAAGGTCTGATCCAGTCATTATAGGGTTAATGTGCTTTACCTTGTGTGCTTTAGACTGACCTGGGAGGGAAACCTGGCTCAGAGCCAATGGGAAGGTAGCCCGGGAAAATCTAAGTCTGTTTACTCACAATCATTAGTTAATGCACTCAGGTGATTTCCTTCTAGGGGGTCAAGAAGAAAGAGAATCTCCATTACAGTTGTTGTTGTGAGACCGTGCGGTCGGTCTCTTCTGTAGCTGTAGAGTCGTAGCCTTAGGTCAAATCTGCATTTGCATTTTTAAATCAGTTCCGTGCTGCTGTGATGCCGTCTTTCTCTATGCTCGTTTGAACGTTGTTTGGGGAAGGTTCTTTTAAAGCAGTGCGGAGGCGCAATGACGGTGGAGCCGCCACAAGAGGGTGATAAACTTATGTGGACATGCGAAAGTATGCTAGCACTGCTGAGGTGTGAAAACAACACCAAATGTGGACGGCTTTTTTGAAGGCGGAGTCAAAAGGAAAGACAAATGCAGATTCGGCCTTTGTCTCTGTTGTTTTGTAGATTTCCCTGTGTACCCTTTCCCCTTAGAAATAAATATCTTTACATAGAAAGAAATGCCTCCTCTCCAGTGAAGCAAAGATCCATTGCAGACTCTGAATATCTAAGCATTTTTGCCTGTTGTCCCAACACAAAGCAGCTATTTCCTCCAAAGGAACTGATCTCTGTTGTCCCGGAGATCTGTTGTAAGTCTGGGAGATCTCTGGCCACCACCTGGAGGTTGACAACCCCACTGTGTCAGGAGGAGGGACCTGGTTTGGGGTGTGTGTGTGGGAGAAGCGCCACTGCTAATTCCGTGGATCTGCGGGATCCAACCCTGTGTGCCAAATGACCTGTGGTTCATCCACTGGATGTTCTAGCAGATGTTCTCTTCCCACGGCTGATTCTCTTTTCCTTCCAGCATGTGGTGCCTCGCCCTCCTAGCGGCCCTGCTGCCCCTCGCAAAGGCCGCCGTCTACCCCGATGACCTGCTGGACTCGCAGTGGGAGCTCTGGAAGAAGACCCACCGGAAGGAGTATAACAGCAAGGTAACCCTGCGGCGATAACGTCACACAGCTTGTGCGTGGTAGTGGAACGAAGCTTAAGAACCATTCCGTTAAGACAGTGAGGGAATTAAGGAGGAGTGGGCTTGGAACAGATCCAAGGAGGTCCTTTTTCACCCAAAATGTAGTTAACATAAGCGTCAGACCTCCGGATAAATCAGTTCCCAACAACGTTCATTTCAAAGAAGGATGCCTTTATCGAGACATTGATAGAATCCAGCATGTACACTGGCTGTGTTAGAACTGAGACTGAAGGCGCGAAAGTAACAGATATACAGGGTTCAAGCGAGGGCCCGAAAAGGTTCAGAACCAATCGCCCCCTGGGATTTCGCCCACCAAATGTAGCTGCCATCCCCCCCCCCCGTGCCTTCCCCCCAACATGTAAGACAAAAGCCAGCATAGGAAGATGAGACTCGAGGCCACTAAAACTACTCAGGATAGATAAGGTGCCTGGTGCACCAAAGTCCTCGGAAGTGAAACTGCTTTGGCCCTGCATTCTTCCGCTCCCCGCTTCCTGGTTACTGTGCCGAGCAAGCTGTAAAATGCAAAATGAACAGCGAGTTTGACAATAAGAGAGCATAAGAGAAGCCAATGTTGGATCAGGCCAGTGGCCCCTCCAGTCCAACACTCTGTGTCACACAGTGGCCAAAAATACCAGGTGCCCTCAGGAGGTCCAGCAGTGGGGCCAGGACACTAGAAGCCCCTCCCCCCACTGTTGCCCCCCCAAGCACCAAGAAGACAGATCATCCCTTGCCCCAGGCATAAGAACATAAGAGAAGCCAATGTTGGATCAGGCCAATGGCCCATCCAGTCCAACACTCTGTGTCACACAGGGGCCAAAAATACCAGGTGCCCTCGGGAGGTCCAGCAGTAGGGCCAGGATACTAGAAGCCCTCCCACTGCTGCCCCCTCCAGCACCAAGAATACAGAGCATCCCTTGCCCCAGACCGAGAGTTCCTATCTATACCTTGTGGCTAAGAGCCACTGATGGACCTCTGCTTCATATGCTTATCTAATTCCCTCTTGAAGCCGTCCATGCTTGTAGCTGCCACCACCTCCTGTGGCAGTGAATTCCATGTGTTAATCATTCTTTGGGTGAAGGAGGACTTCCTTTTATCTGTTCTCTCTGCATCTAAAACACAATTACATATCCAGGGAGATGGGAAAGTCCCCAGGGTTCCTAAGAGGTGTGAAAAAATAAAGAATCAAACCTCGTCAACGGTGATAACATTTCCTAGCAATTTTAATTCATATATGGTCTATAATTTCCCCCAAGGGTATAAAATTGGTGCTTGGCTTGGCTGTTCTTTATCTGAGTTTTATTTTTCCCTGGCAATGGCTAAGTTGCCTCTTTATGGTAAATACATATCTCTCTCTCTCTCTCTCTCTCTCTCTCTCTCTCTCTCTCTCTCTCTCTCTCTCTCTCTCTCTCTCTCCCCCTCCATCCATGGAGGACTAGCTTTCTAGCACACAACAACTCTATGGCTATCAAAGATCTGTTCCGTAATTGTGGGTTGGATCCCACAGGCCTGTTCTGCAGGGGATCCAACCCCCTCGATCCTTACCTGCCTTTTGTCTGTGACGTACAGATGGACGAGGTCTCCAGAAGACTCATCTGGGAGAAGAACCTCAACTACATCAACACCCACAACCTCGAATTCTCCCTCGGAAGGCACACGTTCGAAGTGGCCATGAATCACCTGGGAGATATGGTAGGCGGACACACTCTCCGGGGGAAGGTGCTTCTACAGAACAGTCTACGGATACCAGCAAGGGGCTGTTTTGTTTTCGTTAAGGAGACGACCCAGATTTTTAACTTGATTAATTATGGGCATAAGAAAGTGGCTCCCCCCGCCCCCGGAGATAGGTCAAGACGGACAGCTGTGTTAGTCTGTTTGTAGCAGTAGAAAAGAGCAAGAGCCCAGTAGCCCCTTAAAGACCAACCAAATGTACAGCAGGGGAGGAGCTATTGTGAGTCACTGCCCACGTCTCCAGATACAGCTAGACCGTGAGTCCTTCTGTCCTTCTATCTTGGAGGGTGGAGTGATTTCAGACACAAAGGGGTTTTAAAGGGAGATTAGAAAGAGAGACTGCCGAATCGCAACCGATCATGGAGCGCAAGACAATGCGTCCTCCTGGACCGAATCAAGACCTAGGTTTTCCTTTCTCACCACCAATGGCTGATTTCTTCATAACTACTACCCCTCTGCACAGCATGCCTGCTGTCGTCATTCACCTGCTATTGTCTTTTGGCATCTGAAATCACTCATTTGGGCTAGCCCGGGCTATCTAGTTCAAGGCAAGAGATGAGTAGAGTTGGTTCGCCATTGCCTGCCCTGCTTAGCTTCTGAGATCGGATGAGATAGGGCTTCCCCGGGCAATCCGGGTCAGATAGACTTATTGGATACTCCGCCCCTGCTTGATGTCAGGAGGCACCTAAGCCTGTTTTTCCTCCGGGTCCTCATGTCCCCTTTCCTCCCTTGCAGACCAGTGAGGAGGTAGTGCAGAAGATGACCGGCCTCAAAGTCCCTCCATCTCGTAAGCAGAACAACGACACGCTGTACATCCCGGACTGGGAGAAACGGGTCCCCGACTCCATGGACTACCGAAAGAAAGGCTACGTGACTCCCGTGAAGAATCAGGTCAGTTCCTCTGTTGATACCGGATTGCCTCGCCGGACCTTCGGCCAGACTTTTCGGGTGATTTCTCAGTAAGGAAATCTGGCTTGCTGAAGATCTCACGTCCTCAGCAGTTGGATTAGAACGTAAGAGAAGCCATGTTGGATCAGGCCAGTGGCCCATCCAGTCCAACACTCTGTGTCACACAGTGGCCAAAACCCAGGGGCCATCAGGAGGTCCACCAGCGGGGCCAGAACTCCAGAAGCCCTCCCGCTTTACCCAGTCTCCTCTTGATTGTTTGCCATTTCTATTATTCTTCGTTCCGGATAGCTGAATAGACTTATTTTGTCAATCAACCCTGGAGAAATGGTTCATTCTTACACCCAGGAAAGGTTTAAAAATATACTCACCTTTCAAGGCACCTGCTCTGTCTTCTAGTTTCTCTGCAAATCGCTGTCCCGAACTTGACTTCTCTGAGGACAGGTAGTTCTCCCATGTTTATGCATTCAGTTGTGAAGTGATCTGACCAGTACAGAGAAACAGCAAGTTTCTCATCCCTCCCAGAGGCTGAGGCAAAGCCAGGGCTGCCTGTAACTCATTCAGAGACACAGCAGGCAGCCTCCTCTAAGGGCAGCTTGACTCTGCTACATCCTGGCACAAAGTCGTATCCAACCCGGGCAGAGACACTGCAGAATATCTCAATCCGACAAAAAGTGGAGGTGAAGCCTGAACGATAACTCACTCAGGACGCGGCAGGCAGCCTCCCTTGGGGAACGGATACTTTGAGCGTCATGGAAGGTTTTGTATTATCCCATGATTTTATTTCTTACGGCACCTCAGCAGTTCTCTCAGGGCCCTGAGATGTGCTCCAGAAGTCAGAGCCAGTTTGGTGTAGTAGTTAAGAGTGGCAGACGCTGATCTGGAGAACTGGGTTTGATTTCCCCACTTCTCCCCACACAGCCTGCTGGGTGACCTTGGGCAAGGCACAGTTCTCTCAGAGCTGTTCTCTCAAGAGCAGTTGTCTCAGAGCTCTCTCAGACCCAGCTACCTCACAGGGTGTCTGTTGTGGGGAGGAGAAGGGAAGGAGAGTCAGCAGGGCTTTTTTGTAGAAAAAGCCCAGCAGGAACTCATTAGCATAACAGGCCACACCCCTGACAGAACAGCTCATTAGCATATTAGACCACACCCTCATGTTACCAGAAGTGTGGTCATCCAGCCACACCCGCCTTTCGCTTCTTATTCTGTTTACCTTGTTTGTTGTCAAAACCCCAGGGCTCTTTTTTGTAGCAGGAACTCCTTTGCATGTTAGGCCACACACCCCCAAAGTAGCCAATCCTGAGTCTCTGCTGTTGGGTGTGGCCTGTTATGCTAATGAGTTCTCGCTGGGCGTGGCCAACTCAGGAGCCAGCCGTTCCTGCCCAGAAATAGCCCTGAGAGTCAGTTCAGTGTAGTGGTTAAGTGCGCAGACACTAATCTGGGAGAACCGGGTTTGATTCCCTCCCTCCTCCACATGCAGCTGCTGGATGACCTTGGGCAAGCCATAGTTCTGTCAGGACTGTTATCTCAAGGACAGTTCTAGAAAGAGCTCTCTCAGCCCCACCTACCTCACAGGGGGTGTCTGTTGTGGGGATGGGGAGGGAAAGGAGACTCCGAGTGAAGGGTGGGGTATAAATCCAATCTCCTCCTCCTCCTCTTCTCCTCCTCCTCCTTCTCCTTCTTCTCCTCCTTCTCCTTTTTCTTCTTCTTCTTCTTCTCCTTCTTCTTCTCCTTCTTCTCCTTCTCCTTTTTCTTCTTCTTCTTCTTCTTCTCCTTCTCCTCCTTCTTCTCCTTCTCCTTTTTCTTCTTCTTCTCCTTCTTCTTCTTCTTCTTCTCCTCCTTCTCCTTTTTCTTCTTCTTCTCCTTCTCCTTTTTCTTCTTCTTCTCCTTTTTCTTCTCCTTCTCCTTTTTCTCCTTCTCCTTCTCCTTTTTCTTCTTCTCCTTCTCCTTCTTCTTCTCCTTCTCCTTCTTCTTCTCCTTCTCCTTCTCCTTCTTCTTCTCCTTCTCCTTCTTCTTCTCCTTCTTGTTCTTCTTCTTCTCCTTCTCCTCCTCCTTCTTCTTCTTCTTCTTTTTCTCCTTCTCCTTCTCCTTCTTCTGGAATGAGGCCCTGGGGAACTGCTTTTCCGTTGAACTCCCCTTGAATCTCCTTCCCTGGTAGGGCCAGTGTGGATCCTGCTGGGCCTTTAGCTCCGTGGGGGCCCTGGAGGGCCAGCTCAAGAAGAAGATGGGCAAGTTGCTGAACCTCAGCCCCCAGAACCTGGTGGACTGCGTCACCAACAACGACGGCTGCGGGGGCGGCTACATGACCAACGCCTTCGAGTACGTCAAGGAGAACCGAGGCATCGATTCGGACGATTCCTATCCCTACATCGGCCAAGTAAGAATCCTTAATGGAAGCCGAACAGCATGGGGAGGGGCCCTGGCTCAGTGAGAGAGCCTCTGCTTGGCATGCAGGAGGTCCCAGGTTCAATCCCCAGCAGCATCTCCAGTTAAAAGGACCAGGCAGGGGGTGATGGGAAAGACCTCCGCCTGAGACCCTGGAGAGCTGTAAAGAGGGGCCGTGGCTCAGTGGAAGAGCCTCTGCTTGGCATGCAGGAGGTCTCAGGTTCAATCCCCGGCATCTTCAGTTAAAAAGACCAGGCAGCCTGAGACCCTGGAGAGCTGTAAAGTGGGACCGTGGCTCAGTGGCATGCAGAAGGTCCCTGGTTTGATCCCAGGGCCCCTCTGGAGGTTGTTGGCTGCCCTACGAAAGGCTCCCGGGGCCAGGAGAGAAGGGTCTGGAGGTGACGAGAGAGGAAAGTTTGAAACTGTCTCTGGGTCAGAAGTTGTTTCGGACTGGCAGAAAAGCAAACACCGAATCCCACGCCGAGCCCTCCGTACTCCGTGCACGAACCCTGTGCTTTCTGAGAGACTCTCCCACTTTCTCTTCTGCAGGACGAAAACTGCATGTACAACCCAACCGGCAAGGCCGCCAAGTGCCGGGGCTTCCGGGAGATCCCCGAAGGGAACGAGAAGGCCCTGAAGAGGGCCGTGGCCCGGATCGGCCCCATCGCGGTGGGCATCGACGCCAGCCTGCAGTCCTTCCAGTTCTACAGCCGAGGTGGGTGGGAAGGAATGAAGGGTGCCAACTTAGTCTCTGATCCAGCTTGTGTGTATAAACTGCCAGTTTCACTTGATGGTAAATAAACAAAAAACCACAATGACATTATGATGCAATCTATTCAATAATTATCATCGAGCGTTTATATTATGGTACAGATTACAAAAGGGGCCGCGGTGGCCCAGAGGCTAAGGCACTGAGCTGCAGACCGGAAGGTCGGTAGTTTGGCAGTTCAAGACCCGAGTGCTGCGGGACGGAGTGAGCTCCCATCTCCGGCCCCAGCTCCTGCCAACCTAGCAGCTCGAAAAGCAAGAAATTGCAAATAAATAAATAGGTACCACTTCGGTGGGAAGGTAACGGCGTTCCGTGCACCTTGGTGTTTAGTCATGCCGGTCACATGAGCACGGAAATGAGCACGGAGAGCCAGCTTGGTGTAGTGGTTAAGTGCACCGACTCTTATCTGGGAGAACCGGGTTTGATTCCCCCATTCCTCCACTTGCAGCTGCTGGTGTGACCTTGGGTCAGTCACAAGCTCTGGCACAGCTGTTCTCTCAAGGACAGTTTCTGTCAGAAGTTCTCTCAGCCCCACCGACCTCGCAGGGTGTCTGTTGTGGGGAGGGGAAGGGAAAGGAGTTTGTAAGCCGCTCTGAGACGCCTTTGGGCAGTGAAGGGCGGGGTATAAATCCAAACTCTTCTTCTTCTTCTTCTTCGGACAGCGCTGGCTCTTCGGCTTCGAAACGGAGATGAGCACCACCCCGTAGAGTCGGATTTGACTGGCTTTCGAGCAAGGGGGAACCTTTACCTTTTTTACCTTTTTACAAATGACGAAACACACTCCAATACAAAATATATAAATATTTAAAGTTTCCTCGTCAACCACGCTGTCTGAGCTCAAAGTTCCTCTGACTGAGACAGCTCAAAGTAGCTTAACACAGTCCTTCTGTGATGTAGAGGTAAATTATTCCAAATATCTGATCAGCTGTTGTGGCTCCTATGAATATTTAGAGCAAATTCATCCCTACGTCAAAGAAGGACTGTGTGAAGCTACTTCGAGCTCTCTTAGTCAGAGGAGCTTTGAGCACGGACAGTTTGGCTTACGAGGACACTTTAAATATTTGTATATTTTGCATTGGAATGTGTTTTGTCTTTTGTACCATAATATAAATCCAAGTCTTACGAGGAAAGGCTGAAAGAGTTGGGTCTGTTTAGCCTGGGAAAGAGAAGGCTTAGAGGGGACAGGATGGCAGTCTTCCAATATCTGAAGGGCTGTCCTGTAGAAGATGGAGCAGATCTATTCTCTCTGGCTCCAGATTGCAAGACTAGATCTAATGGGTGGAAATGACAAGGGAGTCGTTACCGGCTAAATATCAGAAGAAACTTCCTCACTGTAAGAATGGTTGAGCAGTGGAACAGTCTGCCTCGGGAGGTGGCGGATGCTCCTTCGCTGGACGTTTTCAAGTGGCGGGTGGACGACCATCTTTCGGGTATGTTGTAGGGCTCTCTTTCGGCTGTGCTCCTGCAGAGTGCCGGGGGTTGGACTAGATGACCTGCAAGGTCCCTTCCAACTCTACCATTCTCTGATTCTATAAATGCTTGATAATAATTATTGAACGGGCTGTATAATAATATCACGGTTGTTTTTTTGTATATTGACAACCTATCCCGTGAACTCATGTTTGTGTAAGCCTCACTTGACTGGCACTGGGAACAAAGTCAGGAGAGAGTCCCACACAATGGGGGGGGGGTGTCACGGAAGGCAACCCTTGAAAAATCCCCCTCCTTGATCAGCAGCCCCACTCTTCCTTAGGGTCCCCGTTTGCCTGCTTGCATTGGGAGGCCTCCAGCCCGTCACCACCCTCGCCTGCCTGGTACTCAACTAATAGGTGGGCGGAAACTTTGGCCAAAGGGGAGGGTATTGTCCTAGAGAGAAAAATGTAAAAGAATAAGTACAGCCTCGTCTATTTACAGGAAGTTCTGATCACAGAGTTCCTGGCGATTCCTAGAGCAACCTGAATGCGATTGCTAACGCCGCCCTTGTCGCTTCCAGGTAGCTCTAGGATTTGCCAGGAACTCTATGGTCAGAACTTCCACTAAGTGGCTGAAGGCCTTATTTTTCTTTTTAATTTTTCTCCTGGGAAGCTGTCCCCACACCTCCAGTCCTCCTTTTGGTTGAGGGTTGACTGAGTCTTCCTCCTTCTGTTGCCGAGCATGCTGGTGCCAGGTGGTTTTTGTGGGTCCACAGAGGGAAGTGTGCTCCGATATGGTCAGTCTCGGGGTTTTGCAAATACAGACATGTTAACTGCTATCCTCTAAGAAAAAAAATCTCTTCTCTCCCCCTTCTTACAGTCTTCAGAATTCACAGTCAGCAAACATGGCCCCGAGAGGTCCATTTCGCAAGACAGAACTAGAAGCGGCGTCACGGTGTTGTGTAACGTTCTAGGAATTTCCCCTATCTCTATGCTAAAATCCACAGAGACTGGGGGAATTCCTAGAGCGGCACACAGCGTTGTGATGTCACCAACACCAGTTTTCAAAGTCTGGCTTCATTTTTGCTGCCGGGCATTGCCAGGCAGGGGCTGTATGTTCTTATAAGCATATGGAGCAGAAGTCCATCACTGGCTATTCGCCACAAGAACACAGTATAGACAGGAACTCTCAGGCTGTGGGCAAGGGATGCTCTGTATTCTTGGTGTTTGGGGGGGGCAACAGTGGGAGGGCTTCTAGTGTCCTGGCCCTGCTGGTGGACCTCCTGATGGCCCCTGGTATTTTTGGCCACTGTGTGACAGAGAGTGTTGGACTGGATGGGCCACTGGCCTGATCCAACATGGCATCTCTTACGTTCTTATGTCTGGGGCAAGAGATGCTCTGTATTCTTGGTGTTTCAGGGGGGCAACAGTGGGAGGGCTTCTAGTGTCCTGGCCCCACTGCTGGACCTCCTGATGGCCCCTGGTATTTCTGGCCACTGTGTGACAGAGAGTGTTGGACTGGATGGGCCACTGGCCTGATCCAACATGGCATCTCTTACGTTCTTATGTCTGGGGCAAGAGATGCTCTGTATTCTTGGTGTTTCAGGGGGGGCAACAGTGGGAGGGCTTCTAGTGTCCTGGCCGCACTGCTGGACCTCCTGATGGCCCCTGGTATTTCTGGCCACTGAGTGACACAGAGTGTTGGACTGGATGGGCCGTTGGCCTGATCCAGCATTGGATTCTCTCTTATGTTATTATGTCCTTAAGGTATAGATAGGAACTCTCGGTCTGGGGCAAGTGATGCTCTGTATTCCTGGTGCTTGGGTGGGGGGCAACAGTGGGAGGGCCTGACCCAACATTGGCTTCTCTTACATCCTTATGTTCTTGCAAGCCCTGAGTGCCCAGGAACCTGGAGTGACAGACTCTCTTGCTTTCTCAGGTGTGTATTATGATGAGAACTGCAATGGCAGCAACGTCAACCATGCAGTCCTGGCCGTGGGCTACGGCTCCCAGAAAGGCACCAAGCACTGGATTATCAAAAACAGGTAACTGCTGGCTTTTTCTAGCATTAGGTTTGTTTGTTTGTTTGTTTGTTTGTTTGTTTGGTGTAGTGTGCGGACTGTAATCTGGGAGAACTGGGTTTGATTCCCTACTCCTCTATATGCAGCTGCTGGATGACCTTGGGCAAGCCGTAGTTCTGTCAGAGCTGTTCTCTCAAGGGCAGTTCTGGAAAGAGCTCTCTCGGCCCCACCTGCCTCACAGGGTATCTGTGGTGGGGAGGGAAAGGGAAAAGAGTTTTGTAAGCCACTCTGAGACTCTGAATGAAGGGCGGGGTATAAATCCAATCTATCTATCTATCTATCTATCTATCTATCTATCTATCTATCTATCTATCTATCTATCATCTATCTATCTATCTATCTATCTATCTATCTATCTATCTATCTATCTATCTATCTATCTATCTATCTATCTATCTATCTATCTATCTATCTATCCAGGGCTATTTTGGGAAAGGAATACACAGGAACGGAGTTCTGGCTGGCTCCCGAGTTGGCCACACCCAGCAGGAACTCATTAGCATAACAGGCCACACCCAACAGCAGAAACTCATTAGGCTTAGCTACATGAGGGGGTGTGGGGCCAGACATGCAAAGGAGTTCCTGCTCCAAAAAGCCCTGGGGTTTTGACAGCAAACGAGGTAAACAGAATAGGAAGCAAAAGGTGGGTATGGCTGGATGACCACACTTCTGGGAACATGGGGGTGTGGCCCAATATGCTGATGAGTTTCTGCTGGGCTTTTTCTACAAAAAAAGCCATCCGTCCATCCATCCATCCATCCATCCATCCATCCATCCATCCATCCATCCATCCATCCATCCATCTATCTATCTATCTATCTATCTATCTATCTATCTATCTATCTATCTATCTATCTATCTATCTATCTATCTATCTATCTATCATCTATCATCTATCATCTATCATCTATCATCTATCATCTATCATCTATCATCTATCATCTATCATCTATCTATCATCTATCTATCATCTTTCTTTCTTTCTTTCTTTCTTTCTTTCTTTCTTTCTTTCTTTCTTTCTTTCTTTCTTTCTTTCTTTCTTTCTTTCTTTCTTTCTTTCTTTCTTTCTTTCTTTCTTTCTTTCTTTCTTTCTTTCATCTTTCTTTCTATCTTTCTATCTTTCTTTCTTTCTTTCTTTCTTTCTTTCTTTCTTTCATCTATCTTTCTTTCTTTCTTTCTTTCTTTCTTTCTTTCTTTCTTTCTTTCTTTCTTTCTTTCTTTCTTTCTTTCTATCTTTCTTTCTTTCTATCTTTCTTTCTTTCTTTCTTTCTTTCTTTCTTTCTTTCTTTCTATCTTTCTATCTTTCTATCTTTCTATCTTTCTATCTTTCTATCTTTCTATCTAATCTTCTTCCCCTTTCACTG
The DNA here is from genome assembly GCA_029375565.1 of Gekko gecko. Classification (NCBI taxonomy): domain Eukaryota; kingdom Metazoa; phylum Chordata; class Lepidosauria; order Squamata; family Gekkonidae; genus Gekko; species Gekko gecko. Next base: position 11,522,749 of record JAPDNY010000001.1, on the reverse strand, counting down.
AGAATAAAGGTGGATTACCTGGCATAAAACGATGCCGTCAGTACATCTAATCAACAATGTCCTAGAACAGGGGTCTCCAACATGGCGCCCGAGGGCCCGCCCACCAACGCCTCTCTTGGTGCCCCCTCGAGTGTTTTTAGAATGTGGGCCGGGCTGAGTGGGTCTTTTGCCCAGCAAGGCTTCTGATTGGCCATTGGAGATCTGATTGGCTGGGCAGTTGTTGGGGTTTTTTGACAGTTGCTTCAGCAACAGTTGCCACGGCAGCACAAAAATCTTACCGTGCTTTGAGGAATAAAGGAAGCGTGGGTATCTTCCCGACCCCCTCTGGGAGGCTGTTCCACAAGGCAAACGCCTGTGTACAGAAAGTTACCAGTCCTACCCACTTGGCAAAATATTAGTTCTCGTTGTCAACAGAAGTTTAACGTCCAGGTTACACGAAATGACGGCATTGCTTTGCTCTGGTTAGACCTCGCCTAGAGTATTGTGCTCGGGTTTGGGCACCATAGTTATAGACAAGCTGGAGGGTGTCCAGAGGAAGGTAACGAAGATGGCAGAGGGGTCTGGAGACCAAGTCCGATGAGGAAAGGCTGAAGGAGCTGGGTCTGTTTAGCCTGGAGAGGAGACGACTGAGAGGGGATACGAGAACCATCTTCAAGTCCTTGAAGGGCTGCCCTATAGAGTTGTTTTCTGCTGCCCCAGTTGGTCAGACCAGAACCAACGGGTTGAAGTTAAATCAGAAGAGCTTTCGGCTAAACATTAGGAAGAACTTCCTGACACTTGGAGTGTCTCCTCAGTGGAACAGGCTTCCTCGGGAGGAGGTGGTGGGCTCTCCTTCTCAGGAGGTTCTCATACAGAGGCTCGATGGCCATCTGACATCAATGCCGATTCTGTGAACTTAGGCAGATCACGAGAAGGGAGGGCAGGAAGGGTCGCCTCAGGGCTTAGTTCTCGTGGACCTTTCTTACACGCCCAGAGAAACGCTGATCGCCACTTTGGGGTCAGGAAGCCATTTTTCTCCAGGCCCGTTTGGCTGGAGATCCTGCAGGAGGTTTTTTTTGGCCATCTTCTGGGCGTGGAAAAGGGGTCACTGCATGTGTGGAGGGGGAGGTATTTGTGAATTTCCTGCATCGTGCATGGGGTTGGACTAGATGACCCTGGAGATCCCTTCCAACTCTATGATTGTGGGACAGCACCAAGCATTGTGAGAAAGGTTCCTTCTTATGGCTCCAGTACTGCCTATGAATGCAGATCACAGGCTCATGGCCTCAGTTTGCCTTGGGGTTGTGGAGAGAAGGGTTTAATCAGCCTCCGTTTCCCTGCTACTTGAAAACCAGCCTCCCTGATTGGTTGCCAGCCTTTTAAAAGGGGCAGGGAAGTGTTTTCTTCCCCAAGGACGCATCTTTTCTCCTTTAAAACAGTACCGCTGGAAGAGGGGTGCCAGTTTCAAACAGTGAGACTGAGCGGAGTCTGAAGGGTTAATCCCCTTCCTTTCCTGCATGGTCCCAAGGCAGATCGAGGCTGCTGGATTTGCAGATTAAGGATGGAATAAGAGGCGTGATCTTCACCTCACCCATCTGAGCCCTGTGAATTACATTTCCCAGAGTCCCTTGGTTATCAACAAGTTTGAAAGTGTTTCAGGTTTATAGCGTAGATCAATGGTCCCTCTAAGCCGTGGTGTTTTGTGATTGAAAATTCCGACTTTGTGAGCTACCGGCATTTAAAGTTGGGATGAGCGGTTTGGCTGCTGCATAAATCAGTTCGCTCTGGAGCTCATCCCTTCCTGAGCGGAGACAAAAATGCGTGAGCCGGGGGCCAGAAAACTGTGAGCTGGCTCACACTCACTCGGCTTAGAGGGAACACCGGCGCCGATGCGACTTGATACCTTCTGTTTGTTGATTTAAAACAATCCTGTGCTGCCTCTCCAAGTCCCCCCAAAGGCGGTGAACATTCAAACATTAAAAGAATGTTTGAAATAACAAATACACACTCACAACATTCGGGTGGGTAGCAGTGTTCCCTCTAAGCTGAGTTAGTGTGAGCCTGCTCACAGTTTTTTAGCCTCCGGCTCACACATTTGTGTTTCGGCTCAGGAAGGAGGGCTCCAGAGCAGTGTTCCCTCTAAGCTGAGTTAGTGTGAGCCTGCTCACAGTTTTTTAGCCTCCGGCTCACACATTTGTGTTTCGGCTCAGGAAGGAGGGCTCCAGAGCAGTGTTCCCTCTAAGCTGAGTTAGTGTGAGCCTGCTCACAGTTTTTTAGCCTCCGGCTCACACATTTGTGTTTCGGCTCAGGAAGGAGGGCTCCAGAGCAGTGTTCCCTCTAAGCTGAGTTAGTGTGAGCCTGCTCACAGTTTTTTAGCCTCCGGCTCACACATTTGTGCTCAGGAAGGAGGGCTCCAGAGCAGTGTTCCTTCTAAGCTGAGCTAGTGTGAGCTAGCTCACAGTTTTTTAGCCTCCGGCTCACACATTTGTGTCTCGGCTCAGGAAGGAGGGCTCCAGAGCAAACTAATTTATGTGGTCGCCAAATCACTCGCTCCCCACTTTCATGCCAGGAGCTCACAAAGCAGAAATTTTTGCTCACAAGACTCCGCAGCTTAGCGGGAGCCTTGGTGGGTGGCCACGCTGGTCTGAAGCGACAGAACAGAGCCTGCTCCGGCAGGGTAGGGCAGGATGTAAATTAGAATATAAATAAATAAATACTTTGAGTCCCGGGGGGCAACCTTAAGACCCACAAAGTTTGATTCTGGGTGCCAGCTCTTGTGTACACGGACACTTCTTCAGAGACGTACATCACCAGCAGCACGTTCCATCACCGTGTCTCCCTCCGTCAGCTTGGACAGTCCAGACTAGCTCAGTCCCAACAGGTCTTGGAAGCTAAGTAGGGGGAGCCCGGGTTATTCCCTGGAGGGGCGACCACCAAGGAAATCCGGGGTTGCTACGCAGAGGCAAGGGCATGGCCAACCGCCTCTGCTCATCTCTTCTCTTCACCCGGGTGGCCCAGATTAGCTCAGTCTCACCAGATCTCGGAAGCGAAGCAAGGGTCGGCCCTTGTTAGTGCTTGGATGGGAGACGGCCAAGGAAGTCCGGGGTTGCCGCACAGAGGCAGGCAAGGGTACAACTACCTCTGCTCCTCTCTTGCCCTGAAAACCTGGCCTCACTGCTGGACCTCCTGAGGGCCCCTGGTATTTTTGGCCACTGTGTGACCCAGAGAGTTGGACTGGAGGGGCCATTGCCCTGATCCAACATGGGCTTCTCTTATGTTCTTATGTCTGGGGCAAGTGAGGCTCTGTCTTCTTGGTGTTTGGGAGGGGGGTCAACAGTGGGAGGGCTTCTAGTGTCCCGGCCCCACTGCTGGACCTCCTGGTGGCCCCTGGTATTTTTGGCCACTGTGTGACACAAAATGTTGGACTGGAGGGGCCATTGCCCTGATCCAACATGGCTTCTCTTACGTTCTTATGTCTGGGGCAAGGGATGCTCTGTATTCTTGGTGCTGGGGGGGGTCAACAGTGGGAGAGCTCCTAGTGTCCTGGCCCCACTGCTGGACCTCCTGATGGCGCCTGGTATTTCTGGCCACTGTGTGACACAGAGGGTTGAACTGGAGGGGCCATTGGCCTGATCCAACATGGCTTCTCTTACGTTCTTAGGTTCTTATGTTAACCCTACGGGGTCCCAGTTTAGTCATCTGCAATCTGATGGAACTTTCCGCCACCGCTAACCTTTCTCGCGTTTCACCCCACAGCTGGGGAGAGGACTGGGGCGACGAGGGTTACGTCCTGATGGCCCGGAACATGGACAACGCCTGCGGCATCGCCAACTTGGCCAGCTTCCCGAAGATGTGACCCGCCGCCTCCACGGACCACCGCCGGCCCCTGGCCTCCGCGTCCGGAAACCGCTGGGTCCCCGAGCTGGCATCTTGGAGCTCCGGCGCAAGAATGAAGGACTTGGAACGGCGGCCGTTTCGCTTCCCGGGCCGGTCTTGATCGCGTCTATTAAAAAGGCGTTTTGTAAAAAAACAACAACACCAAAGACCAAAATCAAAAGCGTTCTCTTTCTCCTCTCTCTCTCTCTCCCCCAAAATGTGCAAAGATAGAGAAATTTATCGCAATAAAAGGGCTCCTTCGCCTAAATGCCACCCGTCCCCTGGGGTCACCGGCTCTGCATTGGGAAATACTTGCAGATTTGGGGGCGGACCCTGAGGAGGGTGGGGTTTGGGGAGGGGAGCAGTGTTCCCTCTAGGCTGAGTTAGCGTGAGCCAGCTCACCGTTTTTTAGCCTCCGGCTCACGCCTTTTTGTCTTAGCTCAGGAAGGGAGGGCTCCAGAGCAAACTGATTTCTGCAGTAGCCAAATCGCTCACTCACAACTTTAACGCCGGTGGCTCACCCAGTAGAATTTTTGCTTACAAGACTCCGCAGCTTAGAGGGAGCATTGGAGGGGAGAGACTTCAATGAGGTCTAATCCCGTAGAGTCCCCCTTCCAAAGCAGCCATTTTCTCGAAGGGGACGGATCTCTGTCGCCTGGAAGTCAGTTGTAATCCCAGGAAATCTCCAGGCCTCACCTGGAGGTTCGTAACCCGGCCTCCCAGAATAGATGGATGGACGGATAGACAGAAAGAAAGATAGAAGAAGATACTGGATCTATACCCTGCCCTTCACTACCTCAGGGAGTCTCAGAGCGGCTTACAAACTCCTTTCTCTTCCCCTCCCCACAACAGACACCCTGTGAGGCAGGTGGGGCTGAGAGAGCTCTGACAGAAACGGCTCTTTTTTCAAGGACAGCTCTTATCAGAACTACTTTATATCAAAACAAAGAAACACTGTGATGAAGTTGACAATGACATTTAATGGCAATTATGTGTATCAATAAAAACTTTAGAAATTCTAAGACGTACAAGACAAAATCCAATATCCTCCAATTTTGTATATTAATAAAAACCTTGGAAATTCTAACATGTTCAAGACAAGATCCAAGATCCTCAGTGAGCGCCCGGTTATACACTCATTTCAATAGTCTTCCTCCGGAGTAGTCCTATTAAGTAACAAGGTGTCAGCCTTTTGATACATTTTAACTTCCTTTTTGGCTTTCCTTCAAATAGTTGCAGCATTAACTTCTTTTTCTACTTTCTTCAAATTATAACAGCTTGACTTCTTCAAATTATCAGTTCCATTTCAAGTCACTGCATAAGGAGCAAGCCAGTTAAATAATTTCTTAGTAGTAGCAACCAGTCCTCTTATTTTTATATATGGCTAGAAGTCTTCTTTTTTCAAATAGGCTGGCCAATGCTCCCTATATCTCACGTGGCTGGCTCAATTGCCCTCCAGTAGATTTTAGGAGTAACATTTCAGTCTTGTTTTCTGACAGAAACTGCTCTTTTTTCAAGGACAGCTCTTATCAGAACTACTACGGCTTGCCCAAGGTCATCCAGCGGCTGCAAGTGGAGGAGTGGGGGAATCAAACCCGGCTCCCCCAGATTACAGTCTGCGCCCTTAACCACTACACCAACCTGGCTAGATAGACAGGTTTGATTCCCCACTCCTTTGCATGCAGCTGCTGGGGTGACCTTGGGTCAGTCACAAGTTCTCTCAAGAGCTGTTCTCTCAGGAACAGTTTCTGTCAAGAGCTCTCTCTGCCCCGCCTACCTCGCAGGGTGTTTGTTGTGGGGAGGGGAAGGGAAAGGAGTTTGTAAGCTGCTCTGAGACTCCAAGGGAAGGGAGGGTTATAAATCCAATCTCCTCCTCCTCCTCTTCTGATAGACTGACAGGCAGACAGGCAGTCTCTTCTGTTAAACCAGCTTCATGGTTGGTTGTTTGGACCAGTTTGGACCAGTAAGCAAGGCTCATGTTCAATGTTCCCTCTAAGCTGCAGAGTCTTGTGAGCAAAAATTCTACTTTGCGAGCTACTCGCATTAAAGATGTGAGCGAGCGATTTGGCCGCTGCATAAATTAGCTTGTTCTGGAGCCCTCCTTGCTGAGCTAAGACAAAAACGTGTGAGCTGGAGGCTAAAAAACTGTGAGCTGGCTCACACTAACTCAGCTTAGAGGGAACACTGGTCATGTTATTAATATTATTTTTATGGTTTATTTATATCCCATCCGTTTCCCGCCCCCCCAATGGGGACCCAAAGCAGCTGACATCCTTCTCCTGTCCTCCATTTTATCCTCACCACAACCCTGTGAGGTACGTTAGGCTGAGACTGTGTGACAGGCCCGAGGTCACCCTGTAAGCTCCTGTGGCACAGGTAGGGATTCGAACCTGGGTCCCCCAGGCGCTAGTCCCGACTCTCTTAACCACTTCGCCCCACTGGCTCTCGGTCTAATGAACAGATAAAAGGAAGTCCTTCTTCACCCAAAGAGTGATTAACACATGGAATTCACTGCCACAGGAGGTGGTGGCAGCTACAAGCACGGACAGTTTCAAGAGGAAATTAGATAAACATACGGAGCAGAAGTCCATCAGTGGCTATTAGCCACAGGGTATAGATGGGAACTCTCAGTCTGGGGCAGGTGATGCACTCTATTCTTGGTGCTGGAGGGGGCAGCAGTGGGAGGGCTGCTAGTGTCCTGGCCCCACTGCTGGACCTCCTGATGGCACCTGGTATATTTTGGCCGCTGTGTGACAGAGTGTTGGACTAGATGGGCCATTGGCCTGATTCAACATTGGCTTCTCTTATGTTCTTATGTTCTTAACCATGGTGGACAGCCAGCATTTCCCTATGAAGAAAGGTTAAAATGCTTGGGGCTCTTTAGCTTGGAGAAACGACGGCTGAGGGGTGACATGATTGAGGTTTAGAAGATTATGAATGGGATTGAGCAGGTTGAGAAAGAAGTACTTTTCTCCCTTTCTCACAAGACAAGAACTCGTGGGCACTCCATGAAATTGCTGAGGAGCCGGGTTAGAACGGATAAAAGGAAATACTTCTTCACCCAAAGAGTGATTAACACTTGGAATTCACTGCCACAGGAGGTGGTGGCAGCTACAAGCCTGGACAGTTTCAAGAGGGAATTGGATAAACATATGGAGCAGAAGTCCACCAGTGGCTATTAGCCACAGGGTATAGATGGGAACTCTCAGTCTGGGGCAGGTGATGCCCTCTATTCTTGGTGCTGGAGGGGGCAGCAGTGGGAGGGGCTTCTAGTGTCCTGTCCCCACTGCTGGACCTCCTGATGGCACCTGGTATATTTTGGCCGCTGTGTGACAGAGTGTTGGACTGGATGGGCCATTGGCCTGATTCAGCATTGGCTTCTCTTATGTTCTTATGAAGCACTCTGCTGTGTCTTCGAGTAGAACCAGATGATTCTCTATCCGATTCTCTGAATTAGATCCAACAACCATCCCTCCTTCGGTAAACGCAGAAACACAAGAGCTGGGATGGACCTCAAGGGTCATCTAGTCCACCTCCTGCCCCCCGCGTGCAATGCAGGAAATTCACAGCGGCCCACCCCGTGACTCCTGCTTTGTGCCTAGAACTTGTAGTCCAAGTTCCCCACAATAAGGCCTTTTATTTTGGGGAAAGAGGCGCCGGAACGCTCAAGAGGGGAAATGAAGTTTTCGGCCTGCATACTGAAAACTCACGGACTTTCTAAACCATTTTGTATCGTTCCAGTTTGAGCGTATGTGCTGCCGAAGCGAGATCAACTTTTAAACAATTTTAAAAGAATTTTGTCGGAGAGGTTCCGGACAAGAGGGAATTAGATAAACACAGGGCTCTTTTTGTAGCAGGAACTCCTTTGCATATTAGGCGACACACCCCTAATGTAGCCAATCCTCCCAGAGCTTACAGAGCTCTTCTTACAGGGGCAACTGTAAGCTCTTGGAGGACTGGCTGCATTAGGGGTGTGTTGCCTAATATGCAAAGGAGTTCCTGCTACAAAAAGAGCCCTGGATAAACATATGGAGCAGAAGTCCATCAGCGGCTATTAGCCACAGGGTATAGATGGGAATTCTCAGTCTGGGGCAGGTGATGCACTCTATCCTTGGTGCCGGAGGGGGCAGCAGTGGGAGGGCTTCTAGTGTCCTGGCCCCACTGCTGGACCTCCTGATGGCACTTGGTATATTTTGGCCGCTGTGTGACAGAGTGTTGGACTGGATGGGCCATTGGCCTGATCCAATACTGGCTTCTCTCATGTTCTTATGTTCTGTTCCGGCGCATTCCCTGCCCCCCCAAAAGCCCTGCCCACAAGTATCCTGAGCAATGCTCCCTGTAAGTTGTGGAGTCTTGTGAGCAAAACTTCCACTTTGTGAGCTACTGGTATTAAAGCTGTGAGTTAGCGATTTGGCTGCTGCATAAATTAGTTTGCTCTGGAGCCCTCCTTCCTGAGTGAAGACGAAAATGTGTGAGCCGGAGGCTAAAAAACGGTGAGCTGGCTCACTCTAACTCATCTTAGAGGGAACACTGGTCCTGAGTAGGTGAGTTGAAGGAAAGTTCATAACAGGCCTGCTTCACGCTTACCAACTCCAGGTTGGAAATTCCTGGAGACTTTTTTGGAGGGGATGGGGCCTAAGGGAGAGGAAAGGAGGGACCCCCGTTGGGTAGAATGGCATAGAATCACCCTCCAAAGGAGCCATTTTCTCCAGGGGGAACTGACCTCTGTTGCCAAGAGATGGGCCATAATTCCAGGAGGATGTCAGGCCTCACCGGGGAGTCGGTAACCCCACAGAACCCTATGCTCCCTCTACGCTGTGGAGTCTTGAGAGCAAAAATTCTACCTTTGTGAGCTCCTGGCACTAAAGTCGTAAGCGAGCCATTTGCCTCCTGCCTAAATCAGTTTGCTCTGGAGCCATCCCTTCCAGAGCGAAGACAAACATGTGCGAGCCGGAGGCTAAGAAACTGTGAGCTGGCTCACACTAACTCAGCTTAGAGGGAACACTGGTGCTCATGCATGATATTCTTTGCTATGTGAGTCTTAGTGTTCATGTGCATGACACCTGGCACTCATGCGTTATGAGTTTAGTGCTTATGATACATGTGAACACATGTGGGCCGGGGCTACGGCTCAGGGATAGTTGCTGTGGATCTGGCAACCAATGCTCCCTCTAAGCTGTGGAGTCTTGAGAGCAAAAATTCTACCTTTGTGAGCTCCTGGCGTTAAAGTCGCGAGCGAGCCATTTGCCTCCTGCCTAAATCAGTTTGCTCTGGAGCCGTCCTTCCTGAGCGAAGACAAACACGTGCGAGCTGGAGGCTAAGAAACTGTGAGCTGGCTCACACTGACTCAGCTTAGAGGGAACACTGCAGGTGTCCCTCTTTCCCCCTTTCAGCCAGAACAAAGGAGGTTTTTCTCTGCTCCGTCTTCAGGGGAAAGCCCCAGAAGGCCCACGAGACGCGCTTGGAAAGAACACGGTGCCATGTAGAAACTCCTAAATTAAGCCATGCCGTGCTGCGTGAGCCATGGGGTGGTGGGCTGGGGGTGCCCCCGGAGTGGGAACAGCTCAGGTCAGTGGGTCCAGATGCTTCCTCCGGCACAGATGGAAAGAGAGGGCAAAATGCTGCTCCCTCCTGGACACGCACAAAGCTGCCTTGCACTGAATCAGGTAAACAAAAAAGGAGATCACACAGCAGTTACAGTAGTAACAACAATGGGAAAGAGTTGTGAAGCAGGACACAAGAGAACTGGCAACAGTGTTAATATATTGGACAGATACATGAATGTAATTGTTGCACAGAAAAGCACAATAATTCTAAATATGAATCTTCTGATACAGAATGAAATATTCCAAAAAAAAATTCTCTTTCCAAAATAGCTCTTTCCAACGAAGAATCTGGATATTGAAGGATGCGTTTCGATAATCTTCCTCAAGAAAATTACTATTATAAGTATTTCAAAAGGCATCAGGTCCCAGAAAACCGTATAGCTTCAGACTATTAATATAGAAGGAACTGCCCTTCTAGGGTATTCAAAGGGGTTTGCAGTAGCTAGACCAGCTCAGCATTAACACAGAGTGTTTTTTAAAAAGTGTTACCGGTGGCCCAATGTATTTCATTGTGCATCAGAAGATTCATATTTAGAATTATAGTGCTTTGTTTGTGCAATGATTATATTCATGTACTGCACACATTGTATCTGTCCAATATCCTGCTTATACGAAATCAGACCATCGGTCCATCAGGGTTGGTATTCCCTACTCGGACTGGCAGCTGCTCTCCAGGGTCTCAGGCAGAGGTCTTTCACATCACCTCCTACCCGATCCTTGAATTGGAGATGCTGGGGACTGAACCCGGGACCTTCTGCATACCAAACAGAGGCTCTGCTACTGAGCCACGGCCCCTCCAGCATGGGTGTGCAACATGACGGAAGGGTGGCATTGCTCTTGATTCTGAAACTTTGAGAAAGAAGGAACAGTGAGCGCTGGGTGAGGATTCTGCGCCCCCGCCCCAGGTGCTGGGTTTCACATCTGGCAGCAGCTGCAACTGTAGGGGAAGATGGAGGGGTAAGGAGAGGGAACTCCAGTGCCGGTTAGGAAGCCCATCAAAACCACTTCTGCAAAATTTTTTACAGATTTATGTGGGTAGCTGTGTTGGTCTGAAGCAGCGGGACAAAGTCTGAGCCCAATGGCACCTTTAGGACCAAGAGAGTTTTATTCAGGGCATAAGCTTTCGTGCAGAACAAAGTTTGAGCCCGGTGGCACCTCTAACACCATGGTCACATGGTCGTTTTGACTGGGTGTCACTGCTGTTCCCGCTCGCATTTAAAATTGCTGACCAGACACCCGCATCCCTCTCCTGTATCACCTATACTCACACAATCCTCCTGGTTCCCTAGCGAGTTTTCCTACACCTGGAAAATCGAGTACTTTCCGCGTACTTGCGCTCTGCATCTGCGATTTCACCAATCTGGACAGCCGTCTCTCGCAATGATCTCGATTAGGTCATCTGAGCATCCTTCTCACCATCCCACCCCTCCAAGCTTTCATCATGCGCATGAGCAATCCTGCGCTGAATAAATTCAATGTATAAAGGTTCAAGCACACATATAGACTCCAGTGCTCAGTGGTGGGTCACCGGTTAATTTTGTTTGCTGTTCGGAAGGGGGGGGGCTGCAAAAACAAGTGAGTACAGTGAATCCCAGTGGGAGCGGTGATTGGGTCATGTGTTTATGCACATGTGCAAAGCCAATTAAAAAAAAAAGCCATGCTGCCGCTTGGGCTATCTGGGCAGTGCCCGGAAGAAAAAGAAGAAGAGATTGGATCAGTGTTCCCCCTAAGCTGAGTTAGTGTGAGCTAGCTCACAGTTTTTTAGCCTCCAGCTCACACATTTTTGTCTTAGCTCAGGAAGGATGGGTCCTGGGCAAACTAATTTATGCAGCTGCCAAATTGCTTGCTCACAACTTTAATGCCAGGAGCTCACAGTGTAGAATTTTTGCTCAGAAGACTCCACAGCTTAGAGGGAACATTGGATTGGATTTATACCCCGCCCTTCACTACCCAGAGGAGTCTCAGAGTGGCTTACAAACGCCTTTCCCCTCTACTCCCCACAACAGACACCCTGTGAGGTCGGTGGGGCTGAGAGAGCTCTGACAGAAACTGCCCTTTTTCAAGAACAGCTCTTATCAGAACTATGGCTTGCCCAAGGTCATCCAGCAGCTGCAAGTGGAGGAGTGGGGAATCAAACCCGGTTCTCCCAGATTAGAGTCCGCGTACTTAACCACTACACCAAACTGCCCAGAGCCTCATTGCGTGATGTAGGTGGTTTGGGGAGGGATGTGTGATCATCCCAACCCGGGAAAAAAAAAATCCCGATCAAATCTATAGCGTGAACAAATCGGGATAAGCTTGCCATGTGACCGCAGCCTAAGAGCAACAGAATCTAAACCTTGGTCTAAGCCTTCGTGCGCATGCACTCTTCTTCAGATACACGCATGCCCGCGGAAGCTGACACCTATAATTAAACTTTGTTGGTCTCGTAAGTGCCGCTGGACTCTAGCTTTGTCCTGCAAAGTTTTATGGTAGCCGCTGAACTCTGTCGGGAATAGTTGTCGAAGAAGAGCACCGAAGATAATTTCCGAAGCTGCCGAATTCCTCGTCCGACGATCGCAGGAGACGGCAACGGCAGGGTTGTGGAAAAGTTACCGCCTCCAAGCTTCTTTTGCATTTCTCGCAGATGCACCACTCTCCCCGTGTGCAGCTCACCCCACAAACACGCACAGCTCAGTGTTCCGTTCCTGGCAGACATTCTGCCCGCTTTCGCAGTTGCTGGCCTAGGGGCTGGCTCCCAACCAGTTCACTCTCGTTTGCTCACCCTGGGGCCTCTTCAAGGCAGCACTTCCTGTTTTTCACCTACTGAGAGTTCCCATCTATACCCTGTGGCTAATAGCCACTGATGGATTTCTGCTCCAGATGTTTATCTAATTCCCTCTTGAAACTGTCCATGCTTGTAGCTGCCACCACCTCCTGTGGCAGTGAATTTCACGTGTTAATCACTCTTTGGGTGAAGAAGTACTTCCTTTTATCTGTTCTAACCCGACTGCTCAGCAATTTCATGGAGTGCCCACTTGAGTTCTTGTATTGTGAGAAAGGGAGAAAAGTACTTCTTTCTCAACCTGCTCAATCCCATTCATAATCTTCATTCTATTTTCATTCGATTTCTTTCACTCAGTTTGGTGTGGAGAGCCAGTTTGGTGTAGTGGTTAAGTGCGCGGACTCTAATCTGGGAGAACCGGGTTGGATTCTCCCACTCCTCCAGTTGCAGCTGCTGGTGTGACCTTGGGTCAGTCACAAGCTCTGGCACAGCTGTTCTTGAAAAAGAGCAGTCTCTGTCAGAAGTTCTCTCAGGCCCCCATACCTCACAGGGTGTCTGTTGTGGGGAAGGGAAAGGAGTTTGTAAGCCACTCTGAGACTCCGATTGAAGGGCAGGGTATAAATCCAATCTCCTCCTCCTCCTCCTCCTCCTCCTCCTCCTCCTCCTCCTCTTCTTCTTCCTCTTCTTCTTCTTCTTCTTCCTCTTCTTCTTCTTCTTCTTCTTCTTCTTCTTCTTCTTCTTCTTCTTCTTCGTACTGGAAAACAATCGTTTCAGTGTTAGAATCATAGGGACCTCCGGGGTCATCTAGTCCAACCCCCTGCACAATGCAGGGAACTCACAAGTACCTCCCCCTCCACAGCCCCAGTGACTGCTGTTCCATGCCCAGAAGATGACAAAAAACCTCCAGGATCCCCGACCAAACTGGCCGGGAGAAAAGTTGTTTCCTGACCCCAAAGTGACGATCGGCATTTCCCTGGGCGTGTAAGAAAGGGCCACAAGAACTAAGCACGGAGCCCACCCTTCCTGCCTTCCTTTCTCATGATCTGCCCAAGTTCACAGGATCCGCATTGCTGTCCGATGGCCACTGAGCCTCTGTTTGAAAACCTCCAAACAAGGAGAGTCCGCCACCTCCCAAGATAGCCCGTTCTCCTGAGGAACCTCTCTAATGGTCTGGAAATTCTTCCTGATGTTTAGCCAAAAACTCTTCCGATTTAATTTCCACCTGTTGGTTCTGGTCCGACCTAGTGTTGAGAGAATGGCCAGCGTACCGTGCGATCTTCAGAAACTGAGAGGGGCTCGCCGCCCCGGACCAAGGCCCAATGAACCTTAGTATCCCGTTCCCAACTGTGGGCGGCCCATGTGCTTCTGGGAAACCCACAAACATGGAAGGGTCTGGCCCAGTAGCCCCGAAAGTAGCCGTCTTTCAGGGCTAGATCCGGTTAACACTTCGATGGGAGACCTCAGGGTTAACAACGGAAAGAATTAAAGCTGCATACCTTTCTTGGGTTTTTCATTTGGTTTTGGTCCCTTGTATGCGGTGCTCGGAGCCATGGTGGCTCAGAGGTTAAGACGCAGAGCTGCAGATCAGACGATCGGTAGTCCGGCAGTTCGAGACCCGAGTGCCACACGACAGAGTGAGCTCCCGTCTCGGGCCCCAGCTCCTGCCAACCTAGCAGTTCGAAAGCAAGAAGTTACAAGCAGATAAATCGGTACCACTCCGGTGGGAAAGTAACAGCGTTCCGTGCGCCTCGGCGTCCAGTCATGCTGCCCACATGACCATGGAAGCGTCTTCGGACAGCGCCGGCTCTTCGGCTTGGAAACTGAGATGAGCGCTGCCACCTAGAGTCAGATCCGACTGGCTTCCGAGCAAGGGAAACCTTTACCTTTACTATGTGGTGCTCACAGGTAGCTTGCTCCCATACATGGAGGCTCTACTAGCTATCACTGCTAATAGCTGGGGAGAAATCCCCACAAATTTGTCCAACCTCTTTGCTGACAAAGTAACGGGGAAATTTAGGAACTGATTGTATGCCGTGCTGTGACCAAACACTTCCTTTTCTCTGTCCTGGGCTGACTGCCAATCAGTTTCAGATCCCCCGGCCACCGGGGGGCTGGGGGGCTGGGGGTAGGGTTGCCAGAAACTCCTGGAGATTTGATGGGGGAGTCAGGGGAGGGCAGGGTTTGGGGAGGGGTGAGACCTCATCAGAGTACAATGCTGCAGAGCCCACCCTCCAAAGCGGACATTTTCTCCAGGGGAACTGACTGCTGTAGTTTGGAGATGAGCTGTAATTCCTGGTCATAGATCCAGGGGAGTGAGCCGTGTTAATCTGTTGCTACAAAATAGTAAAAAGTCACAGTAGCACCTTTAAGACTAACAAGAGAGCCAGTTTGGTGTCGTGGTTAAGTGGGCAGACTCTAGTCTGGGAGAACCGGGTTTGATTCCCCCACTCCTCCACTTGCACCTGCTGATGTGACCTTGGGTCAGTCACAAGCTCTGGCACAGCTGTTCTCTCAAGGACAGTTTCTATCAGAAGTTCTCTCAGCTTCTTCTTCTTCTGTCCTTGAAAAAGAGCAGTTTCTGTCAAGAGCTCTCTCAGCCCCACCTCCCTCACAGGGTGTCTGTCGTGGGGAGGGAAATGGAAAGAAGTTTGTAAGCTGCTCTGAGACACCTTTGGGTAGTGAAGGGCGGGGTATAAATCCAATTTCTTCTTCTTCTTCTTCTTCTTCTTCTTCTTCTTCTTCTTCTTCTTCTTCTTCTTCTTCTTCTTCTTCTTCTTCTTCTTCTTCTTCTTCTTCTTCTTCTTCTTCTTCTTCTTCTTCTTCTTCTTCTTCTTCTTGAAAAGCGGAGGCTGGACGACCATCTTTTGGGTATGTTGTAGGTATGTAGGGCTCTCTTTTGGCTTCGCTCCTGCAGAGGGCAGGGGGTTGGACTAGATGACCTGCAAGGTCCCTTCCAGCTCTAACATTCCATGATTCTATGAAAACCCCACGGGGTCACCAAAGGCCAGCTGCAACTGGGTGGCACCTTCCCTCACCACCGCGTGGCCTGGTGACCGGCCTTCTAGTCTTTCCTCAGCATCGCTGCCAGCAATGCAATGTCCTCGATGCTGACTGTTTTGTCATGACTTGTATGACTCGAACGCTCACGCCGAGGGGGCCCTTCGGCCTGTAGAGTCTCTCTCTGCTGAGTCAGCCCACGGAGATCTGGTCACGTGTCCTGTCTTGTCTCCCCCCCCAGTCCCTGGGGGTTTGATTTTGCAATGCGGGAGGGAAAGATGGCCTGTTACTAAATCTGCTTCTCATGTTAGTTCTTCTTTCGGGCTGGGGGAGAGGCGGTCAAGATGAAAATCAGCTGAACTCGCCTGCCCGGAATAAGACCAGCTGTTCGGACAAACGAGCTCGTGGGCCTGTGCCAGAGACACTTTTGCCGAGGCAGAAGTCGAAAATCCTCACTTCCTTCCACCCAGCTGTGGGGCGGCAATCCGCGGTGACTGCTTTCGCTGTAAGCTTTGGGTTCTTCTTGGGACCTGAGACCCGGGGGCGCTGCTGCCAGTCTGATTAGATAATGTTGACCTCGATGGGCCCAATGGTCAGACTCAGCAGGCAGCTGCACGAATTCATGTGTAGAACATCCTGGGTGTCCAAACCTCGGCATCGCCACTTAAAAGGACCAGGAAACAAGTGGCGTGCAAGACCTGAGCCAGTTGGGTGCAGGGGTTAGGAGCAGTGTTCCCTCTAAGCTGAGTTAGTGTGAGCCAGCTCACAGTTTTTTAGCCTCCAGCTCACAGATTTTTGTCTTTGCTCAGGAAGGGATGGCTCCAGGGCAAACTAATTTACCCAGTAGCCATATCGCTTGCTCACAACTTTAATGCCAGTCGCTCACAAAGTAGAACTTTTGCTCACAAGATCGCACAGCTTAGAGGGAACATTGGTTAGGAGCATGTACTCTAATCTGGGAGAACCGGGTTTGATTCCCCAATCCTCCACATATAGCCAGCTGGGTGACCTTGGGCCAGCCGCAGTTCTCTCAGAGCTGTTCTCTCAAGAGCAGTTCTCTCAAAGCTCTCTCAGCCCCAACTACCTTACAGGGTGTCTGTTGTGGGGAGAGGAAGGGAAGGAGACTGTCAACCACTTTGAGTCTCCAAGTGAAGGGCAGGGTATAAATTGAATCTCCAACACACTGTGTCACACCAAGAAGACAGCATCCCTGCCACAGACATAAGAACGTAAGAGAAGCCAATGTTGGATCAGGTCAATCGCCCATCCAGTCCAACACTCTGGGTCACACAGCGGCCAAAACCCCATGGGCCATCAGGAGGTCCAGCAGTGGGGCCAGGACACCAGAAGCCCTCCCACCGTTGCCCCCCCCCCCAAGCACCAAGAAAACAGAGCATCACTTGCCCCAGACTGAGACTTCCTATAAGAACATAGGAGAAGCCAATGTTGGATCAGGCCAATGGCCCATCCAGTCCAACACTCTGGGTCACACAGCGGCCAAAACCCCAGGGGCCATCAGGAGGTCCAGCAGTGGGGCCAGGACACCAGAAGCCCTCCCACCTTTGCCCCCCCCCCAAGCACCAAGAAAACAGAGCATCACTTGCCCCAGACTGAGACTTCCTATAAGAACATAGGAGAAGCCAATGTTGGATCAGGCCAATGGCCCATCCAGTCCAACACTCTGGGTCACACAGCGGCCAAAACCCCAGGGGCCATCAGGAGGTCCAGCAGTGGGGCCAGGACACCAGAAGCCCTCCCACCTTTGCCCCCCCCCCCAAGCACCAAGAAAACAGAGCATCACTTGCCCCAGACTGAGACTTCCTATAAGAACATAGGAGAAGCCAATGTTGGATCAGGCCAATGGCCCATCCAGTCCAACACTCTGGGTCACACAGCGGCCAAAACCCCAGGGGCCATCAGGAGGTCCAGCAGTGGGGCCAGGACACCAGAAGCCCTCCCACCTTTGCCCCCCCCCCAAGCACCAAGAAAACAGAGCATCACTTGCCCCAGACTGAGACTTCCTATAAGAACATAGGAGAAGCCAATGTTGGATCAGGCCAATGGCCCATCCAGTCCAACACTCTGGGTCACACAGCGGCCAAAACCCCAGGGGCCATCAGGAGGTCCAGCAGTGGGGCCAGGACACCAGAAGCCCTCCCACCTTTGCCCCCCCCCAAGCACCAAGAAAACAGAGCATCACTTGCCCCAGACTGAGTCTTCCTATAAGAACATAGGAGAAGCCAATGTTGGATCAGGCCAATGGCCCATCCAGTCCAACACTCTGTGTCACACAGCGGCCAAAACCCCAGGGGCCATCAGGTGGTCCAGCAGTGGGGCCAGGACACCAGAAGCCCTCCCACCTTTGCCCCCCCCCAAGCACCAAGAAGACAGAGCATCACTGCCCCAGAGTCTCTATCTATACCTTGTGGCTCATAGCCACCGATGGACCTCTGCTCCATATGTTGATCCAATTCCCTCTTGAAGCTGTCTATGCCTGAAGCCGCCACCACTTCCTGCGGCAGTGAATTCCACACGTTAATGACTCCATCACCTCCTGCCTAGTCCTTTTAACTGGAGATGCTGCCGGGGACTGAACCTGGGACCTTCTGCATGCCAAGCAGACGCTCTGCCACTGAGCCACAGCCCCTCTTTACAGCTCTGCAGGGTCTCAGGCTGAGGTCTTTCCCATCACCTCCTGCCTGATCCTTTTAACTGGAGATGCCGGGGACTGAACCTGGGACCTTCGGCATGCCAAGCAGAGGCTCTACCACTGAGCCACGGCCCCTCTTTACAGTTCTCCAGGGTCTCAGGCAGAGAGGTCTTTCACCTCACCTGTTGCCTGGTCCTTTCAACTGGAGATGCTTCTGGGCAGATGCTCTAACACTCATTCACAGTCCCTCAGTGCTCAGTCCATCAAAGTCAGGGTTGTCTACTCGGACTGGCAGCAGCTCTCCAGGGTTTCAGGCTGATGTCTTTCACATCGCATAAAAACATCAGAGAAGCCATGTTGGATCAGGCCAGTGGCCCATCCAGTCCAACACTCTGTGAAGAAGAAGAAGAAGAAGAAGAAGAAGAAGAAGAAGAAGAAGAAGAAGAAGAAGAAGAAGAAGAAGAAGAAGAAGAAGAAGAAGAAGAAGAAGAAGAAGAAGAAGAGATTGGATTTATACCCCGGCCTTCACTCGGAGTCTCAGAGCGGCTTACAAACTCCGTTCCCTTCCCCTCCCCACAACAGACACCCTGTGAGGTAGGCGGGGCTGAGAGAGCTCTGACAGAAACTGCTCTTTTTCAGGAACAGCTGTGCCAGAGCTTGTGACTGACCCAAGGTGACATCAGCAGGTGCAAGTGGAGGAGTGGGGGAATCAAACCCGGTTCTCCCAGGTTAGAGTCTGCACACTTAACCACTACACCAAACTGGTCACACAGTGGCCAAAAATACCAGGGGCCATCAGGAGGTCCACCCAGTGCCTGGTCCTTTTAAATGGAGGTGCTGGCGATTGAACCTGGAACCTTGTGTCCGCAAAGCAGAGGCTGTTCCACTGAGCTACGCACCCCCACCCCCGTGCAAGGGGAAAGAGCTGACGTTATTGAAACAAATCCAGAAGTCCAAATGTAATCTGTATGCAAAAAGTGGATCATGTTTTTTCTTCCGTCTTTGCAGAATTTCTCTTTTTTCATGTTTGGACCTTTTTCTTTCTTTTTTGGAAAAAGAGGTGCCCAAACTCTCACGAGAGAAATGAAGTTTTCCATCTGTATGCTTTTAAACATTTTAAAAAGAATTTTGTCGAAGAGGTTCCGGAACTCCGTTCCGGCGCGTTCCCCAGGGGAACAAGCCCTGAAAATGTTTAATTAAATATTTCCAGCCCACTTTCCTGAAAACGTTGATTTTGTAGCTTGCAAAATAAACAAGCTACGGTAAAAGGTAAAGGTTTCCTTGCTCGAAAGCCAGTCGAATCCGACTCTAGGGTTGCAGTGCTCATCTCCATTTCAAAGCCGAAGAGCCAGCGCTGTCCGAAGACGTTTCCGTGGTCATGTGGCCGGCATGACTAAACACCAAGGCGCACGGAACGCTGTTACCTTCCCACTGAAGTGGTACCTATTTATCTACTTGCAATTTCTTGCTTTCGAACTGCTAGGTTGGCAGGAGCTGGAACTAGAGACAGGAGCTCACTCCGTCATGCGGCAGTCTCGGGTCTCGAACTGCTGAACTACTGACCTTCCACAGCCTGCAGTTCAGCATCTTAACCACTTGAGCCAATGCAGCTCTTGCTAAAAACAAGCTACGGATCACAATATAAATCTCAAAAGCGATCGAAGAAAAAACAAAGACCGTTGCACTCATCTGCAGAGCGGTTGTCAGCTAGAACAACACGGCTAATTGGGACAGAACCGGCATGACTGAGAAGTCACACGGAAATTTCAAAAGAAGGGCTTTCTGCAGTGTCTAAATGCCGGCGGTGAAAGGACAGGGCGGACCTCTCTTGGAGGGAATTCCAGATTTGCTTTTGGCATATATGAAATATTTCTATGCCTCATTATCCCAAGCTCAAAATGGTCAACAGACAAGCATTAAAAAAGCAAATTATAAAACCATCCTTTATAAAGAAAAAAAAAACCACTTTAAACTTGAATCATCTAGAAAGCAGTAAGAGTACCAAAAACTCTTATGAGTACGGAAAACAGGCAGACAAAAGGAAATATTAATGAATAAATTATACACTGCAAGAAACTTTTTGTAAATGAATGTGTTCTGTTTATACTTATCATTCTATAAAGTGCATAGTGTGCTGTTATAACATCCCAGTCAGGTATATAGATTCAGTACATCTATATATCCAATTCCCAAGTTGCCCCCCCTGTGCGGATATCTAAATCCGCACATCGGGGGCACCTGGGGGCAGGGAGATTTTCCTGCACACGTGGGGCAGTCCCCATGTGTGCAGAAAAATCTAAAAAGTTAAAAAAATGATACGGGGATCTTTAAATCCCCCAAAAGTAAAGAGCCCTCCCTGCGCATGCGCAGGGAACGCTCTATAAACTGGCCGTTGAGGGCGGGAGAAGGCTTGGCGGGGCCAGCCGGCCTCGCCGCTGCTGCTGGGGAGGGAGGAAGGGGGAGGCTTGGCGGGCCGGCCTCCCCCCCCACACCGCCGCCGCCACCCTGCTGCTTGGGAGGGAGGGGGAGGCTTGGCGGGCCGGCGGGCCTTGCCGCTGCTGCTGGGGGGGAGGGAGGGGGAAGCTTGGCTCCTGGAGTACTCCCTCCCCCCACGAGTATCGCGGGTCCGCCTCTTGTTCAATATAACAATAACGTTCAGTTCATTCAATTTAACAATTTAATGACTACCAGTCAATTTTGCGTCAGTATTTAAATAGTCAAGCCCCAATGGGAGTTTCTGGAATTATACACCTTGAGAATGACAGAAGCGCTCTGTCCATTAATTTTAGCTATGCAATTCTTTTGTAGGGCCAGCAGTAAGCATCGACACAACTGTAAATGAAAGGTTTCCCCCTTCTGGAAGACTTCATGCAAGTAGAAGCGGGCGTGTAATTCTGGAAACTCCCGTTGGGGCTTGACTTTTTAAATACTGACGCAAAATTAAGAACTGGTAGTTGTTAAACTGTTAAATTGAATGAACTGAATGATCTGTTATATTGAATGTACGGAATATAGATACCTGACTAGGATGTTATAACAGCACACAATGCACTTTATAGAATGACTAGGGAGCAAAGCCCGTTGTGGAGGAAGACAACGGGCCCTAGAAAGGAAGGGAGGGAGGGAGGGAGGGAGGAAGGAAGGAAGAAAGAGGGGGAGAGTGAAAGAAAGAAGGAGAGAGGAAGAAAGGAAAGGGGGGAAAGGAAGGGAAGAGGGGTGGATCGGGGTTCTCTGGGCCTACTGGGCCCATAGAAGGCCCAGAGGATGGCGTGTGAGGGGGGCCATAGAAGGCCCAGGGGATGGTGTGGGGGGGCAGAAGGGGCTTCTCTGGCCGACTGGGCCCATAGAGGGCCCAGGGGATGGTGTGTGTGGGGGTAGAAGGGGCTTCTCTCACGTGCCTCGGCCTTGAAGGCCTGTCCCTGTGCTCTCTCTGCAGACGGTCCTCTCCTGTCAGAGGACCGGAGCAGACTGAGCCAAAGATACTGGCCGGGGCTGACATGGGCAGGACTCCACCAAGCAGCCATTCAGCCTCGGCCAGCATCTTCTGACTGCCAGTTCTTGTGCCGAATCAATTGTGGCAAGCATAGAATGTTGTGGAACCAAAATTCAAATATATATATAAGGACAGATGAGTATATCTTGGACTGCAAGGAGATCAAATCAGTCAATCCTAAAAGAAATCAACCCTGATTGTTCCCTGGAAGGCCAGATCCTGAAGCTGAAGCTCAAATACTTTGGCCACTCAAATGAGAAGGGAGCCCTCACTGGAGAAGACCCTGATGCTGGGAAAGATTGAAGGTCAAAGAAGAAGGGGACGGCAGAGGATGAGATGGTCAGACAGTGTCATCGATGCGACGAACATGAAATTGAGCAAACTTCAGTGGACAGCGGAAGACAGGAGGGCCTGGCGTAATCTGGTCCATGGGGTTGCGAAGAGTCGGACTCGACTGTGCGACTGAACAACAACAGATAAGTATAAACAGAACACGTTCATTTACAACAAGTTTCTTGCAGTGTACATTTGTTCGTTACTTGATTCTCCTAACACTGCAGCTCGGGGTTGCCACAGCCTCCAGGTGAAACCTGGAGATCTCACGCTTTGACAACTGACCTCCAGCCGACAGAGACCAGCTCCTTAAAACGCACTAGGGTCAACAAGCAAATCCTTAAAATGGACGTCATCGACAAGGACATTGGCAAATTCATGGTTTTTTTTCAAAGTTTGGGAGCTATTTCTTGTTTAAGTGTTCAGTCGAATTCCTTACGAGAATAGTGTGAGGGGTTTTTTTTCCCCATGTAGATGACTTTAAAGAAAATTTCAAAAGTATAAAACAAGTAATAGTTTTTGTTATATATTTTACAGTTGTATTTTGCCTTATTTTAACAACCCCGGGAGAAAATGGCTGCTTTGAAGGGCGGACTCTGTGGCACTGTACCATGCTGAGGCCCCTCCCCTCCCCAAACCCCGCCCTCTCCTGAATCCACCCCCAAAGTCTCCAGGTATTTTCCAACCCAGACCTGGCAACCCTATAAGAGTGATCACAATGTGGGATTCACTGCCAGAGGACAGATTGATGGCCACAGGAATAAACAGCTTTAAAGGGGGATTAAATAGATTTATGGAAGATAACTACTAGCCATGGTGACTGAATGGAACCTCCACATTCAGAGGCACTAAGCCCTCTGATTCCTAGAGCCAGGAGGCAACATCAGGGGAAGGCCTCGGCCTCTGTGCCTTTCCAGAAGAACTGGTTGGCCACTGTGGGTGACAGGATGCTGGACTAGATGGACCCTCCCTGGTCTGACCCAGCAGGGCTCTTCTGAGGTTCTTCTCAGGGGAAGGCCTTGGCCTCTCTGCTCTGTTGTTGGCTCTCCAGAGGAACTGGTTGGCCATTGAGTGAGACAGGATGCTGGACTAGATGGACCCTCACTGGTCTGACCCAGCAGGGCTCTTCTGAGGTTCTTCTCAGGGGAAGGCCTTGGCCTCTCTGCCCTGTTGTTGGCTCTCCAGAAGAACTGGTTGGCCATTGAGTGAGACAGGATGCTGGACTAGATGGACCCTCCCTGGTCTGACCCAGCAGGGCTCTTCTGAGGTTCTTCTCAGGGGAAGGCCTTGGCCTCTCTGCTCTGTTGTTGGCTCTCCAGAGGAACTGGTTGGCCATTGAGTGAGACAGGATGCTGGACTAGATGGACCCTCACTGGTCTGACCCAGCAGGGCTCTTCTGAGGTTCTTCTCAGGGGAAGGCCTCGGCCTCTCTGCCCTGTTGTTGGCTCTCCAGAAGAACTGGTTGGCCATTGAGTGAGACAGGATGCTGGACTAGATGGACCCTCACTGGTCTGACCCAGCAGGGCTCTTCTGAGGTTCTTCTCAGGGGAAGGCCTTGGCCTCTCTGCTCTGTTGTTGGCTCTCCAGAAGAACTGGTTGGCCATTGAGTGAGACAGGATGCTGGACTAGATGGACCCTCACTGGTCTGACCCAGCAGGGCTCTTCTGAGGTTCTTCTCAGGGGAAGGCCTCAGCCTCTCTGCCCTGTTGTTGGCTCTCCAGAGGAACTGGTTGGCCTCTGTATGAGGCAGGATGCTGGAATAGATGGACTGCTGGTCTGATCCAGCAAGGTTCTTCTGATGTTCTTAACTCATAGGTATTTCTAAGAAAGCTGGGGAAAGGTGTAGCATTTTGTTGTTCTTCCAAAAGACAATTCCAGAGACCAGAGGCCAACAGTGGAAAAAACCTGCCCCTCTCATCCTGAACGAAAGTTTTAAAGTTTAAAACCAACATGTCGACTTGACTCCAGAAGCAAAGTGTCAGAACGTGTTAATAAAATTCAAATTCTGGGGACACAGAATACAAACTCCAGAGGTCCTTTGAGACAAGAAGTGACAAATGTTATAGGTTGGGGTTTTTGTTTTCTTTTTTAAAGGAGTAGACCCAGTCGGGATGTACAGACCTGTGAATGGTCCTTTGTTCAAATATGGAACCTCTATATTCAGCAGCAGTCTACCCCAGAGCTTTTCAACAATTAGTTGTCATTTGCATGACCACAACCTACCTGCATTGACCAAAGTTTCCAGAATAGTGGTCTGGAGCTGTTCCCGTTGGCCGCAGAGGAGAGGAGTCCCAATCATGGGTCCCAATCATGCAACCTCATTGGGAATACTGTGTACAGCTCTGGTCACCACATCTCAAAAAGGATATTATACCATTGGAAAAAGTGCAGAGAAGGGCAACTAGAATGATAAAAGGGTTGGAACACCTTCCCTATGAAGAAAGGTTAAAACGCTTGGGGCTCTTCAGCTTGGAGAAACGACGGCTGAGGGGTGACATGATCGAGGTTTATAAGATTATGCATGGGATAGAGCAGGTCGAGAAAGAGGTACTTTTCTCCCTTTCTCACAATACAAGAACTCGTGGGCACTCCATGAAATTGCTGAGCAGTCAGGTTAGAACAGATAAAAGGAAGTCCTTCTTCACCCAAAGAGTGATTAACACATGGAATTCACTGCCACAGGAGGTGGTGGCAGCTGCAAGCATGGACAGTTTCAAGAGGGAATTAGATAAACATCTGGAGCAGAAGTCCATCAGTGGCTATTAGCCACAGGGTATAGATGGGAACTCTCTGTCTGGGGCAGGTGATGCACTCTATTCTTGGTGCTGGAGGGGGCAGCAGTGGGAGGGCTTCTGGTGTCCTGGCCCCACTGCTGGACCTCCTGATGGCACCTGGTATTTTTGGCCGCTGTGTGACAGAGTGTTGGACTGGATGGGCCATTGGCCTGATTCAACATTGGCTTCTCTTATGTTCTTATGTTCTTATGGTTTAAATTCTGGGTGGGAAGGTACCAGCTGGATATTACAATTTTTTTTTTTTACAGTTCGAGTCGTTGAGCAGTGGAATGGGGCTGCCCGGGGAGGTGTTGAGCTCCCCCTCCCTGGCAGTCTTTAAGCAGCAGCTGGATGAACATTGGTCAGGGATGCTCTGGGCTGACCCTGCCTTGAACAGGGGGCTGAACTAGATGGCCTCTCTTTCCCCTTCCGACTCTATGATGCTAGAACAGCTGCTGCTTATCTGTGCAGTTCTCTTTGCTGCAATGAATGCAACAGGATAAGCAACCAAAGAAGCGCTGTCTGTAGTGACAGCGATAAGCACCAAATTATCAGTCCGCGCCAGTAACAACTAGGCATACACGTTTATCCATGTCTATGAGCATTTTGGAGCAAGTTTTAACGTCAACGCAATTAATTCCGACATAAACAGCTTAAATGCATCCAAAAGCGGTTCTGCGACAACTTCGTAGAACAAGGAAACCCACTGTATTGTGGAATGGCCATAACACTGTCGTTGTTGTTGTTGTTTAGTCGCACAGGCCCTCCTGTCTTCCGTCATGCTCCGGAGTCTTTTCAATTCCATGTTCGTCGCACCGATGACACTGTCTGACCGTCTCATCCTTTGTCGTCCCCTTCTTCTTTGGCCTTCTGTCTTTCCCAGCATCAGGGTCTTCTTCTCCAGGGAGGGCTCCCTTCTCATTGGGTAGCCAAAGGATTTGAGCTTCAACTTCAGTCTCTGGCCTTCCAGTTAGGATTGATTTCTTTTAGGATTGACCGATTTGATCCCCTTGCAGTCCGAGGGACTCTCAAGAGTCTTCTCCAGCACCCTAATTTGAAAGCATCTATTCTTCGGCGCTTGGCCTTCCTTATAGTCCAACTCTCGCAGCCAGACATGACTATTAGACTGTTATTTCAAGCCAATTAAATGCCCATTGTCTTCCTTAACTTTTTTCTATATAAGTGCATGTCAAGTTGCTGTGAATTGCACTACTGACAAGAATCCGGATCAGATGTTTCAAATTTCTTCGTCAGAGTCCCGTTACTATGCTGGAACTGATACCTTATACAATAAAAACCATAATGAAAGATCATGCATTATATCATTCTGTTTATTTAAGCTTAGACTTATGGTGATTCCAGAACGGGGCTTTCAAGGCAAGTGAAAAGTAGGGGTGGTCTGCCATGGCCTTCCTCTGCAGAGCCTTCCTTGGTGGTCTCCCTTCCAAGTACCGACCTTTCATGTTAAGGATATACCTTTTGCATGACATGAATTCTTCAATAGCACCGACCCTGCTTAGCTTTCAACTTATGGTGACCCAGCAAGGGGCTTTCCAGGCAAGGGAGAAGTAGAGGGGTTGGCCATGGCCTTCCTCTGCAGAGCCTTCCTTGGTGGTCTCCCTTCCTAGTACCGACCTGTCATGTTAAAGATATACCTTTTGCATGATATGAATTCTTCAACAGCACCGACCCCGCTTAGCTTCCAACTTATGGTGACCCTACAAGGGGCTTTCAGGGCAAGTGAAAAGCAGAGGTGGTTGGCCATGGCTTTAAGAACATACAGAACCATAATGAGAAGTCCAATCTTCGAAGTCAGGCCAATGGCCCATCTAGTCCCAACAGCTTTGTCACACAGCGGACCAAGAATACCATGGTGCCATCAGGAGCGTCCAGCAGTGGCTGGCCAGGACACTCAGTAAGCTCTCCTCTACTGCTGCCTCCTCAACAGCACCAAGGTGAATAGAGGGCATCACCGTGCTGCCAGAACTGAGAAGAGTTGTCCCATCATCTAGTACCTCTGCAATGGCTAATATGCCACTGACTCAGGACCTCTAGCTGGGCCAGTGATGTTTATGCTAATTCTCCACTCTTGAAACCTGTTTCAACCAGTGCATATGTAGACTCGCCACGCAACCTCGCTGCTGGCAAAGGCAGAATTCACACGTGTTAATCACTCGTTCTGGGATGAAGACAGTACTTGCCTTTTAGTCTGTTCTCAACCTGAGCTAGCTCAGCCAGTTTCATGGAGTGCCCAGCTCAGATTCTTGTCTTAGCTGAGAAAGGGATGGCTCCAAAGTAGACTTCATTTCTGCGGGAGCCAAATCGCTCAATCCCATGACCTAATGCTTCTAAACTCACAGAGTCGAATTTTTGCTCACAAGGCTTCACAGCTCAGAGGGAGCATCGGTGCAGACCCAAGCGAAGGTTTCTCGTGGGCCTCTTACGCCACCCTTAATATTCAGAAGGGGAGGTATTCTCTTTGGAGCCTTCTCTAATGCTTCGTTTGGCTATGGACACGCTGAAAGTGAAAATGACAGCCATCTTCCTTGTTCTGACCGGGCTCATGTGATGCGACTGAGAAATTGAAACTATCCTTTCGGGTGACTACAGCAGGCACGGCTGGGCGAGGAGTTCAGTCGAGTGACGGCAAACAGCAAGGCAGGGGAGAAAGATCCCTTGAGAATTTGTGCGCTTGGAAGAGCTTGCATCGAAGAATCCCCCAGGCCTGGCTTTCTGAGAGACGCTGAGGGTAGGTACCAGCTAATCTTTTCGCCACATTTCTCTCTTTCCAGGGCCCCGGCCAAAGAGGAAGTGATTTCTTCTCTGGAAACAGAGGTCTGTGAACAGCCCTGTTACTTTTTAATCTGAATAATCAAGGAAATCACAGCATTCGCTGGAAAGAAAACACAGTCTCGACCTCTGCCTTCTCCACTGGCCCTCGCCGTATCATTTTGTGAGCGGACTTTTCTTAAATCTGATCTTTATCTTTTTTAAAGTTCTTTTGGCCATTGTGTGGTCCCGTGTTGTTCAATGGTAGATATAAAAGCAGTGAGTGCAGACAGAAAGACCGACGAACCTCTCTTTCCTCCGTTTTTGGGAGACCTTTGGTTTTATTTATAGGTTGTTTATTTAAGGACGATTCTTTGGAGGCCGCTAGGGCTGCCGGTTCTGTGGAAAGCCGGCGTGGTTTCGTGGTCAAGTGTTGGACTAGGATCTGGGAGACCCATGTTCGAATCCCTGCCCTGCCCTGTTCCGGAAGCTTGCCTGGGCGACCTTGGGTCAGTCACACGCTCTCGGCCCTACCTACCTCACAGGACCGTTGTGCAAATGGAGGGGAGGAGAACAATGGCAAAAAATTCAACCTCGTGAGCGAAAAAAAAGCTCATAGCATCAAAGTTGTGAGCGGGTCTACATTGGACTACTGCATAAATTAGCTTTTTTACGATTATTTCCATAACCTCGTCAGAATCTCAGAATGAATTCTTTGAAACTCTATTTAAACTACATTTTAAGCATAATTTAAATGTTATGAAACAGAATCAAGTCAAATTTCGTTACAGAAAATGTCGTCCTCTGTGGGGGTAGACCAGGTGAACAGGGAAGGGGTCTACCCACCCCTTTCCACTATATTGGTAGACCTGGCCTCGGACTGTCACCCTGTGCTGTGCCTTAGAAAACATACCAGCATTTGTTTGGGGGGTGGGAGGCAATGCCCCCTCTAAGCTGTAGAGTCTTGTGAGCAAAAATTCTTCTTTGTGAGCTACTGGCATTAGAGTTGTGAGCAGGCGATTTGGCTACTGCATAAATTAGTTTGCTCTGGAGCCCTCCTTCCTGAGCCGAGACAAAAATGTGTGAGCTGGAGGCTAAAAAACTGTGAGCTAGCTCACATTAACTCGGCTTAGAGGGAACACTGGCGGTGGGGGCTCTTGCAGTCTACTTTGGAGGGGTTTTTTTTTATAGTGAAATATGACAAATCACAGGCCAAGTATAACAGAGGTGGAACAATTTCTCTCAGACCCCGGCCTAGCCTAACAAACAGGAAGTGGCTTAAATGTCATCGACCTGCCCAAAGTACTAATTTATTCAAACAGTTACATCCCACTTTTCCTGTGACTCAAGGCAGCTTACAAATCATTCTGAAAAGCATAATAGGGGTGTGCAAAAAAGAGGCCCTAATTTTTCCAGCTCCATTATAGCCCTTGGGGACCATTATAGTCAATGGGCCCCATAGACTATAATGGAGAATTGATCTGGAGGTATCTGGGGGCTCTGGGTATCTCGGGAGGGGGCTGCTTTTTGAGGTAGGGGTCGCCAAATTTGCAGCATAACTGCTGGTGCCTCTCCTCAAAACAAATGCCAAGTTTTGAAAAGATTGAACCAGGGGGGTCCAATTCTATGGGCCACAGAAGGAGGTGTCCCCATCCTCCACTTGTATCCAATGGAGAGGAAAATTCCTTAGTGTGAGCGGAAGTTAAAATCCCTGAGCTGGCAGCTAAAATTTTATGTGCCAGCAGCCCCTACCACAGCTAAGATGGAACTCTGTTTCTGTCCCTACTGAGGAGAAATGTGGGGCAGAAATAAAAGTAAAAATAAGGAAAATTAGATGTATGCTGGAATGTTCATCTGAACCGGGTTTTTTTTTTTGTCAGAGCTGTGATGAGCCCGGGGTAGAAAGAGCTCAGGTCCACCACCACCCTGTACGAACAGGACCCCCCCATGCCTACCTTCCTGCCCCCACCTACATACGCCCTGCACCTGCCTGTGCATTTCCTGCCTGCTTTCTCATGACCCATTCCATAGCCACTTGCATTCCCTTTCCTCAGTGCTACTAGGAGGTATGTGTGGCTGGCAGTGCCGCTGTTGTGACCGTCACCATCCACACACTCCTCTCCCCGGCCGTGCTGGGCAGCACAGGAGGTGGAGCGCTCGCAAGCCCGTGGGCAAGGGAAGGGCATGCAGACTGGTGGCAGAGGAGGTGTACGGGCAGGCAGGGGCTGGTGGCAGTGAGCCCTGAGGGAAGCCATGGGCCCTGGCCGATGCTCTGCCTCAAAGTATGCTGATGCCGCCCCTGTTTTTATAGAAGGGAAAAGAGGTTAAAGGCTGGATGAAGAAGAAGAAGAAGAAGAGAAGAGATTGGATTTATACACCACCTTCGCTTGGGAGTCTCAGAGCGCCTTACAAACTCCTTTGCCTCCCCCTCCCCACAACAGACACCCTGTGAGGTAGGCGGGGCGGAGAGAGCTCTGACTGAGAACTGCCCTTGAGAGAACAGCTCTGACAGAACTATGGCTTGCCCAAGGTCATCCAGCACCTGCAAGTGGGCGAGTGGGGAATCAAACCCGGTTCTCCCAGATTAGAGTCCGCGTGCTTAACCCCTACACAATGCTCCCTCTAAGATGTGGAGTCTTGTGAGCAAAAATTCTACTTTGTGAGCTACCGGCATTAAAGCTGTGAGCGAGGGATTTGGCTGCTGCATGAATTAGTTTGCTCTGGAGCCCTCCCTTCCTGAGCCGAGGCAAAAATGTGTGAGCCGGAGGCTAAAAGACTGTGAGCTAGCTCACGCTAACTCAGCTTAGAGGGAACACTGCCCCTATACCAGACTGGGTGACTGAGCAGCTGCTGGTGTGACCTTGGGTCAGTCACAAGTTCTCTCAGAGCTGTCCTTGAAAGGGCAGTTCTGGAAAGAGCTCTCTCTCAGCCCCACCTACCTCACAGGGTGTCTGTTGTGGGGAGGGGAAGGGAAAGGAGTTTGTAAGCCGCTCTGAGACTCTGACTGAAGGGCAGGGCATAAATCCAATCTCTTCTTTTTCTCTTCATAAACGTGTGGCCACCATCTGAGTATAGCCAAGGCTTTTTATACGTTGTCGAAGGCTTTCACGGCGGGAGTTCATTAGCTGTTGTAGATTTTCCGGGTTGTCTGGCCATGGTCTTGGCATTGTAGGACCCGACGTTTCGCCACCAGCTGTCGCTGGCATCCTCAGAGGTATAACACAGAAAGAGGCTTTTTCTCTGCCGGAACGCACCGGAATGGAGACCCAGAACGTCTTTGACATAATTATTTTACAAAAATATTTAAAAATTCGTGAGTTTTCACTATACAAGTTGAAAACTTGCCCTCTCGAGGTTTTAAAACTAAAAGGCCCCGAGCAAAGCTACACTATCGAACATTTGAAAACTCACTTCGGTCGCAGAGGAAAACTTTCCTGCGTATGTAACTAACCCTCGGTCTTGGAGGAAGTTAGCAAAAGAGAAATCCCCACTCTCTGCCCACGGTTTTTCTTTGTCGCTGAGTAAACAATACCAGAAAAGCACTTCCTTCTCTCAGAAACGCTGAATGCTGCACCTTAGCCTGTGAAATAGCAACTCCAGGATGGCGGCACAGACAATAAAGTTTTGGGGTTTTTTTAAAGAAAATTTATTAACAGGATATAGTAGCATGTTACATATTCGGCAATCAATTCATAACATATCCTTTTCTGGGGGAAAAAAAGAAATTCCCCCCCCCTCCCCTGGCTTCCAACAATGCTCCGCCCCGATTAACATTTCTAACAATATTCTCTTATTCAATTCATTTTCAATATTCAGTTCATCATTTTCAATCTTTTCCTTTTCTATTTTTTACTGTCAGGTAACTTTTCTATTACAATCCCTTTTCTTACAACACCTCTATTATTAGTAACTATCAAAACATAACAGTCTATTTTTCACATCCCAGTTGAGTTCTAAATAGTCTTTAAAATCTTTCCAATCCACTAGGAATTCTTTGTCTTCTTTTCCATGGAGTTTTCTTGTCAACTTGTCCATTTCAGTCATGAAAATCATTTTTTTTATCCATTCCCATTCGTCAGGTACCTGCTCCTGCTACAGACAATAAAGTTTGGACCTGGGTTCAAATCACTCGTAGCTGCTGGCGGTTTCGAGAAAGTACCCGTATCTCAGATTCAGTTTCTCCTGTTTACAGTGAACTACCCTCCAGGGCGTGCACAAGCTGGGTACTTTAATAATAACAGATTCGTATCAGCGCAGGACATGTTTTGCACGTGTGTGCCACAGTCTACCAAGAGCGACGGAAAAGACTCCAGTGGCACCTTAAAGACTGACGACATTTGTGGCCGGGGCAGAGCTCTTGTGAGATTCCTGAAGACGTGAGCGGTGACTCAGGAGAGTGCCTCCCCGACACAAATTTTGCTAGTCTTTAAGGTGCGACTTCCTGCCAACCTAGCAGTTCGAAAGCAAGAAATTGCAAGAAGATAAACAGGTACCACTTTGGTGGGAAGGTAACAGCGTTCCGTGCGCCTTGGTGTTTAGTCATGCCGGCCACATGACCACGGAAACGTCTTTGGACAGCGCTGGCTCTTCGGTTTGGAAACTGAGATGAGCACCGCCCCCTAGACTCAGATTCGACTGGCTTTCGAGCCGGGGAAACCTTTACCTTTTAAACTAGCAAACTGTGGGAAACCAGGTAGTTAGAGGGTCAATCAGAAAGATGTCATGGGATTTACAGCCATTCCAGATTTTCCAGTGGCGGGCAAGACCTACCGACATTTCCACCATGCAAACTGTTTCTTAGAACCTCAGTACTACTACACGTAACAGCGTTCCGTGTGCCTCGGTGTTTAGTCACACCGGCCACATGACCACGGGAACGTCTTCGGACAGCGCTGGCTCTTCGGCTTGGAAACGGAGAGGAGCACTCTGGACTCTGGCTTTTTTCTGCTGCTGCAGACTAACATGGCTACCTGTCTGGGAGCATGAGGAGGGGGCTCTAGCCGCGGCTCAGTGGCAGAACATCTGCTTGGTACACGGAAGGTCCCAGGTTCAATCCCCGGCACCTCCAATTCAAGGATGGACCGAGGGACTGATTCGGCACAAGGCAGTGTCCTGTGTGTTCATGCGAGAAAAGAGAGAGAGAAGATGTTGTGTATTGGAATGTGAATCTGGGCTATACATTCCTATGTTAAGCTTGATTCCAAATGTCGCATTGCCATTGGCTGGTTTCAGCTGTCGCATTGCTATTGGCCGGTTTCTGAGAAACCTGTGTACCGAACCAATCATCTTGTAAATATGTATCAAAGCGGGAACGATTGTGATTGGACCTTATCGCTGTATTTTCATTGGTCCTTAGCTTATTACGGGAGTGGCTTTGACAGCCCGGGATGGTTTAAAAGAAGGAGCCGTGCTCCACTGTTTCGTGGTGTGTTGTTGTGGTGTTCTGAGTTGGAGTTTGCTGTTACGAATAAAGCTGAAATCACTTGCTGGAATCAAAACATTGTTGAGTTCCATACTTAACGGAAAAGACTGGATTTATACATGGAGGCTTCATCTTTGGAGTCCACCCCTTCCCCACGCACCTGCCCTTCCCAGGCTCCCCCCCCCAAAAAAAATCTCCAGGCATCCCGGCCCTTTTACAGTTCCGCAAGGCCTGCAAGATGGAGCTCTTCCACCAGGCCTTCAGCTAGGAACCGCCACCATCGTAACAACTGAAACTTATATATTTTTTAATATTTATTTTGTTGTTGTTCAGTCACACAGTCGAGTCCGACTCTTCGCAACCCCATGGACCAGATTACGCCAGGCCCTCCTGTCTTCCGCTGTCCGCTGAAGTTTGCTCAATTTCATGTTCGTTGCATCGATGACACTGTCTGACCATCTCATCCTTTGCCGTCCCCTTCTTCTTTGACCTTCCATCTTTCCCAGCATCAGGGTCTTCTCCAGTGAATGCTCCCTTCTCATTTGGTGGCCAAAGTATTTGAGCTTCAGCTTCAGGATCTGGCCTTCCAGGGAACAGTCAGGGTTGATTTCTTTTAGGATTGACTGATTTGATCTCCTGGCAGTCCAAGGGACTCTCAAGAGTCTTCTCCAGCACCATAGTTCAAAAGAATCTATTCTTCGGCGCTCGGCCTTCCTTATAGTCCAACTCTCACAGCCATACATTACTACGGGGAATACCATTGCTTTGACCATGCGGACTTTTGTTGGCAAGGTGATGTCTCTGCTTTTTATCATGCTGTTTAGGTTTGCCATCGCTTTCCTCCCAAGGAGCAGGCGTCTTTTAATTTCATGGCTGCAGTCACCATCTGCAGTGATCTGGGATCCTAGGAACGTGAAGTCTGTCACTACTTCTACGACTTCCCCTTCTATTTGCCAAGGAGTGATGGGGCCAGATGCCATGATCTTAGTTTTTTTGATGTTGAGCTTCAAGCCCACTTCTGCGCTCTCCTCTTTCATCCTGAGCAAGAGGCTCTTTAGGTCCTCTTCACTTTCTGCCATCAGAGTGGTATCGTCTGCATATCTGAGGTTATTGATCTTTTCCCCAGCAATCTTAAGTCCAGCTTGTGATTCATCCAGGCCAGCATTTCGCATGATGTACTCTGCATATAAATTAAATAAGCACGGTGACAATATACATCCTTGTCGTACTCCTTTTCCTATGCTAAACCAATCAGTTGTTCCATATCCGGTTCTAACAGTTGCTTCTTGATCCTTATACAGGTTTCTCAGGAGACATGTGAGGTGGTCCGGTACTCCCATCTCTTTAAGAACCTGCCATAATTTATTGTGATCCACACAATCAAAGGCTTTAGCATAGTCAATGAAGCAGAAGTAGATGTTTTTCTGGTACTCTCTTGCTTCCTCCATAATCCAGTGAATGTTGGCAATTTGATCTCTAGTTCCTCTACCTCTTCGAAATCCAGCTTGTACTTCTGGCAGTTCTCTATCCACGTACTGTTGGAGCCTAGCTTGTAGGATTTTGAGCATGACCTCGCTAGCGTGTGAAATATTTATTTATAGGTTTAATAACATGTTAAGACTATTTGTGACAATAATACATATTGTGTTCCAAATCTTGGAGTTAACGACGACACAATCTTTTCATACCATTTATAAACTCTGTCCCATCTTTTTTGGAAAAATCTTATCATCTTTTTCTTGACGTGTAATAATAAGCTCATCCATTTCCGCAATTTCAAATAATTTTCCTACCAGTTCCTCTCTGGAGGGTAATTTCTCGGATTTCCAACCTTTTGCTACAAGAACTCTAGCTGCAGTAAGTCTATATGTCAACAAATATACATCAAAGTGCCCGTAACAATCTGGTATAATGTTCAAGAGATATATTTCTGGTAACAATTGTAAATTTATGTCCATTATCTCTGTTATTAGCTGTTCGATACCTTGCCAGAATTTATGAATCTTTTCACACCTCCGCCACATGTGAAAAAATGTACCTACATTGGTTTTGCATCTCCAGCAAGTTTTCGACACATCTTTATAACATTTGGCAACTCCATCTGGTGACCAGTGCCACCTATAAAAAACTGAACTGAAACTTATAGAGCCTTGGCCCTTGGCTTGCTACCGACAGCCCGTGCCCGCCGATTATATTTGAGAAGATCGGCGAGCTGGACATTTAGACAATTATAGTGCCGCCATCTCTGTGATATCAAAGAACGCTGCTAACACTTTAATATTGTATTGTTTTTAATGAACTGCTTTTAGATGTTTTATGGTAATTTGATTGCTGTTTGTGTATTTCCCCTGTGTAAGCCACCTTGAGCCTGCCTTGGAGGGGAGGGCGGGGTATGAATTGGAAAAATAACATAAAAATAATAAATAAATTTCCCAGTCCAGCGCAGGCAACCCAAAAGCAGTGTGAACAGCTGTATCTGCAGGGGGTGGGAGAACCTGGAACCAGTGGCAGTTTGGTGTAGTGGTTAAGCGGGTGGACTCTAATCTGGGAGAGCCGGGTTTGATTCCCCCACTCCTCCACATGCAGCTGCTGGTGTGACCCCGGGTCAGTCACAAGTTCTCTCAGAGCCGTTCTCTCTGGAGCAGTTCTCATAGAATCATGGAATGTTAGAGTTGGAAGGGACCTTGCAGGTCATCTAGTCCAACCCCCTGCACTCTGCAGGAGTGCAGCCGAAAGAGAGCCCTATATACCTACGTACCTACAACTAATGATCCCTCTAAGCTGTGGAGTCTTGTGAGTAAAAATTCTGCTTTGTGAACTACGGGCATTAAAGTTGTGAGTGAGAGATTTGGCTGCTGCATAAATCAGTTTGGTCTGGCGCCCTCCTTCCTGAGTGGAGACAAAAACGTGTGAGCTGGAGGCTAAAAAACTGTGAGCTAGCTCGCACTAACTCAGCTTAGAGGGAACAATGCCTACAACATCCCCAAAAGACGGTCGTCCAGCCTCCGCTTGAAAACGTCCAGGGAAGGAGCATCCACCACCTCCAGAGGCAGGCTGTTCCACTGCTCAGCCACTCTTACAGTGAGGAAGTTTCTCCTGATATTTAGCCGGTATCGACGCCCTTGTAATTTCCACCCATTAGATCTAGTCTTGCAATCCAAAGCAAGAGAGAATAGCCCTGCCTACCCCAGAGGGTGTCTGTTGTGGGGAGGGGAAGGGAAAGGAGTTTGTGAGCCGCTCTGAGACACCTTTGGGTAGTGAAGGGCGGGGTATAAATCCAATCTCTTCTCCTTCTACCTCACAGGGCGCCTGTTGTGGGGAGGGGAAGGGAAAGGAGATTGTAAGCCGCTCTGAGACACCTTTGGGTAGTGAAGGGTGGGGTATAAATCCAATCTCTTCTCCTTCTACCTCACAGGGCGCCTGTTGTGGGGAGGGGAAGGGAAAGGAGATTGTAAGCCGCTCTGAGACTCCTTTGGGTAGTGAAGGGCGGGATATGAATCCAATCTCTTCTTCTTCTACCTCACAGGGTGTCTGTTGTGGGGAGGGGAAGGGAAAGGAGTTTGTAAGCCGCTCTGAGACACCTTTGGGTAGTGAAGGGTGAGGTATAAATCCAATCTCTTCTCCTTCTACCTCACAGGGCGCCTGTTGTGGGGAGGGGAAGGGAAAGGAGATTGTGAGCCGCTCTGAGACACCTTTGGGTAGTGAAGGGCGGGGTATAAATCCAATCTCTTCTCCTTCTGCTTTTTAAATTGTGTGCGCACACCCATCCCTGGAAATCATGGCAACTTCTGGTGACTCCTACTGGGGCATGCAGGATGTTCAGCAAAGTGGCTTGATAGCCTGCCTCTGCCTCCCGGCCCGGTTTTCCTTGGAGGTCTCCCTTCCAAGTACTGACCAGGGTGGGCTCTGCTTAGCTTCCGAGATCTGACGAGGTCGGGTTTCCCTGGGCTATCCAGGTGAGGGCGGTTCCGCTCACCTTGATCTGAAGTTAACGTAAAAGTTGCACATCCCAAGTGCAATATCCTAAACTCCCTGTATCCTGTGCTCTCTCTCTCCTCTATAGGAAGCGCGTCTCTGCAAGATGGAACTGGGGCTTTGGGTTCTCCTGGCATATGCTGCGTTGGCATCGGCGAGCTGGCAGAAGGATGCCGTGCTGGACCGCCACTGGGAGCTCTGGAAGAAGAAACACAGCAAGGAATACCGGAATGAGGTGAGGGCCGCAGCGGGCCGTGGTCCTCGGGCTTCGGAGAAGTTTTTCTCCCGTCTCCCAAAAGGCTAGAACGAATTCTACCAGAGAGGTTTTGCCCACAAACTAGAGTGTCGCCCCCCACAGGCCTACTTCACTTCTATGCCAGTTGAGAGCCAGTTTGGTGTAGTGGTTAAGGGCGCGGACTCTAATCTGGGAGAACCGGGTTTGAGTCCCCACTCCTCCACTTGCACCTGACTGGATGACCTTGGGCAAGCCATCGTTCTGTCAGAGCTGTTCTCTCAAGGACAGTTCTGGAAAGAGCTCTCTCAGCCCCACCTACCTCGCTGGGTGCCTGTTGTGGGGAGGGGAAGGGAAAGGAGACTGTAAACTGCTCTGAGACTCCTTTGGGTAGTGAAGGGCGGGGTATAAATCCAATCTCCTCCTCCTCCACCTCCTCCTCCTTTGGGTAGTGAAGGGTGGGGTATAAATCCAATCTCCTCCTCCTCCACCTCCTCCTCCTTCTCCTTTGGGTAGTGAAGGGTGGGGTATAAATCCAATCTCCACCTCCTCCTCCTCCTCCTCCTCCTCCTCCTCCTCCTCCTCCTCTTCTTCTTCTTCTTCTTCTTCTTCTTCTTCTTCTTCTTCTTCTTCTTCTTCTTCTTCTTCTTCTTCTTCTTCTTCTTCTTCTTCTTCTTCTTCTTCTTCTTCTTCTTCTTCTTCTTCTTCTGTGTTTATTTCCGGCTTCTTCTCTCCCTGCTCCTAGTCAGTTCACCCCTGTCCAATGGACCTGGTGACCAATGTTCCCTCTAAGCTGACTTAGCGTGAGCCGGCTCACACCTTTTTGTCTCAGCTCAGGAAGGACGGCTGCAGAGCAAACTGATTTATGCGGTGGCCAAATCGCTCGCTCACCGCTTGAATGCCGGTAGCTCACCAAGTAGAATTTTCACTCGCAAGACTCCACGGCTTAGAGGGAGCATTGCCGGCAGTTAGCAGCCTGGTTGCGTAAGAAGTGGCTAGACAACAGAAACAGGAATTGGTACAGAGCGACATTTGCCTCACTGGAAAACTGGGCTTAGGGACAATTGGAGCTCCAAAACGTTTGCACACCATGTAGGTAAACATCTGTTTCAAGAGGGGGCTGGATAAACTTAAGGAGCAGAGGCCCCTCAGTGGCTTAGTATATATCTGGGGCAGCAATGATGTTGTCTTCTTGGTGCTTGGGGGCTTCTTCAACAGTAGGAGGGCTTCTGGAGTTCTGGCACTGCTGGTGGACCTCCTGATGGCCCCTGGGTTTTGGCCATGGTGTGACACGGACTGAATGGGCCATTGGCCTGATCCAACATGGCTTCTCTTATGTTCTTATGTCTGGGGCCGTGATGCCCTGTATTCCTGGTGCTTGAGGGGGCAACGGTGGGAGGGCTTCTGGAGTTCTGGTCCCACTGGAGGACCTCCTGATAGCCCCCAGGTTTTGGCCATGGTGTGACACGGACTGAATGGGCCACTGGCCTGATCCAACATGGCTTCTCTTATGTTCTTATGTCTGGGGCCGTGATGCCCTGTATTCCTGGTGCTTGAGGGGGCAACAGTGGGAGGGGTTCTGGAGTTCTGGCTCTGCTGGTGGACCTACTGATAGCCCCTGGGTTTTGGCCACTGTGTGACACAGAGTGTTGGACTGGATGGGCCATTGGCCAGATCCAACATGGCTTATGTTCTTAAGAGCACAGGTCCATCAGTGGCTATTAGCCACAAGGTCTAGTTGGAAGTGGCTATTAGCCACAAGGTCTTTGTATGGGGCAGTGATGCTCTGTCTTCTTGGTGCTTGGGGGCAAGAGTGGGAGGGGCTTCTGGAGTTCTGGCCCCACTGGTGGACCTCCTGATGGCCCCTGGCTGGGTTTTGGCCATGGTGTGACACAGAGTGTTGGACTGGACGGGCCATTGGCCAGATCCAACATGGCTTATGGTCTTAAGAGTGCAGGTCCATCAGTGGCTATTAGCCACAAAGTCTAGTTGGAACACTTTGTGTGGGGCAGTGATGCTCTGTCTTCTTGGTGCTTTGGGGGGGGCAACAGTGGGAGGGCTTCTGGAGTTCTGGAGTTATGACCCAAAAAAAAAAAATATTCAAGGTTTCTGGAGGATTAAGACTGGAAACACAAATGGTTTCCTTAACATTTTCTTCGGGTTTGTTTGGTAAACGGGGGACTTCTGCTTTGATTTCTAGAAAGAGGAAGAGAATCGCCGGATGACTTGGGAGAAGAACTTGAAATTCATCACGCTGCATAATCTTGAACACTCCCTGGGGCTGCATTCCTACGAGTTGGGCATGAACCATCTCGGCGATATGGTTAGTAAAGACATATTATATAGAGGGCTCCCATAAGTACACTTCCACATAAGGTCGCCATCTCCAGGTTGGGAAATACCTGGAGATTTTGGGGGTGGAGATGGAGGAGGACAGGTTTGGGGAAAGGAGGTGCTTCAGTGGAGTATAATGCCACGGGGTCCATGTTCCAAAGTGGCCATTTTCTCCAGATGAACTCATCTCTGACACTGGGACGTCAGACCTAATCCTGGAAGATCTCCAGATACCGCCTGGAGGATGGCAACGCACTTCCACATGCAAACTATCTTGTTTGGTGTAGTGGTTAAGTGCACGGACTCCTGGAGGTTGGAATTCCAAACACAACATCTGGGACAAAAATAATGAAGAGTCAATAAAGATATGTGTGCAAAATCATTTCCTGTAGTGATTCCCTCATTTTTGGCTTCTACCCCCTGGAGGTTGGCGACCCTACCTCCACACGCAAATCATCTTCTGAGAGCCAGTTTGGTGTAGTGGTTAGGAGCGTGGATTCTAATCTGGGTGAACCGGGTTTGATTCCCCACTCTTCCATGTGCAGCTGCTGGTGTGACCTTAGGTCAGTCACAAGTTCTTTCAGAGCTGTTCTCTCAGGAGCAGTCCTTGAGAGAGCTCTCTCAGCCCCACCTGCCTCAAAGGGTATCTGTTGTGGGGAGGGGAAGGGAGATTGTAAGCTGCTCTGAGACTCCTCCTCCTCCAACTGCTGCTCTTCTTCTTCTTCTTCCTCTTCCTCTTCTTCCTCCTCCTCCTCCTCCTCCTCCTCCTCCTCCTCTTGCCTGTTTTGATTTTGAACTTGAGCTAAAAGTGAAGATATTCTCCCATTCTTCCATGTGCAGTTGCTGGTGTGACCTAAGGTCAGTCACAAGTTTTTCAGAGCTGTTCTCTCAGGAACAGTCCTCGAGAGAGCTCTCTCTACCCCACCTGCCTCACAGGATGTCTGTTGTGGGGAGGGAAAGGGAGATTGTAAGCTGCTCTGAGATTCCTCCTTCTCCACCACCTGCTCTTCTTCTTCTTCTTCTTCCTCCTCTTGCCTGTTTTGATTTTGAACTTGAGCTAAAAGTGAAGATGTTCTCCCATTCTTCCATGTGCAGTTGCTGGTGTGACATAAGGTCAGTCACAAGTTCTTTCAGAGCTGTTCTCTCAGGAGCAGTCCTCAAAAGAGCTCTCTCAGCCCCACCTGCCTCACAGGGTGTCTGTTGTGGAGAGGGGAAGGGAGATTGTAAGCTGCTCTGACATTCCTCCTCCACCTGCTCTTCTTCTTCTTCTTCTTCTTCTTCTTCTTCTTCTTCTTCTTCTTCTTCTTCTTCTTCTTCTTCTTCTTCTTCTTCTTCTTCTTCTTCTTCTTCTTCTTCTTCTTCTTCTTCTTGGAAAGAGGGGATCTGAAGGCAGCTTCAAACTGTGCTCTCCTAGCAAGGTGTGAACTCTCCTGCCAGGGTTTCTTGCAAGCAGGTCAGCACTAGGACTGGCAGTTATTTCCCTTCATATATCAATCTCATTATGGAAAATTGATCATTTTTATATATTTCGACATGGAATCTTATTTACTGACTCATTAAGGGGATTACTTTGCCTTCTCACCATGCGGTTCGCGTGCATCTGGAGCAATCCAATTCTGCATGTTGTTAGGGTTTTCTCCCTCTCCCAAAATACTAGAACTCGAGGGCATCCAAGGAAGCTGACGGGCAGTAGGTTCGGAACAGACAAAAGGAAGTACTACTTTACACAGAGAGTGATTCAAATGTGGAACTCGCTGCCAGAGGATGTAATGATGGCCAAAGGAATAGACAGCATTAAGAGGGGATTAGATAGATTCATGGAGGAGAGGTCTGTAAGTGGCTACTAGCCCTGGTGGCTGAGGGGAACCTCCACATTCAGAGGCACTCAACTTCTGAATCCCAGAGCCAGGAGGCAATATCAGAGGAAGGCCTTAGCCTTCCTCTGATGAGAGCCAGTTTGGTGTAGTGGAAAGTGCACAGACTCTAATCTGGGAGAACCGGGTTTGATTGCCCACTCCTCCACTTGCACCTGCTGATGGGACCTTGGGTCAGTCACAAGCTCTGGCACAGCTGTCCTTGAAAAAGAGCAGTTTCTGTCAGAGTTCTCTCAGCCCCACCTACCTCACAGTGTATCTGTTGTGGAGAAGAGGAAAGGGGAAGGGAAAGGAGTTTGTAAGTCGCTCTGAGACTCCTTTGGGTAGTGAACGGCAGGATATAAATCCAATCTCCTCCTCCTCCTCCTCCTCCTCCTCCTCCTCCTCCTTCTTCTTCTTCTCCTCTCTGCCCTGTTGTTGGTCATCCAGAGGAACTTGTTGGCCACTGTATGAGACAGGATGCTGGACTCAATGGACTATTGGTCTGATCCAGCGGGGCTCTTCTGGTGTTCTTTGTGGTAGTGGTTAAATGCCCAGACTCTAATATGGGAGAACTGGGTTTGATTCCCCACTCCTCCATTTGCACCTGCTGGATGACCTTGGGCAAGCTGTAGTTCTGATAAGAGCTGTTCTTGAAAAAGAGTGGTTTCTGTCAGACCTCTCTCAGCCCCACCTGCCTCACAAGGCGTCTGTTGTGGGGAGGGGAAGGGAAAGGAGTTTATAAGCCGCTCTGAGACTCCTTTGGGTAGTGAAGGGCGGGGTATAAATCCAATCTCTTCTCTTCTTCTTATGTTCTCCCTACTAGTACCCACTGAATATTTAGCAATGGAGCCATGGTTTGATTCAATATAAGCCGCTTCATGTGTGTTCATGTGTGTAATGTTGCCATTCTGAAAAACACCACAAAAACCTCAGAAGGGCATATACTGTGTGAAAGTACTGAATGAGAACTCATCATGAACTTAAAGCACTTTCTGTCATCCTGGCTTAAACCAAGACATTGGTTTCCTTTCTCCTTATAATCTCTCATAACCCAACAAGACCAACTTAGATACTCGAATGCTTTAAAAATGTCTCATGTTCTTAATGTGTTGTGTCACACCATAGTCCTTTATTTCAGGCTGCGTCTTCCATAATTAGTTCGTCGCTTACCAGTGGTAAAGGAGCTAGTGTAGATTATGCAGGTCCCAGTTTAAATCCCCACCCAGCTGTTAAGTTTATCGTCGAATTTATCAAAACTTATACACCACCCTCCCCGCCGAAAGCAGGCTCTACATGATCTGTGTCTCTCAGGCCAATCCAGGAGAGGGCGGAATATAAATAAAATAAAATCTATATTCAGGGTTCTTGAAGGGATAAAAGGGAGGAGAAACCATGACTGCTCTGAGCTCCTTGGGTGCAAACTGGAATAAAAACCAACAATAATTTTTTTTAAAAAAAATCTATGCTCCTTTATGTAGACCAGCGAGGAAGTGGCTACCAAGCTCACCGG
This sequence comes from Gekko gecko, assembly GCA_029375565.1. NCBI lineage: Eukaryota > Metazoa > Chordata > Lepidosauria > Squamata > Gekkonidae > Gekko > Gekko gecko. The sequence continues at coordinate 11,480,179 of JAPDNY010000001.1, read as the reverse complement.
GCTGAGAATCGATCCAGGATACTCACGGAAACAGAACTCTACATCTTTCCTGTCAAAATCAGCTGTAGGAGCCCCTGATTCCATAGACTGGAGGGAAAAAGGATGCGTCACAGAGGTGAAGTTTCAGGTAAGACAGTCTTTTTTGCTTGTTTCCCCACAAGGATATGGCATAAGAACATAAGAACATAAGAGAAGCCTGTGTTGGATCAGGCCAATGGCCCATCCGGTCCATCACTCTGTGTCACAAAGTGACCAGAAATACCAGGTGCCATCAGGAGGTCCAGCAGTGGGGCCAGGACACTAGAAGCCCTCCCACTGTTGCCTCCCACCCAAGCACCAAGAAGACAGAACATCACTTGCCCCAGAGTCCCTATCTATACCTTGTGGCTAAGAGCCACTAATGAACCTCTGCTCTTAACATAAGAACATAAGAGAAGCCAATGTTGGATCAGGCCAACGGCCCATCCTCTACCCAAGCACCAAGAAGACAGAGACATCACTTTGCCCCAGAGTCCCTATCTACACCTTGCGGCTAAGAGCCACTAATGAACCACTCTGCTCTTAACGTGAGAACATAAGAGAAGCCAATGTTGGATCAGGCCAACGGCCCATCCAGTCCAACACTCTGTCACACAGCGGCCAAAATATACCACGTGCTATCAGGAGGTCCAGCAGTGGGGCCAGGATACCAGAAGCCCTCCCACTGCTGCCCCCTCCAGCACCAAGAATAGAGTGCATCACCTGCCCCAGACTGAGAGTTCCCGTCTATACCCTGTGGCTAATAGCCACTGATGGACTTCTGCTCCAGATGTTTATCTAATTCCCTCTTGAAACTGTCCAGGCTTGTAGCTGCCACCACCTCCTGTTATGATCTTTTGACTCACCGCTTCGCCAATGTATGAGTTCGTGGGGTTCCCCTTCAACTTCGTTTCTTCCTGGTTGGGGACGGAGGGTGGCGTTCGGGGAGGTGGTGTCCTCAAGATACCCCTTTGAGTGGGGGGCCCCCTTGAGTGGCATTTCATTCCCCGATCTTCTCTAAGATCTATATGCGCCCCCTCGCTTAACTGGCATGGAGCCTCAGGCTTGGGTGTCACCAGTTTGAGAGAGCCAGTTTGGTGTCGTGGTGAAGTGCCCGGACTCTAATGCAATCTTAGGGTGCCTTAACAGAAGCATGGTGTCCAGATCACGGGAGGTGGTGGTTCTGCTCTATTCTGCTATAGCCAGGCCTCGCCTGGAGTCCTGAGTCCAGTTTTGGGCACCACACTTTAGGATGGATGTTGACAAGCTCGAGCGTGTCCAGAAGAGGGCAACCAGGATGGTGAGAGGGTTGGAATCCAAGTCTTACGAGGAAAGGCTGAAAGAGTCAGGTCTGTTTAGCCTGGGAAAGAGAAGGTTTAGAGGGGACACGACTGCAGTCTTCAAGTATTTGAAGGGCTGTCATGTAGAAGACGGAGTGGATCTATTCTCTCTGGCTCCGGATTGCAAGACAAGATCTAATGGGTGGAAATTACGAGGGAGTCGTTACCGGCTAGATATCAGGAGAAACTTCCTAACTGTAAGAGTGGTTGAGCAGTGGAACAGTCTGCCTTGGGAGGTGGTGGGTGCTCCTTCGCTGGACGTTTTCAAGCGGAGGCTGGACGACCGTCTTTTGGGGATGTTGTAGGCATGTAGGGCTATCTTTTGGCTACGCTCCTGCAGAGTGCAGGGGGTTGGACTAGATGACCTGCAAGGTCCCTTCCAACTCTAACATTCTGTGATTCTATGATTCCCCACTCCTCCACTTGCACCCACTGGATGACCTTGGGCAAGCCATAGTTCCGTCAGAGCCAGAACAACTTGGTGGTGGTCCCCGGGCCTAGGGATATCCGGCTGTCCTCAACCAGGGCCAGGCCTTTGGGTCGAGGACCCTACTTGGACCCAGTTCCTTGTGGAGTCTACCCCCCCATATGTGTGAAGCACTTACAGACCAGATAGGGGAGGAACTGCAAATATTTTCACCGTTTGCTTTAGAAGAAGAGAGATTGGATTTATACCCCACTCTTAGATAAACATATGGAGCAGAAGTCCATCAGTGGCTATTAGCCACAGGGTATAGACGGGAACTCTCAGTCTGGGGCAGGTGATGCACTCTATTCTTGGTGCTGGAGGGGGCAGCAGTGGGAGGGCTTCTGGTGTCCTCCTGGCCCCACTGCTGGACCTCCTGATGGCACCTGGTATATTTTGGCCGCTGTGTGACAGAGTGTTGGACTAGATGGGCCGTTGGCCTGATTCAACATTGGCTTCTCTTATGTTCTTATGTTCTTATGTTCACTCGGAGTCTCTGAGCGGCTTACAAATTTCCTTTCCCCTCCACACAACAGACACCCTGTGAGGTAGGCAGGGCGGAAAGAGCTCTGACTGAGAACTGCCCTTGAGAGAACAGCTCTGACAGAACTATGGCTTGCCCAAGGTCATCCAGCAGCTGCAAGTGGAGGGAGTGGGGGAATCAAACACGGTTCTCCCAGATTAGAGTCCGCGCATTTAGCCACTACACCAAACTAGCTCTCCAAACTGGCTTAATTACTGTAATAATGCTGGATATGGCTTTTATATGTTTTTACAGTTTTAGGATGCTGCACGTCACCTAGAGCCCCACAGTCATGGGGATAAGGTGATCGATAAATGTAATAAATAGCAAAATAAGTAATAAATAAACTTCCGGCTTTGCTGTACCTGATAGCCTCTCTCTTTTAGGGTGCCTGCGGTTCCTGTTGGGCCTTCAGTGCCGTTGGGGCTCTGGAATGCCAATGGAAACTCAAAACTGGACAGCTGATCTCCCTGAGTCCACAGAACCTTGTGGACTGCTCCAGTATGTACGGGAACCAGGGATGTAACGGAGGCTACATGACCTACGCTTTCCAATATATCATTGATAACAAAGGTATCGACTCAGAAGCATCCTACCCCTACACAGGCCAGGTTTGTATCATTTAATATGACTTAAGAACATAAGAGAAGCCACTTTGGATCAGGCCAGTGGCCCATCCAGTCCAACACTCTGTCACACAGCGGCCAAAAACACCAGGTGCCATCAGGAGGTCCACCAGTGGGGCCAGGACACTAGAAGCCCTCCCACTCTTGCCCCCCCAAGCAACAAGGAGATACAACATCACTGCCGCAGACAGAGTGTTCCATTTAGACCTTGTGGGTAATAGCCACTGATGGACCTCTGCTCTTAAGAACATAAGAGAAGCCATGTTGGGTCAGGCCAATGGCCCCTCCAGGCCAAGACTCTGTGTCACACAGTGGCCAAAACCCAGGGGCCATCAGGAGGTCCACCAGTGGGGCCAGAACTCCAGAAGCCCTCCCACTGTTGCCCCCCCCAAGCACCAAGAAGACAGAACATCACTTGCCCCAGACTTGAGAACACAAGAGAAGCCATGTTGGATCAGGCCAATGACCCCTGCAGTCCAACACTCTGTTGTCACACAGTGGCCAAAAACACCAGGTGCCATCAGAAAGTCCACCAGCAGTGTGCCAGGACACCAGAAGACACTCTTGCCCCCCTCCCAAGCACCAAGAAGACAGAGCATCACTGCCCCAGACACTGTCTTCCATCTATACTCTGAGGCTCATAGCTACTGATGGGCCTCTGCTCCATATGTTCATCCAATTCCCTCTTGATGCCGTCTGTGCTTGTAGCCGCCACCACTTCCTGCAGCAGTGAATTCCATGTGCTAATTACTCTTTGATTTGACTTGATCCGTTAAAAGCGTGTTTGATCTACCTAAAAGGTGTCGCTGGTTGTGTGTGTGTGTATATGTGTCAAATTTGTTATTTTAATTTATTATTTTAATTAATTTGCAAAACCCGACAACAGCGGGTGCCCGGAAGAGGCATTTCGACAAGGTGGAGTGCCCCATCGTGTTCCCTTCTCTGACCCTGGTTCCCCATCATGTTTTTCTTTCATAGATGGTTGGGGCAGGGTTAAAACTGGAAGGAACAATCTGACAGTGGGTATTTAACTTTCCCCTCTGCCCTATTTTTCCGCTATAAATTCTAAAACCACTCCAGGAAAAGCTGTTTCGATCCCTGCTGGAGAAAATTTGGCTGAGTTCAGACTGGCCGTTTGCCCCGCTAGAGCCACGTTCCAGCCACATGTCCCAAGCAGATTAAAGGGGGCGTTCATACAGGCACATCTGCCTGGCATTCCCCTATTAATTACCTATTAATTACCTGGTTATCAGCCTTTAAATCCGATCATACAAATAAGTAAGGGGTGAGTTTGGTTCTCTGAACAATAACTAGCAAGCCAGAGCGACAACTGTAGAGATTGTTATCTCTTATTGAGAAAGAAAATAAATCATTTTCTTTATTATGCAAGACAGTAGGAAATGTAGACATGTAAAAATTAACCGTACAATTACTTTAATAGTAAGTGCTAGAATTGTTAAAGTTTCTAGTATTGCTTAATCATAAAAACATAAGAAGAGCCCTGCTGGATCAGATCAATAGTCTATTTAGTCCAGCATCCTATTCCAACCAGTTTCTCTGGAGGTCCAAGAACAGGGCATAGAGGCCGAGGCCTTCCCCTGATGTTGCCTCCCGGCTCTGGCATTCAGAGGCTTAGTGCCTCTGAAATGTGGAGGTTCCCCTCAGTCACCATGGCTAGTAGCCATTGATGAGACTCATCCACCATGAATCTATCTAATCCCCTTTTCAAGCTGTTTATTCCTGCGGCCATCACCGCATCCTCTGGCAGCAAGTTCCACATTTTAATTACTTTCTGTGTAAAGTTGTATTTCCTTTTGTCCGCCCTGAACCTACTGCCCATCAGCTTCGTCGAATGCCCCGAGTTCTAGTCTGTTTTTGGGGGGGAGAAAAAGTTCTCTTTGCCAGCTCTCTCCTCCGCACCCATAATTGTATAAACCTCTCTCGTGGCCCCTCTTAGTCGTCTCTTTTCTAAACTGAGAAGTCCCCGACTCTTCAAGCCATTCCTCCTAGGGTAGGTGCTCCAACCCCCTCATCATCTTGGTCGCCCTCCGCTGTATATTCCCACAATGCTCCCTCTAAGCTGTGGAGTCTTGTGAGCAAAAATTCCACTTTTGTGAGCTCCTGGCATTAAAGTTGCGAGCGGGCGATTTGGCGACTGCATGAATTAGTTTGTTCTGGAGCCATCCGTCTTGAGCTAAGACAAAAAGGTGTGAGCCGGAGGCTAAAAAATGGTTAAAAAAAGCTCACACCAACTCAGCTTAGAGGGGACACTGCTGGTGACCGGAACTGTGCACTGTATTCCAGATGAGGCTGCATATTTATAGGGAGTAATAGTTTAAGTCTGTGCGCCTTGGCGTTCAATCATGCTGGCCACATGACCACAGAAACGTCTTCGGACAGCGGTGGCTCTTTGGCTTGGAAACGGAGATGAGCACCGCAACCCAGGAGTCGGATTTGACTGGCTTTCAAGCAAGGGAACCTTTACCTTTACCTTAATAGTTTAAGAAGCAAACTGGGTTTCAGGTTTTTGTCTCGGTGCTTTTACGGATTATCACAGAACCCAAATCACGCAGATCTAGAACTCTCACCTAACCTTCTTCTGAGACTTCCATCCACAGCGATCTGATCTGCCTATCACGGTAGCAGATATTTCTAGAAAAATATCAAGCTTATCTTTTTCTAAACCTGTTCTATCGTAATCGTATGATTACTATCGAGATAAGTGACAGGCTCTTCCCTGAATATGAGAGAATCGACACAAGTATAAATGAGCCAATCAGCCGGTGCGTATGAGTTAACATCTGACACGGCTCAAGATAAGGCCGATCCCAACTCTTAACCTCTATTAAAAAGCAATTAGTTTAACTTTTCTGTAACCGCCTCAATTAACTGTCAAAGATTAAAGTTACCCGAGGCAAGAGATCGCTGGCAGTTGAAGAGAGCTTGAACTCGCAGGGAACATGCAAAATCAGCAGGGAAAAGTGAGTGAAGTCACAATCATCGCTAGAGGCTAAATAAGGAAAAGAGGCTCCGTGGCAGATCGGTGTTTGCCGTGGCAAAAACAGGCAGAACATCCATGAAATACAGGTCGTTGCTCGGCAATGCGACACGTTTACAAATATTCGAAATGCAAAATAAAATAGGATAATAATCATTATTATTATTATCGTGTGGCTTTGTGCGTAGAATAACCGGGAGATCCTAAGATTGTCCGGCAGCCACAAGTTCTAGCTCTTAACGTTGTGCTAGTGGCGAGCTAGACTTGCTTTTAGGGGCTGAGAGAGCTCTGAAAGAACCGCGACTTTAAAATAGCATGAGAAAGAGAAGAGATTAGATTTATACCCCACCCTCCAATACCCGAAAAAGTCTCAGAGAAGCTTACAATCTCTGTTATGTACTGAAGTGTGAATCACTCTTATACTTTACAGTGTTAAGCTTCAAACTAAATATGGCTCCGTCAGCTGTCGCATTACCATTGGCTGGTTTCTGCAAAACCATTGTAAATATCCAATCACTGTGTGGAAATGTAGCAAAGAGGGAACGGTTCTGATTGGCCTTTATCCCTGTGTTATGATTGGTCTTTAACATGTTATGGGTGTGGCTTTGACAGCCCGGGAGAGTTTAAAAAGGGAGCCGTGCTCCGCTCTTGTTGTTGTGTGTTCCCGGGTTGGAGTTTGCTGTTAAATAAAGTTGAAATCACTTCTTTGCTGAAATCCTGTTGCTGAGTGGCGTACTTAACAATCTCCTTTCCCTTCCCCTCCTGTGAGGTGGGTGGGGCTGAGAGAGCTCTGAGAGAACTTGCGACTGACCCAAGGTCACACCAGCAGCTGCATGTGGAAGAGTGGGGAATCGAACCCGGTTCTCCCAGATTAGAGTCCGCGCACTTAACCACTACACCAAACAGGCTCTCTGAGGTGAATAGCCATGTTGGTCTGAAGCCGCAGAACGAAGTTTGAGTCCAGTGGCCCCTTTAAGACCAACAAAGTTGGTCACGAAAGCTTATACCCAGAATAATAATTTGTTGGTCTTAAAGGGGCTCAACTTTGTTGGACTCAAACTTTGTTAAAATAGTATTTTGTTATTTTGCCAGCAAAATGATAACGGTAAAACAAAGGCTTTTCACATAGCGCAAGCAAGCAGCCAGTTCGGTGGAGCAGGTTAAGTGCGTGGACTCCAATCTGGGAGAATCAGGTTTGATTCCCCCACTCCTCCACTCGCAGCTGCTGGATGACCTTGGACAAGCCATAGTTCTGATAAGAGCTGTTCTTGGAAAAGAGCAGTTTCTGTCAGAGCTCTCTCAGCCCCGCCTACCTCGCAGGGTGTCTGTTGTGGGGAGGGGAAGGGAAAGGAGTTTGTAAGCTGCTCTGAGACTCCTTCGGGTAGTGAAGGGCGGGGTATAAATCCAGTCTCCTCCTCCTCCTCCTCCTCCTCCTCCTCCTCCTCCTCCTCCTCCTCCTCCTCCTCCTCCTCCTCCTCCTCTTCTTCTTCTTCTTCTTCTTCTTCTTCTTCTTCTTCTTCTTCTTCTTCTTCTTCTTCTTCTTCTTCTTCTTCTTCTTCTTCCTCCTCCTCCTCCACCACAAAGCTACAGCCTGTTCACTAAGTTTGTTTTGTTTTGTTTCAGTTCCTGAAATTTCAGTGTCTCAGCAATCTGCTTCGCTCAAGCCAGGGCCTCAAGAACAATTTAAAAAGCGTTACTTCAAAAATTAAGTAGGGAGAAGATGGAAATGTGGTTCTGTGTCAAAAAGGTCTAACGTAACAGAAAATGTTATGTTTTATTTGTCGGAGAATGCTATTATTCCTCCGGGCCCTGCATATGAAGAGATATTGTAGGTACAGTGTATTGCAAGATAACTTTTATTACCTTTCTAATCGCCTTTTGTTGACCTGTAAATATTTAGTAATTTTTAAAATATATATATATATAAAAATAATTTAAAAAGACAAAAAGGTCTAATGTTTCCGAGACCACTGATGTGCAATGTTCCCTCTAAGCTGTGGTGTCTTGTGAGCAAAAATTCTACTTTGCGAGCTACTGGCATTAAAGTGGTGAGCGAGCCAATTGGGCTACTGCATAAACTAGTTTCCTCTGGCGCTCTCCTTCCTGAGCGAAGACAAAAACGTGTGAGCCGGAGGCTAAAGAACTGTGAGCTAGCTCACGCTAACTCAGCTTAGAGGGAACATTGCTGATGCGTCCCTTGCTTTGTCTGACCTCTGCCCCCTCCAGGCAGGACCCTGCCGCTATAACCCGAGCACCCGAGCGGCCACTTGTTCGAGATACGTCGTGTTGCCGGAGTCTAATGAAGCCGCCTTGAAGGACGCCGTGGGCACGGTTGGCCCTGTGTCCGTCGCTGTAGACGCAACTAAAGAAACATTCTTTCTGTATAAGTCAGGTGAGTCCTCCTAAAGTGCTTTCCGACACCACGTTTTGCACTAAGGAAAGAGGAAAGACCCCTCTTGCATCCCAGCGAGGTCACCCGTTTTTTTTACAGGATAAAGCGCTGAGAAATTCAGTTATCCTGTGAGAGAGCCAGTTTGGTGTAGTGTTTAAGAGCGTGGACTCAGATCTGGGAGAACCAGGTTTGATTTCCCCACTCCTCCACATGCAGCTGCTGGTGTGACCTGGGGACAGTCACAAGTCCTCTCAGAGCTGTTCTCTCAGGAGCAGTCCTCAAGAGAGCTCTCTCAGGCCCACCTACCTCACGGGCAATGTTCCCTCTAAGCTGTGAAGTCTTGTGAGCAAAAATTCTGCTTTGTGAGCTACTGGCTACTATATCAGTTAGTTAGCTCTGGAGCCATCCTTCCTGAGCGAGGACAAAAATGTGTGAGCCAGAGGCTAAAAAACTGTGAGCTCGCTCACACTAACTCAGCTTAGAGGGAACACTGCTCACGGGGTGTCTGTTGTGGGGAGGGGAAGGGAAAGGAGACTGTAAGCCACTCTGAGACTCCTTTGGCTATTGAAGGGTGCGGTATAAATCCAATCTCCTCCTCCTCCTCCTCCTCCCCTCCTCCTCTTATTTATTTACTTTATAACCCACCGTTCTCTGCTGTGGGGACCCAAAATGGCTTAAATCCAGGGTTTTTTCCCTGGGGGAATGCGCCAGAATGGAGTTCCGGAACCCCTTCGACAGCATCCTTTTAAAAATGTTTAAAAGTTCATGAGTTTTCAGTATACAGACTGAAAACTTCATTTCCCTCTTGAGAGTTCCGGCACCTCTTCTTCTTCCAAAAAAACCCCAAAAGAAGCCCTGCTTATCTCCTCCTCTCTTACATTTTATCCTCACACGAAACCCTGTGAGGTAAGTGAGGCCGAGAGAGAGTGTGACTGGCCTGAGGTCATCCGGTAAGCTTCCATGGCATGGGTCGGGATTCGAACCTGGGTTTCCCAGATGCTAGTAAGAACATAAGAACGTAAGAGAAGCCAATGTTGAATCAGGCCAATGGCCCATCTAGTCCAACACTCTTGTGTCACACAGCGGCCAAAAATACCAGGTGCCATCAGGAGGTCCAGCAGTGGGGCCAGGACACTAGAAGCCCTCCCACTGCTGCCCCGCAGCACCAGGAACAGAGAAGAGAAGAAGAGAAGAGATTGGATCTCTACCTTGCCCTTCACTATCCAAAGGTGTCTCAGAGTGGCTGACGGATTCCTTTCCCTTCCCCTCCCCACAACAGACACCCTGTGAGGTGGGCGGGGCTGAGAGAGCTCTTGACAGAAACTGCTCTTTTTTCAAGAACAGCTCTGACAGAACTATGGCTTGCCCAAGGTCATCCAGCCAGGTGCAAGTGGAGGATTGGGGAATCAAACCCAGTTCTCCCAGATTAGAGTCTGCGCACTTAACTACTACACAAACTGGAATAGAGTGCATTACCTGCTCCAGACTGAGAGTTCCCATCTATACCCTGTGGCTAATAGCCACTGATGGACTTCTGCTCCATATGTTTATCTAGTTCCCTCTTGAAACTGTCCATGCTTGTAGCTGCCACCACCTCCTGTGGCAGTGAATTCCATGTGCTAATCACTCTTTGGGTGAAGAAGGACTTCCTTTTATCTGTTCTAACCTGACTGCTCAGTACTCTTAACTACTACACTCTTAATTACTACACCACATTGGCTCTCTCGCTCTTAATCACTGCATGGTTTCTGAACAGGGTTGCCAGCAACCTGGAGGAAAGAACATCTTGCCTCTTTTGACAGAGGCTTAATGTGTAGAAATGGGAAGCTGATGCTTTTCACAGCATGGAGGCAAATAACGCATGTAACCCCTTGAGTCCCAAGGGTCAGGTTCAAAGGCTAGGGCAGTGTTCAGAAATTCAAAATGCAAATCCAATTTCTTTAAATATAACAGGAAGCGACTGCAGGAACCATTCCCAAAGATATCTGTACTGGTTCACTAACCAGTCTCCCCGAGGAAAGTCCTACTCACGATTGCCCTAGGAGCAGTTCCCTTTTTTCCCCAGGCAAGACAAAGTGGGGCAGCTCTGTACGAGGGCGCTGGTTTCAGCGCAGTCTTTATTTTCAGCTGTCAACAGGTCTTGCTCTTCTCCACTACTGCAGCCCTCCCCGAGAAGATTGTTATATTCTTCCCAGGCAGTAATCTCAGCTCAGTCTTTCATGTCCTTTCTGGATCCAAAGCTTGTAAGACAAGAGACTGTTGAATTGCAACTGATAAGGAAGCTCGAGACAAGGCATCCACCTGGACCGAATCCAGACCTAGGTTTCCTTTCTCACTCCCAATGCTCATTTCTTTACTACAACTCTGCATATCACACCTAATCCAATCACACCTGCTACTGCCATTTGCCTGCTAATGTCATTCGGCATCTGAAATCACCCCACTTTCCGATATATAGGACAGATGGACTCCCATTCTACCTGTATCTGAAGAAGTGAGCAGGGACCCATGAAAGCTCCTACCCATGCCCTTTGTGAGTCTGCAAGGTGCTACTGGACTCTTGGTCTTATCAACCAAGACAGCTTTGCCCTTTGGAGACCACTACCTCAATCCATCTGCCCCCTGTACTTTCAGCTAGCCCAGCCTCACTTTGAACCATTTCTCATTGTCATGACAGCTCTTAAGAACATAAGAGAAGCCAATGCTGGATCAGGCCAATGGCCCATCCAGTCCAACGCTCTCTGTCACACAGTGGCCAAAAATGCCAGGTGCCATCAGGAGGTCCACCAGCGAGGCCAGGACACAAGAAGAAGAAGAAGAAGAAGAAGAAGAAGAAGAAGAAGAAGAAGAAGAAGAAGAAGAAGAAGAAGAAGAAGAAGAAGAAGAAGAAGAAGAAGAAGAGGAGGAGGAGGAGGAGGAGGAGGAGGAGGAGGAGGAGGAGGAGGAGGAGGAAGAGATTGGATTTATACCCTGCCCTTCACTACCCAAAGGTGTCTCAGAGCAACTTACAAACTCCTTTCCCTTCCCCTCCCCACAACAGACACCCTGTGAGGTAGGTGGGGGCTGAGAGAGCTCTTGACAGAAACTGCTCTTTTTTCAAGAAAGAGCTCTTATCAGAACTACGACTTGCCCAAGATCATCCAGCAGGAGCAAGTGGAGGAGTGGGGAATCAAACCCGGTTCTCCCAGATTAGAGTCCGCGCACTTAACCACTACACTAAAAGCCCTCCCACTGTTGCCTCCCCACCAAGCACCAAGAAGACAGAGCATCCCTTGCCCCAGACCGAGAGTTCCTATCTATACCTTGTGGCTAATAGCCACTGATGGACCTCTGCTCCTTATGCTTATCTAATTCCCTCTTGAAGCCGTCCATGCTTGTAGCTGCCACCCCCTCCTGTGGCAGTGAATTCCACGTGTGAATCAGTCTTTGGGTGAAGAAGGACTTCCTTTTATCCGTTCTAACCCGACCGCTCAGTAATTTCATGGAGTGCCCACGAGTTCTTGTATTGTGAGAAAGGGAGAAAAGGACCTCTTTCTCGACCTGCTCTAGCCCATGCATAATCTTATAAGCCTCGATCATATCCTTTGGGGTTTTGTTCTCAAAAGCCCTGGGGGGTAGGTTAGTCTGGGAGTGGCTGGTCCAAGGTGTCCCTGTGAACTGCGTGGCCTGAACTGGGATTCGAATCCTGGGCTCCCCGGCCAAAGCCCAGTATCACACTGGTTCCCACGGGCACCAGGCCCTTTGGAAAGTGATTGTGGATCTTTTTCAATTTAGGTGTATATGATGATCCCAGCTGCTCGCAGGAAGTGAATCACGGAGTTCTTGTAACGGGATACGGCACTCTGGACAGTAAGGACTATTGGCTTGTGAAGAACAGGTAAGAATGTCCTGCCAGGAGGAAGTCAGTTCAGTCTGGAGAAGAGGAGGTTGAGGGGGGACACGATTGCTCTCTTCTGAAGTATTTGAAGGGCTGTCGCTTAGAGGAGGGCGGGGAGCTGTTCCCGTTGGCAGCAGAGGACAGGAAGGTACCGGCCAGATATTAGGAAAAACTTTTCAACAATAAGAGTCGTGTCACAGTGGAATCTGCTTGCCTAGACCCTGGCAGTCTTCAAGCAGCGGCTGGACAAACCCTTGTCAGGGATGCTCTAAGCTGATCCTGCATTGAGAAGTGGGTCAGACTAGATGCTCTCTATGGCCCCTTCCAACTCTGCATGTGTTGTGTATCAATACGCTTTAACACAGCCACACTAGTGCTAGAGAGACCATGCGGTCGAGCGCGCCTTCGGATGTGAAACAATAGCCACGGCGGATCCTAAGGCAGACCGATAGAGTCACCCGGATCCTAGAGTTAACCTACAGGGAACTCAGATACTGTAAATAGCCAATTACGGGGAGTGAGATGCGTGTTGTGTGTTTTGTGCTGCACGGATATGAGCCGGCTTTGGAACCGGCTAGTTTGTCTTTGAGTTGAGCAGAAAATAAACTATGAGCGGAAATCACGCGTCCGAACCCGGTACTTTACAGTGCGATTCTATGATTCTATATCCCGTCAACAAATATATCAGTTCCTATCCAGTCTGCGGAACTCTGAGCCAACATAGGTTATTTCACTCTATAATTTTTAACTCTATTCAGAGGATGGTCAATCAGGGGAACTGGAAAGAGCTGTTACTGTCTTCCAAAGCATCTGTTTTAAGAACATAAGAACATAAGAGAAGCCAATGCTGAATCAGGCCAATGGCCCACCTAGTCCAACACTCTTTCACACAGCGGCCAAAATATACCAGGTGCCATCAGGAGGTCCAGCAGTGGGGCCAGGACACTAGAAGCCCTCCCACTGCTGCCCCCTCCAGCACCAAGAATAGAGCCCATCACCTGCCCCAGACTGAGAGTTCCCATCTATACCCTGTGGCTAATAGCCACTGATGGACTTCTGCTCCATATGTTTATCCAATTCCCTCTTGAAACTGTCCGTGCTTGTAGCTGCTACCACCTCCTGTGGTGGTGAATTCCATGTGTTAATCACTCTTTGGGTGAAGAAGGACTTCCTTTTATCCGATCTAACCCGACTGCTCAGCAATTTCATGGAGTGCCCACGAGTTCTTGTATTGTGAGAAAGGGAGAAAAGTACTTCTTTCTCTGCCTGCTCTATCCCATGCATAATCTTATAAACCTCGATCATGTCACCCCTCAGCCATCGTTTCTCCAAGCTAAAGAGCCCCAAGCGTTTTAACCTTTCTTCATAGGGAAGATGTTCCAATCCTTTTATCATTCTAGTTGCCCTTCTCTGCACTTTTTCCAATGCTATAATATCCTTTTTGAGATGTGGCGACCAGAATTGTACACAGAAATCCAAATGAGGTCGCACCAATGATTTATACAGGGGCATTATGATACTGTCTGATTTGTTTTCAATTCCCTTCCTAATGATCCCCAGCATAGCGTTGGCCTTCTTTATTGCAGCTACACACTGTTTAGACATTTTCTCCAGGAGAGCTGGCCCCTGTAGTCTAGAGAGGAGATATCTGAAGAAGCATGCATCCACACAAAAGCGTATACCCAAAATTAAACTTCATTGGTCTTGGTACCACAGGACTCAAAACTTTGTTCTGTTCCTTCAGACCGACACAGCTAACCACCTGAGCTGATTGTATTAGCTTGCCACACATTTTTATTCTTGGTGTGTGTTGTAATTGCTGTGTACTTGTGGGGCTATAAGAACATAACATAACATAAGAACATAAGAGAGGCCAATGTTGAATCAGGCCGATGGCACATCTAGTCCAACACTCTGTCACACAGTGGCCAAAATATACCAGGTGCCATTAAGAGGTCCAGCAGTGGGGCCAGGACACTAGAAGCCCTCCCACTGTTGCCCCCCAGCACCAAGAATACAGTGCATCACTTGCCCCAGACATAAGAACGTAAGATAAGCCAGTGTTGGATCAGGCCAATGACCCATCTAGTCCAACACTCTGTCACTCAGTGGCCAAAAATACCAGGTGCCATCAGGAGGTCCAGCAGTGGGGCCAGGACACTAGAAGCCCTCCCACTGTTGCCCCCCAGCACCAAGAATATAGTGCATCACTTGCCCCAGACATAAGAACGTAAGATAAGCCAGTGTTGGATCAGGCCAATGGACCATCTAGTCCAACACTCTGTCACACAGTGGCCAAAAATACCAGGGGCCATCAGGAGGTCCAGCAGTGGGGCCAGGACACTAGAAGCCCTCCCACTGTTGCCCCCCAGCACCAAGAATACAGTGCATCACTTGCCCCAGACATAAGAACGTAAGATAAGCCAGTGTTGGATCAGGCCAATGGCCCATCTAGTCCAACACTCTGTCACTCAGTGGCCAAAAATACCAGGTGCCATCAGGAGGTCCAGCAGTGGGGCCAGGACACTAGAAGCCCTCCCACTGTTGCCCCCCAGCACCAAGAATATAGTGCATCACTTGCCCCAGACATAAGAACGTAAGATAAGCCAGTGTTGGATCAGGCCAATGGACCATCTAGTCCAACACTCTGTCACACAGTGGCCAAAAATACCAGGGGCCATCAGGAGGTCCAGCAGTGGGGCCAGGACACTAGAAGCCCTCCCACTGTTGCCCCCCAGCACCAAGAATACAGTGCATCACTTGCCCCAGACATAAGAACGTAAGATAAGCCAGTGTTGGATCAGGCCAATGACCCATCTAGTCCAACACTCTGTCACACAGTGGCCAAAAATACCAGGGGCCATCAGGAGGTCCAGCAGTGGGGCCAGGACACTAGAAGCCCTCCCACTGTTGCCCCCCAGCACCAAGAATACAGTGCATCACTTGCCCCAGACATAAGAACGTAAGATAAGCCAGTGTTGGATCAGGCCAATGGCCCATCTAGTCCAACACTCTGTCACTCAGTGGCCAAAAATACCAGGTGCCATCAGGAGGTCCAGCAGTGGGGCCAGGACACTAGAAGCCCTCCCACTGTTGCCCCCCAGCACCAAGAATATAGTGCATCACTTGCCCCAGACGTAAGAACGTAAGATAAGCCAGTGCTGGATCAGGCCAATGGACCATCTAGTCCAACACTCTGTCACTCAGTGGCCAAAAATACCAGGGGCCATCAGGAGGTCCAGCAGTGGGGCCAGGACACTAGAAGCCCTCCCACTGTTGCCCCCCAGCACCAAGAATATAGTGCATCACTTGCCCCAGACATAAGAACGTAAGATAAGCCAGTGTTGGATCAGGCCAATGGACCATCTAGTCCAACACTCTGTCACACAGTGGCCAAAAATACCAGGGGCCATCAGGAGGTCCAGCAGTGGGGCCAGGACACTAGAAGCCCTCCCACTGTTGCCCCCCAGCACCAAGAATACAGTGCATCACTTGCCCCAGACATAAGAATGTAAGATAAGCCAGTGTTGGATCAGGCCAATGACCCATCTAGTCCAACACTCTGTCACACAGTGGCCAAAAATACCAGGGGCCATCAGGAGGTCCAGCAGTGGGGCCAGGACACTAGAAGCCCTCCCACTGTTGCCCCCCAGCACCAAGAATACAGTGCATCACTTGCCCCAGACATAAGAACGTAAGATAAGCCAGTGTTGGATCAGGCCAATGGCCCATCTAGTCCAACACTCTGTCACTCAGTGGCCAAAAATACCAGGTGCCATCAGGAGGTCCAGCAGTGGGGCCAGGACACTAGAAGCCCTCCCACTGTTGCCCCCCAGCACCAAGAATATAGTGCATCACTTGCCCCAGACATAAGAACGTAAGATAAACCAGTGTTGAATCAGGCCAATGGCCCATCTAGTCCAACACTCTGTCACTCAGTGGCCAAAAATACCAGGTGCCATCAGGAGGTCCAGCAGTGGGGCCAAGACACTAAAAGCCCTCCCACTGTTGCCCCCCAGCACCAAGAATAGAGTGCATCACCTGCCCCAGACTGAGAGTTCCCATCTATGCCCTGTGGCTAATAGCCACTGATGGACTTCTGCTCCATAGGTTTATCTAATTCTCTCTTTGGCTGAGAGTGTGTGACTAATTCCCATGCTTGTAGCTGCCACCACCTCCGGTGGTTAACGTACCTCCCGTGGTACGTATACGTACGTGAGATGATGTTTACTGAACCCCTGTAGACAACGGGAAGAAAGAATTCTTTGCTGGTACTGAATATGGATATTAATTATTCTCCTGGCATCTTTTATTTTATTCCAACAGCTGGGGACCGCATTTCGGTGATGGAGGATATATCCGGATTGCACGGAATCATGGGAATCGGTGCGGTATCGCCACATACGGATGCTATCCTGTCGTCTAGGGAAGCGCGTCTTCTTTGCAGTCGGTCTCCCCCCCCCGCCCCCAAGTGAAGCCTGAAGAAACGGCCTGTTAGGCGACGAATCATAGGCTTCTTTTAATCAAACTGCTGTCTTTAAGAAGAGGGATTGGTCTCCGGGGCCAGATCTTCCTGTCGGCTCCACCTGTTAGATCTGAGACCAGCAACCCAAATGATGGTTTATCTTGGCTTAGCTCAGTTATCTGCCAGCTCTCCCTGGGGGTGTTGTGGGGCCGGACCGGTAATAATGTCTGTAGTGCCGCTTTGAACGAGAGTCGTTTTCTGTAATTGCAAAGTATGCTCACTGTTTCAATCTCAAAGTGCCTTTTTAAAAGGTGTGTTGGATGGGAAAAACATTTTTGCCCCAATTATGGATCTATTCAGGACTATTTTGGGGCAGGAACGCACAGGAATGGAGTTCCGACTGGCTCCCAAGTTGGCCACGCCCAGCAGGAACTCATTAGCATAACAGGCCACACCCAACAGCAGAAACTCACTAGGATTGGCTACATTAGGGGCGTGTGGCCTAACATGTAAAGGAATTCCTGCTACAAAAAAGCCCTGGGTTTGGACAAGGTAAACAGAATAAGAAGCAAAAGGTGGGTGTGGCTGGATGACCACACTTCTGGTAACACGGGGGTGCGGCCTAATATGCTAATGAGCTGTCCTGTCAGGGGTGTGGCCCGATATGCCAATGAGTTTTTGCTATGCTATTGGGTGTGGCCTATTATGCTCATGAGTTCCTGCTGGGCTTTTTCTACAAAAAAAGCCCTGGATCTATTGAATGGATCCACAGATACAGCCATGAATGGTCTGCTATCCGGCTAAATTAATAAGGAACGACAGTAGCAATGTGGAATTTTAAAGAATTTGCATGTTCTGCCAGGTGTGGAAGGGTTTTTTTAAAAATATTTATGGGGTTTGCCTTCTTATCCTTTCCTTTAATCCAGAGTTTCCCAACCAGGAGTCCATGGGAACCTTTGATTCTGTAAGCCTCCCACAGAAGTTTCATGACATTTTACAATCACCCACCTGAGGGACTTCAGGTTTTTCCCTGGTTTTGCCTCTAAATTTTGTAATTGTTAAATAAATTACTAATAACCACTTTTTATGGCTTTTTTTCCCTTGCGGGGGGCACAGGGAGAAGAGGTGTTGGGGCTTTACTACCGCAAGAAGTGGTGGCAGCTACAAGCATAGACAGCTTCAAAAGGGGATTGGATAAACATATGAGCAGAGGCCCATCAGTGGCTCTTAGCCACAAGGTCTAGAGGGAACACTGTCTGGGGCAGTGAAGCTCTGTATTCCTGGTGCTGGGGGGGGCAACAGTGGGAGGGCTTCTGGAGTTCTGGCCCCACTGGTGGACCTCCTGATGGCCCCTGGGCTTTGGCCACTGTGTGACACAGAGTGTTGGGCTAGATGGGCCTTTAGCCTGGTCCAACATTGGCTTCTCTTATGTTTTTATATCTGGGGCAGTGATGCTCCTTGGTGCATGGAGGGCAACAAGTGGGAGGACTTCTGGAGTTCTGGCCCTACTGGTGGACCTCCTGATGGCACCTGGTTTTGGCCACTGTGTGACACAGAGTGTTGGACTGGGTGGGCCACTGGCCTGATCCAACATGGCTTCTCTTATGTCCTTATGTCTGGGGCAGTGATGCTCTGTCTTCTTAGTGCTTGGAGAGGGCAAGAGTGGGAGGGCTTCTGGAGTTCTGGCCCTACTGGTGGACCTCCTGATGGCACCTGGTTTTGGCCACTGTGTGAAACAGAGTGTTGGACTGGGTGGGCCACTGGCCTGATCCAACATGGCTTCTCTTATGTCCTTATGTCTGGGGCAGTGATGCTCTGTCTTCTTAGTGCTTGGGGGGGCAAGAGTGGGAGGGCTTCTGGAGTTCTGGCCCTGCTGTTGGACCTCCAGATGGCTCCTGGGTTTGGGCCACTGTCTGACATGGAGTGTTGGACTGGATGGGCCACTGACCCGATCCAACATGGCTTCTCTTATTTTCTCGGGGAGTCCTGAATAAAAAAAAGGTTGGTGTTTTTTTGAGCCCTATGATACAGGAGTTTTCCTTTCTGAAGAAGCTTTCACGGAAACTCATCCCCTGCCACAAGTTCTGGCCCTTTCTGCACTGACAGCTCGCTCCGGAGAATCCGAGGAGTCAAGCCTTAAAGATTGACTTCGCAGTCATACGCGTCTCCTCTGCACTGGCTCTTTCTTCTACGGTTTATTTATTTGCGTATTTTGTATGCCTTCTGCATCTTTAAGCAAAACCCGCGTTGTTTGAGCTAACCGGCTGCTTCGTCTAAGATAAAGAGAAAGGCAAACATCTTTCAAAACTTTTAACGGCAGACCCAGCCTCTCCCTCCCTCCCTCTGTGATTCTGCAAAAGGAAAGGGAAGAGAGGGGAAATCCAGGCCTACATATGCAAGACACATTTGGGAGCAGGGAATCCCCTAGTCCTTTATACTGAATGATTCATAGAATCATAGAATGTTAGAGCTGGAAGGGACCTTGCAGGACATCTAGTCCAACCCCCTGCACTCTGCAGGAGCACAGCCGAAACCCCTACATACCTACAACATACCCAAAAGATGGTTGACCAGTCTCCTCTTGGAAACGTCCAGCGAAGGAGCATCCACCACCTCCCGAGGCAGTCCGTTCCACTGCTCAACCACTCTTACAGTCAGGAAGTTCCTCCTGATATTTAGCCGGTAACGACTCCCTTGTAATTTCCACCCATTAGATCTAGTCTTGCAATCCGGAGCAAGAGAGAAGAGATCTGCTCCATCTTCTACATGACAGCCCTTCAAATACTTGAAGACTGCAATCGTGTCCCCTCTAAACCTTCTCTTTCCCAGGCTAAACATACCCAACTCCCTCAGCCTTTCCTCATAAGACTTGGACTCCAACCCTCTCACCATCCTGGTCGCCCTCCTCTGGACCCGCTCGAGTTTGTCCACATCCTTCCGAAAATGGGGTGCCCAAAACTGGACACAGGACTCCAGGTGGGGCCTGACCATAGCAGAATACAGTGGAACTACCACCTCCCGTGATCTGGACAGAATGCTTCTGCTAATGCATCCTAAGATTGCATAAGATTCCTTCTTATGTTCTCTCTGGCTTTTTAAAAGTTTGCCTGAGCAGGAGGACATGTCCTCTCTTGTCTTTGGAGAAGGAGGGAACGAAAACAGAACAGGGAGGGGAGTGTCGGCCTACATAAGAACATAAGAGAAGCCAATGTTGGATCAGGCCAATGGCCCATCCAGTCCAACACTCTGTCACACAGCGGCCAAAATGTTAAGTATGAGACTCAACAACGATTTCAGCTTCAAAAGTGATTTCAGCTTTATTTGAACAGCAAACTGTAAGTCAGGAACACACAAGAAGAAACAGTGGAGCGCAGCTCCTTTTTAAACTCTCCCGGGCAGTCAAAGCCACACCCATAATAAGGACCAATAGCAACACAGAGATAAAGGCCAAACATAACACAGGGATAAAGGCCAATCAGGACCGTTCCCTCTTGGCAACATATTTACAAGATGATTGGTTCTGTACAGAGGTTTCTTAGAAACCAGCCAATAGTAATGCCACTCTGATTCAAGCACGTCTGGACTCGAAGTCACTTCTGCAGACATTTGAAATCAAGCTTAACATAGGAATGTATAGCCCAGATTCACATTCCAATGCATTACACAAAATATACCAGGTGCCATCAGGAGGTCCAGCTGTGGGGCCAGGACACTAGAAGCCCTCCCACTGCTGCCCCCCCCAGCACCAAGAATAGAGGGCATCACCTGCCCCAGACTGAGAGTTCCCATCTATACCCTGTGGCTCATAGCCACTGATGGACTTCTGCTCCATATGTTTATCTAAAGAGACGAAGAGAGGTGAAAACGGGGGAGGGCAGCGGGCAGCACTTAAATATCCCGCAGAAACAATTCTACTTTAGAAAGGATTAGCGATTTGAAAATGGGTGAAAACAAAGAATCGCAGCAAAAGGAGTTTTAGCCACTGTGGGGCAACAGTGTGCTGGAAGCGGTCTGAATGCAGATTCCTGTAAAGCAAATGCAGAGTCAAGAAAAAGCCCCGACACAAACCGGAACTGAAAGCAGGAGGGAATGCAGAATGGAAGAATAGGATACGCTCAGAAACCGAGGCAAAATACGGGTGCAGAAAGGGCCTTTGTTAGTCTTTAAAGTGCCACTGGTCTCTTGCTCTTTTCTGTTTCTTCAAATGCATTCATGACGTTGGCCCTCAGTCAAGGCTTCAACTGAGACAGGGCTAATATTTTAGGTGCCCAAAATCAGCCATCGTAGCCGTACTTGGAAATTACAGATTGCATATAATATGCAGTCGTCTCGTGGCACTAAAGGATTGAACAAAATTTTACTCTGGTTCAAGCATGTCTGGACTCGAACTCACTTCTGCAGACGCCATGAGCGCTCCTCACTACACAGATATATATATTTATTTATATATTAATTTTTTAATCACCCAGTCCCTGCACTGCAGGGCTCTGGGTGATGCACAGCATTAAAAAAAATCAGAATAAAACAATCAAAACATTAATAAGGTATTTCAAACAAAAGATGGCAAATCCCATTACAGGATGCTGGCCAAGTCACTTACTTGGCGTAGCGGGGGAGAGTCCATCCCTGCCTGGGACATTTGTGCCCGTGCGGAAAACATGTGCGCAGTGTGATGACGTCACCCAGAAGTGACGTCATCACATTGGGCATGTCGCTGGCTGACGCTCTAGCAATCAGCCTGGAAACTCTATGGTACCAGTGCAATAACGTCACCTCTGGGTGATGTCATCGTGCTGGGCACGCCGGCCCAAACCGGCCGGCTGGGGGCCCTTTCGGTAGGAAACCCCCGCCCCCCTGGGGGCCTTGGCAGCCTTATGCTGGCCACTTTGCGGGCAGAGGGGAAGGGGGTAAAACATATGGGAAACAGCTGGTCTGTGATCACACACACTAAATAATCCGCTTTCAATCCACTTTCCAACTGGATTTTACTGTGGCCCAATCTGCATCTGGCATTTGCTCCGCTGTTTTACCAAACCCACACTGGAACAGGAAAAGATGCAGCTCAAAACCACATTCAAATACACTGACTTTACTGACTGCAGAGTCACCCCTGAATGGCCATAAATCAATGCAGACGGCTACCAGAAAACCGAGAGATTAAACAAAGTGAAAATGGCACGCAGTCTGGACACTGCCGTTCCCAGGCCTCATGCCCAAATCCCCAGGAATTTCCTAAGCTGGCATTGGCAGCCCTACAGCCTAGTTTGGATGAACCAGTGTTTCAGTGCAAAAAAGCTCTATGGGAAATGACGTTTGCTTTCGCCAACATCACACTTAATCCTGGCCTGAGCTTCGCACCTTGAGAGACAGAGTGACGGTGTAAAAATTAAGACGCCTGTCTAGCAAGGAGAAATTCCACGGGGGTCGCTTCTCTCCCCCTATAAGCATAAGAACATAAGAGAACGTAAGAGAAGCCATGTTGGATCAGGTCAGTGGCCCATCCAGGCCAACACTCTGTGTCGCACAGTGGCCATCAGGAGGTCCACCAGCAGGTCCAAAACTTCAGAAGGCCTCCCACTGTTGCCCCCCCAAGCACCGTGAATACAGAGCATCACTGCCGCAGACATAAGTGAAGCCATGTTGGATCAGGCCAGTGGCCCACCCAGTCCGACACTCTGTGTCACACAGTGGCCAAAACCCAGGGGCCATCAGGAGGTCCACCAGTGGGTCCAAAACTCCAGAAGGCCTCCCACTGTTGCCCTCCCCAAGCACTGCGAATACAGAGCATCCCTGCCCCAGACATAAGTGAAGCCATATTGGATCAGGCCAGTGGCCCATCCAGTCCAACACTCTATGTCACACAGTGGCCAAACCCCAGGTGCCATCAGGAGGTCCACCAGTGGGGCCAGAACTCTGCCACCACTTCCTGCAGCAGGGAATTCCACATGTTCATTACTCTTTGGGTGAAGAATGACCTCCTTTTACCTGTTCTAAGCTTGCTGCTCCTTGTGGGCACTCCATGAAATTAAGGAGCAGGAAGCTTAGAACAGATGAAGGAAGTCCTGAGCGCTGTGGTCACCCAAACTCAATAATCCACATTCAATCCACTTTCAATGCACTTTCCGACTGGATTTTGCCAGTTCATACAGGTCGAATCTGCATTTGCATTTTTAAATCAGTTACGTGCTGCTGTGACGCCGTCTTTCTCTATGCTTGTTTGAATGTTGTTTGGAGAAGATTCTTTTAAAGCAGTACGGAGGAGCAATGATAGTGGAGCCGCCCCGAAAGGATGATAAACATATGTGGACATGCAAAAGTATGCTAGCACTGTTGAGGTGTGAAAACGACACCAAATTTGGGCAGCTTTTTCAAAGACGGAGTCAAAAGGCGGGGACACTGGTGATGGGAAAGACAAATGCTGATTCGGCCACAGTAAAAAATCCAGTCGGAAAGTGCACTGAAAGTGGATTGAAAGTGGATTCTAGTGTGTGTGCAGCCGCAGCCCTTCTTCACCCGAAGAGTAATGAACACGTGGGATCTCTTCTCTCGAGAGAAAGGGAGAAAAGGCCTTCTTTCCTCTGCCTTCTCCATCCCATGCACAATTTTCTAAACCTCTTATCATGTCGCCCCCCCTCAGCCGTCGTTTTTACGTTGCAATTCTCGATTTAATGCTGTTCTGATAGATATTGAATTTTTTAAATGCATTTGTTTATAAATACGCTGCCAGCCGCCCTGAGCCTGCTACAGCGGGGAGGTACGGGAGATAAATTTAAGTATAAATAAATAAATAAAATTTCTCCCCTTGGCAAATTCCTTTCCTGTCAGGCAGGGAGCCCTCTAACAGGGAAAGGCCAGACACCACACACACACACCAAAAATTGTGACAACCCTTGCAAGACGGGAGTGTTAAAAGAAGAATGCTTTTTAGCAATCCCCAATTAGAAAGAAAAGCAAATGGGTGTCTTTTTTCCACATGTAACCGCTGCAGAGGGGACGGCGGAGGAAAAAGGCGGGAAAAAGAGCGGCCTCTGAGGAGGGGAGGGGAAAAAAGGCGGGAAAAGAGGGAGGCGTGTCAATGGGGAAGCTGAGGCGAAAGAGACGCCCGCTGAGGGGAGGCCGGGTCGGGAAGCCATGCGGGGAGGAACCTTGAGGGAGAAAAGTAAAGGGCGTGTGCTGAAATGGCAATAAACGCTGTATATTTTTTAAAAAAAGACGTGGCTAAAGGCAGCACTACAGGCGTTGTCGGTAGTGTTCCCCCTAAGCCGGGTTAGCGTGAGCCAGCTCACGGTTTTTTGAGCCTCCGCCTCACACATTTTTGCCTTGGCTCAGGAAGGAGGGCTCCAGAGCGGTGTTCCCTCTAAGCTGAGTTAGTGTGAGCCAGCTCACAGCTTTTTAGCCTCCGCCTCACACGTTTTTGTCTTGGCTCAGGAAGGAGGGCTCCAGAGCGGTGTTCCCTCTAAGCTGAGTTAGTGTGAGCCAGCTCACAGCTTTTTAGCCTCCGCCTCACACATTTTTGCCTTGGCTCAGGAAGGAGGGCTCCAGAGCGGTGTTCCCTCTAAGCTGAGTTAGTGTGAGCCAGCTCACAGCTTTTTAGCCTCCAGCCTCACACATTTTTGCCTTGGCTCAGGAAGGAGGGCTCCAGAGCGGTGTTCCCTCTAAGCTGAGTTAGTGTGAGCCAGCTCACAGCTTTTTAGCCTTCGGCTCACACATTTTGCCTTAGCTCAGGAAGGAGGGCTCCAGAGCAGTGTTCCCTCTAAGCTGAGTTAGTGTGTGAGCTAGCTCATCGTTTTTTAGCCTCCGGCTCACACATTATTGTCTTAGCTCAGGAAGGAGGGCTCCAGAGCAGTGTTCCCTCTAAGCTGAGTTAGCGTGAGCTAGTTCTCGGTTTTTTGAGCCTCCGGCTCACACGTTTTTGTCTTAGCTCAGGCAGGATGGCTCCAGAGCAAACTAATTTAGGCAGAGAGCAAACTAATTCATGCAGCAGCCGAATCGCTTGCTCATAACTTCCATGCCAGCAGCTCACAAAGCAGAAATTTTGCTCACAAGCAATGGTCCCGCTAAGCTGTGGAGTCTTGTGAGCAAAGATTCTACTTTGTGAGCTGCTGGCATTGAAGTTGTGAGCGAGGGATTTGGCCGCTGCATGAATTAGTTTGCTCTGGAGCCCTCCTTCCTAAGCGAAGACAAAAATGTGTGAGCTGGAGGCTAGAAAACGGTGAGCTAACTCACACTAACTCAGCGTAGAGGGAACA
Source organism: Gekko gecko (assembly GCA_029375565.1). Lineage (NCBI taxonomy): Eukaryota > Metazoa > Chordata > Lepidosauria > Squamata > Gekkonidae > Gekko > Gekko gecko. The sequence continues at coordinate 11,455,225 of JAPDNY010000001.1, read as the reverse complement.
CTGCTCACAAGACTCCATAGTTTAGAGGGAGCATTGGTTGACAGCCGTGCCAGAAAAGGCGTCCCCGTGGGGGAGACAGTGTCTCCGCTTGACCCTCTTTCTCGTCCCTTTCTTCCACAAGGGCCAGAATCTGAAATTGTTAAGTCTCTAAGGGGCTAGTCCTTAAGATGCCACAAGACTCCGGTTTATTTTTTTCGCCTCTTCCAAGTTATCTGCCAGAATTGCTCTCAGGCTGGCTCCGGTCTTTCCTGTCGCAGCCAGGCCAAATTTATCTTCGGTTTTCTTCCATAAGGTTGCCAACTCAGGGTTGGAAAATACCTGGAGATTTGGGGGATCTCCCAGAATAGCAAGTGGTCTCTAGACCACTGAGAGCAGCTCCCCTGGGGAAAATGGCTGCTTTTGGAGGGTGAACTCTGTATGCATCGTGCCCCACTGAGGTCCCTGTCCTCCCCAGGCTCCATCCCCAAATCTCCAGGAATTTCCCAAACTGGATCTGGCATCCCTCCCCCTCCATCCCCTGCTGGCAGCCAGGGGGACTTGGCGACCCTTTCTCCTAGACTCTATGGTATACCACAGAACCTGACCTCTGAAGATGCCATTTTCTTCAGGGGAGTTGAGCTCTGTGTTTGCAAGATGAGTGTAACTCTGGGAGATCTCCAGGCCCTACCTGGAGGCTGGCAACCCTATCCATTAACAGCTTTGCTGTTTTTTCACATGGTTCTCGGTGACTGTATTTTTAACTTCGCCTTAATGTGCAGGGGGACTCAGGAGGCACGAAATAATGCTCATCTACGTGCATGTAAAATCTTCCCCCACGGATTTCTTATATGTTGGGACAATGTTTTATGGTTACAGGGGTTGCCTCCCAAAATGTGGATCAATGCTTGCAGTATCTATCTATCTATCTATCTATCTATCTATCTATCTATCTATCTATCTATCTATCTATCTATCTATCTATCTATCTATCTATCTATCTATCTATCTATCTATCTATCTATCCATCCATCCATCCATCCATCCATCCATCCATCCATCCATCCATCCATCCATCCATCCATCCATCCATCTATCTATCTATCTATCTATCTATCTATCTATCTATCTATCTATCTATCTATCTATCTATCTATCTATCTATCTATCTATCTATCTATCTATCTATCTATCTATCTATCATCTAACTATCTAACTACTCTACTCTACTCTACTCTACTCTACTCTACTCTACTCTCTATCTATCTCTTCCTTCCTTCCTTCCTTCCTTCCTTCCTCTCCTTCCTTCCTCTCATCTACCTACCTACCTACCTACCTACCTACCTATCTATCTATACATATCTACCTACCTACCTACCTTATCTATCTACATACCTTATCTATCTGTCTGTCTGCCTGCCTGTCTATCTATCTATCTATACATACATATCTACCTACCTACCTCTCTCTCTCTCTCGGTCATCTACCTACCTACCTACCCACCTACCTATATCTACCTGCCTACCTACCTACCTAATCTAATCTCATCTCATCTCATCTCATCTAATCTCATCTCATCTAATCTCATCTCATCTCATCTCATCTAATCTAATCTAATCTAATCTAATCTAATCTAATCTAATCTAATCTAATCTAATCTAATCTAATCTCTATCCCTCCCTCCTTTCTTTCTTTCTTTCTTTCTTTCTTTCTTTCTTTCTTTCTTTCTTTCTTTCTTTCTTTCTTTCTTTCTTTCTTTCTTTCTTTCTTTCTTTCTTTCTTTCTTTCTTTCCTTCCTTCCTTCCTTCCTTCCTTCCTTCCTTCCTTCCTTCCTTCCTTCCTTCCTTCCTTCCTTTCCTTCCTTCTCTGTCTCTCATCTAGCTACCTACCTACCTACCTACCTACCTACCTACATCTATCTATCTGTCTGTCTGTCTGTCTGTATGTATGTATGTCTGTCTATACATACATACATACATATCTACCTACCTACCCCTCGCTCGATCACCTACCTACCTACCTACCTACCTACATCTATCTATCTATCTATCTATCTATCTATCTATCTATCTATCTATCTATCATCTATCTATCTATCTATCTATCTATCTATCTATCTATCTATCTATCTATCATCTATCTATCTATCTATCATCTATCTATCTATCTATCTATCTATCTACCTATCCATCCATCCATATTTATCTACCTACCTACCTACTTACCTTGTCTGTCTGTCTGTCTGTCTGTCTGTCTGTCTGTCTGTCTATCTATCTATCTATCTATCTATCTATCTATCTATCTATCTATCCATACATATATACATACATACATACGTACATACATACGTACATACATATCTACCTACCTACCTACCTACCTACCTACCTACCTCTCTGTCTCTCTGTCTCTGTCTCTCTCTCTCTCTCTCTATCATCTCTCTATCATCTAATCATATTTTTTTAGAGAAATAATTTCCACGCAGAAAGGAATTTGTCTCCAGAGTTGGATATGTACTAATGCAAATGTTTTCGTTCACAGTTCACAGAAAGAACACGTTAGGAAATAAGTGACAATATGGCAACGGCCCAGAAGCAACGAAATTCTTTGGTAGGTGCCCGTTCCTCGGGGCTATTTATTCTCGCTCTCGGATTTTTATGGGATTTTATGGCCATTCTATTTATTATATTCATATCCCGCTTTTCAGGCCATTGTCTCCCAAAGCGGCCCTCATCCATCAAGAGAGACAGGCTTGCGAACTAAAAGAGACAAGGAAGAATGGCAGGGGAAGGAGCTAAATTTGTCAGGCTTCCTCCCAGATGAGGGCCAGGCTGGTTTCCCTCCAGCATTGCTGCTCTTGCGTGGGTGGAAGCAGTGCCACGATCGTGTAGCCCTTGGCCCGAGAGGGTCCTTTGCCCTTGGTTTGGTGTAGCGGTTAAGTGCGTGGACTCTGATCTGGGAGAACTGGGTTTGAGTCCCCACTCGTCCACTTGCACCTGCTAGTGTGACCTTGGGCAAGCCATAGTTCTGACACAGCTGTTCTTGAAAAAGAACAGTTTCTGTCAGAACTCTCTCAGCCCCACCTACCTCACAGGGTGTCTGTTGTGGGGAGGGGAAGGGAAAGGAGTTTGTAAGCCGCTCTGAGACTCCTTTGGGTAGTGAAGGGCAGGGTATAAATCCAATCTCCTCCTCTTCCTCCTCGTCGTCCTCTTCTTCTTCGTCTTCTTCTTCTTCTTGTAGTGATTAAGTGTGTAGACCAGTTTGGTGTAGTGGTTACGTGCGCGGACTCTGATCTGGGAGAACTGGATTTGATTCCCCACTCCTCCACTTGCAGCTGCTGGTGTGACCTTGAGCAAACCACAGTTCTCTCAGAGCTGTTCTCTCAAGAGCAGTTCTCTCAGAGCTCTCTCAGCCCCACCTGCCTCACAAGGTGTCTGTTGTGGGGAGGGGAAGGGAAAGGAGATTGTAAGCCGCTCTGAGACTCCTTTGGGTAGTGAAAGGCGGGGTATAAATCCAATCTCCTCCTCTTCCTTATCATTGTCCACTTCTTCTTCTTCTTCTTCTTCTTCTTCTTCTTCTTCTTGTAGTGATTAAGTTCATGGACTCTGATCTGGGAGAACTGGGTTTGATTCCCCACTCCTCCACTTGCACCTGCTGGTGTGACCTTGGGCAAACCACAGTTCTCTCAGAGCTGTTCTCTCAAGCACAGTTCTGTCAGAGCTCTCTCGGCCTCACCTGCCTCACAGGATGCCTGTTGCGGGGAGGGGAAGGGAAAGGAGATTGTGAGCCGCTCTGAGACTCCTTTGGGTAGTGAAGGGCGGGGTATAAATCCAATCTCCTCCTCCTCCTCCTCCTCCTCCTCCTCCTCCTCCTCCTCCTCTTCTTCTTCTTCTTCTTCTTCTTCTTCTTCTTCTTCTTCTTCTTCTTCTTCATTTGGCACCTGAGCACAGAGCTGGCTCAAGATATTTTGTCACCCCAAGCAAGGAATGCCCATTACGTCCTGCTACAAGAATGTAAGAACAGCCATTCTGGATTAGACTGACCGGCCACCTGGTCTGGCATCCTGTTGCATTCAGTGGCCGCTGATCAGATGCTGAGAAAAGGCTCACGAGCAGGGCACAGAGGCCAAAGCCACCCCCTGTTGTTGCTCCCCATTACTGTCTCTGAACGTGGAGGTTCCATTCAGTTATCGAGACGATCTCCAATCGTGTTCCCTCTAAGCTTAATCAGTGTGAGCCAGCTCACAGTTTTTTAGCCTCCAGCTCACACATTTTTGTCTCAGCTCAGGAAGGAGGGCTCCAGAGCAAACTAATTTATGCAGTAGCCAAATCGCTCCCTCTCAACTGTAATGCCAGTAGCTCACAAACAGGGGCAGATTAAGGCTCACTGGTGCCCTAAGAACTGACCAATCTTGGTGCCCCCCCTCTTTTCCAGACTGACCCAGTCCATTTGAATTTGGCTCCATCATTTTACTTTTAAACATAGCCTATGACATAGACTATGGACTGCGGTGGCTCAAGTGGTTAAGACGCTGAACTGCAGGCTGTGGAAGGTCAGTAGTTCAGCAGTTCGAGACCCGAGAGTGCCGCATGACGGAGTGAGCTCCCGTCTCTGGTTCCAGCTCCTGCCAACCTAGCAGTTTGAAAGCAAGAAATGGCAAGTAGATAAATAGGTACCCCTTCGGTGGGAAGGTAACAGCGTTCCATGCGCCTTGGTGTTTAGCCATGCCGGCCACATGACCACGGAAACGTCTTCGGACAGCGCTGGCTCTTCGGCTTTGAAACAGAGATGAGCACCGCAACCCTAGAGTCGGATTCAACTGGCTTTCGAGCAAGGGAACCTTTACCTTTACCTATGACATTGCATAGGTAATGAGATGGGCTTGAAGCTCAACATCAAAAAAACTAAGATCATGGCATCTGGCCCCATCACTCCTTGGCAAATAGAAGGGGAAGTCGTAGAAGTAGTGACAGACTTCACGTTCCTAGGATCTCAGATCACTGCAGATGGTGACTGCAGCCATGAAATTAAAAGACGCCTGCTCCTTGGGAGGAAAGCGATGGCAAACCTAAACAGCATGATAAAAAGCAGAGACATCACCTTGCCAACAAAAGTCCGCATGGTCAAAGCAATGGTATTCCCCGTAGTAATGTATGGCTGCGAGAGTTGGACTATAAGGAAGGCTGAGCGCCGAAGAATAGATTCTTTTGAACTATGGTGCTGGAGAAGACTCTTGAGAGTCCCTTGGACTGCAAGGAGATCAAATCAGTCAATCCTAAAAGAAATCAACCCTGACTGTTCCCTGGAAGGCCAGATCCTGAAGCTGAAGCTCAAATACTTTGGCCACCAAATGAGAAGGAAGCATTCACTGGAGAAGACCCTGATGCTGGGAAAGATTGAAGGTCAAAGAAGAAGGGGACGGCAAAGGATGAGATGGTTAGACAGCGTCATCGATGCAACAAACATGAAATTGAGCAAACTTCAGCGGACAGCAGAAGACAGGAGGGCCTGGCGTAATCTGGTCCATGGGGTCACGAAGAGTCGGACTCGACTGTGCGACTGAACAACAACAACATGACATTGCACCTCGCCAACAAAAAATAGAAAATAACCCTAGGGTGCACCATGATCAATTTGCACTAGTTTTATCAATATTTTTCTTTTTTTACAAATCTTCATTCGTTTTTGTTTTTCTTTTCTCCCTTTTCCCAACTTTGTGTCGCCCCCTTTGGCCCTGGTACCCTCTAAGCACGTGCTTAGCCTGCTTAACGGTTAATGTGCCACTGCTCACAAAGTAGAATTCTTGCTCACAAGACTCCACAGCTTAGAGGGAGCATTAATCCCAGTCTCAGAAGACGTTGGTTCACCACGTGAGGAACGGGTCTCTTCTGTACCCCTGCCACTCAGATCCCAGACATTGGCAACACCACAAGCGCTTGTCTCTTGCAGTACTGATGTAGTGGTTAAGAGCAGCAGGCTCTATTCTGGGAAACCCGGGTTTGATTCCCCACTCCTCCTCTGCATAAAGCCCGCTGGTTGACCTTGGGTCAGTCACAGTTCTCTCAGAACTCTCTCAGCCCCACCTACCTCCCAGGGTGTCTGTGGTGGGGAGAACAAAATTTGAGTCCAGTGGCACCTTTGAGACCAACAAAGTTTTATTCATGGTATAAGCTTTTGTGTGAAAGCTGCTGGTGTGACTTTGGGTCGGTCACAAGGCCTTTCAGAGCTGTTCTCTCAAGGGCAGTTCTTGGGAGAGCTCTCTCAGGCATAGCTATCTCAGAGAGGGTGTCTTGTTGTGGGGAGGGGAAGGGAAGGCGATTGTAAGGCACTCCAAGACTCCATCAGGTAGTGAAGAGTGAGGTATAAACAAGGACAAAAAAAGAGGGGGAGGGGGAAAAAAAACTGAACCTAAAACCTAGAATCCAGAACCTGACAAAGGTTAGTCAAATGTGGGAAAAGGGGGCCAATGTTAAAAACTTGCTCTTTGCTTGAGGATTATTTGGCTCTACAATCGTAGGAAGGTGTTTCCTGGACCAGAAGTTTATATCTGAGAACCACTGGCATGTGATTGCATTTGTATTTTCTTGCTCTATGCCTGGTGGGTTATCTTGAAACAACTTGCTTCTGGTCCTTATTGTATTCATGCTCTGTATATGATTGTGTATGATTGTACTATATGTTTTTATAATAGCCAATATGTTCCTCATTATTGACCTCTGAGGAAGGCCTATGTAGGCCGAAACGCGTCAGGTCCATTTTACAAGCCCTTGTGTTTTATCGTTTGTTACTTATAAATAACGTGTGACTGGGCCCTTATATATTTTTAAAGTTGTGATCAATAAATACATGTATTTTTATATTTCCTTTATCAAGTTTTTAACATTGGCCCCCTTTTCCCACATTTGACTAACCTTTGTCAGGTTCTGGAGTGAGGTATAAAACCAACTCTTCTTCTTCTTCTTCTTCTTCTTCTTCTTCTTCTTCTTCTTCTTCTTCTTCTTCTTCTTCTTCTTCTTCTTCTTCTTCTTCTTCCAACGTGAAATAGCATTCTGCTTAGGACAACGGGTTGGATCCCAGCTGTGGATCTGGTCTGTCAACAGTAGAGTTTTCCCTTCGGCCCCAGAACTTCTCAGCCTCCTCTTAGAATCATAGAATGTTAGAGTTGGAAGGGACCTTGCAGGTCATCTAGTCTAACCCCCCCTGCACTCTTTTACTTAGCAAAGTTACTTTGCTTCATTTAGGTACATATCACAGGCGATTTTCATTCTCAAGGAGGTCTGCTCAGAAGTAAGCCCTACTTTATTCATGGAGACTTATTTCCAGGTTTTTAGGGACAATCTATTCTACAATACTGAGTGTCGTTCCTTTTCCGAAATTGCTGATCTCAAAACGAAGAAGAAGTTGAACCGCTTGCATCCGCTTGCAAAGCTGTGAGAGTGTAAGGTACCCAGCACAGAGCATGTACTCAGGCCAGCCATGTGCTCGGACCGGTTCCAGCCGGTCCAGCATGCGGCCGGCAATGCTCCCTCTAAGCTGTGGAGTCTTGTGGGCAAAAATTCTACTTTGTGAGCCACTGGCGTTAAAGTGGTGAGCGAGCAATTTTGGCTACTGTATAAATTAGTTTGCTCTGGAGCCCTCCCTTCCTGAGCTAAGGCAAAAATGTGTGAGCCGGAGGCTAAAAAACTGTGCGCTAGCTCACATTAACTCAGCTTAGAGGGAACACTGGCGGCCGGGCGAAGTGCCTGAGCTTTGCTCCAGAGGACAATGGACAGTAGGGGTGATTTCCCACTAAAGCTGCCTCGGGTTTGCGCCGCCTTTTGCCCCGATACTATTAGTCAATTTCACACCCGAAGCCGCGGGGCTGCATTTTGACCCACGGCTTCGCCCGATTTCCCCGTAGTTTCGTAATCCTCAAAAAACAGGATTACGAAACTGCGGGGGAAATCGGGCGAAGCCGCGGGTCAAAATGCAGCCCCACGGCTTCGGGTGTGAAATTGACTAATAGTATCGGGGCAAACGGCGGCGCAACCCCGAGGCAGCTTTAGTGGGAAATCACCCTAGGTTTCTTGCTCCCTTCCAATCGCGGAGCAGGGATCCTAGGGGATAATTCAATCAACGTAAATAGTCCAATCATGGGGTTTGTGTGTGTTGGGGTGTGATTTTCTTTGGGAATAAAAGCCGGCCTGCGAGCCGGCTTTAGTTGTCTTGTTCCTGCTCTTCAAATAAAAGTATGAGCTTGATTTCACTCTACGGACTCTTCAGTCTCAATACTTTTCAGAGAGGTAGATTAGAGTTTGGACGTGCCACTCCTTGTTTACTAATCTTTTGACGTTTTATTCCATCCCATTTTCCCACTGTCTCGGGTTCCTTGAGGACCAGAATACTTTATTTTAAATTAAAGCCCAGCGACGCCAAAATTATGTGTATATTTGTAAGTTTGCGGTACAGTTGTAAGTCAGTCTTCCTGAATAGTGATATTGAAACTTGAAACATATAGCAACAACGTCGAAGGAAAAAAAAAACAAGCCAGTGAAGCAACGATAACTTTATTTAGAAGCAGTGGGAGGGCTTCTGGTGTCCTGGCCCCACTGCTGGACCTCCTGACAGCACCTGGTATATTTTGGCCGCTGTGTGACAGAGTGTTGGACTAGATGGGCCATTGGCCTGATCCAAAATTGGCTTCTCTTATCTTCTTATGTTCTTATTGACATTCCAATATATGTTTCAAGTTTCAATATCAGTATAAAGTTCTTTGTAGCCTGTTCTCGCGGGTGTCTATCTGTTGTTGAGTTCTACTGTACAACTGTGACCTTCTTTTTGCACTGCAGTCTTCCTGAATAGCCGTCAAACAGTCCAGAAACCCGGAACCAGCACCTGTCTGATTCAATGCTCCCTCTAAACTGTGGAGTCTTGTGAGCAAAATTTCTAGTTTGTGAGCTACTGGCATTAAAGTTTTGAGCGAGGGATTTGGCTACTGCATCAATTAGTTTGCTCTGGAGCCATCCCTTCCTGAGCTAAGACAAAAAATGTGTGAGCAGGAGGCTAAAAGTCTGTGAGCTAGCCCACACTAACTCAGCTTAGAGGGAACACTGGTCTGATTTCAGAAATTGCCTGTTTTTCCACATCAGAAGCCTGATACCACCGTCCCGCTGTGGAGACAATGCAGCATCCCAACAACGATTTTTAAGTGTGGCGTGTATAAATTCAGCCTAACATCTTAAGAGTCCCCATGAATGTTTAATCGTTTGCTCGTTTTTACCGTATTAATTTCACTAAGGCAAGAACGTTGAGCTACTATAAAAAAATCCAGGCTCACAGGAACAACCTGTTCTCCTGGAATATGAAATCATCTCTTCTTCTCATTTTAGAGTGCAGTGATATTCCCTAACAAGATATCAACGGAGCAGCAATCGCTGGTATTAGTGAAGAGACTGCTGGCAATATCCGTATCCTGCATTACTTATCTCAGAGGGATCTTTCCAGAATATGCATATGGAACAAGATATCTAGACGGTAATGGTTGTTTCTTTTGGAATGAGTGATGAACACATGGAATTCGCTGACACAGGAGGTGGTGGCAGCTACAAGCGTGGACGGCTTCAAGAGGGAATTCTCTGAGCCAGTTTGGTGTAGTGGATAAGCATATGGAGCAGTGGTCCATCGGTGGCTCTTAGCCACAGGGTATAGATAGATGGAGCTGCGGTGGCTCAAGTGGTTAAGACACTGAACTGCAGGCTGTGGAAGGTCAGTAGTTCAGCAGTTCGAGACCAGGGTGCCGCATGATGGGGTGAGCTCCTGTCTCTAGTTCCAGCTCCTGCCAACCTAGCAGTTCGAAAGCAAGAAATTGCAAGTAGATAAATAGGTACCACTTCGGTGGGAAGGTAACAGCGTTCTGTGCGCCTTGGTGTTTAGTCATGCCGGCCACATGACCACGGAAATGTCTTTGGACAGCGCTTGCTCTTCGGCTTGGAAACGGAGATGAGCACCGCAACCCTAGAGTCGGATTCGACTGGCTTTCGAGCAAGGGTACCTTTACCTTTACCTATAGATAGGGTTAGGGGCGCTCCATGAAATGGCTGAGCAGTCGGGTTAGAACAGATAAAAGGAAGTCCTTCTTCACCCAAAGAGTGATTCACACGTGGAATTCACTGCCACCGGAGGTGGTGGCGGCTACAAGCATGGACAGTTTCAAGAGGGAATTAGATAAACATATGGCACAGAAGTCCATCAGTGGCCATTAGCCACAAGGTATAGATGGGAACTCTCAGTCTGGGGCAGGGGATGCACTTGGCCTGATTCAACATTGGCTTCTCTTATGTTCTTGTGTTCTTATGTTCTTATAGGGACTCTCAGTCTAGGGCAAGTGAGGCTCTGTATTCTTGGTGCTTAGGGGGGGCAAGCAGTTGGAGGGCTTCTAGTGCCCTGGCCCCACTGCTGGACCTCCTGATGGCACCTGGTATTTTTGGCCCCTGTGTGACACAGAGTGTTGGACTGGATGGGCCACTGGCCTGATCCAGCATTGGCTCCTCTTATGTTCTTATGCTCTTAATGAATACGCTGTCTATATAATTACAGCAGGATGGCTGTAAGCTATGGTAACAAACAGAAGCAGGAAGTCTTCCGGTACCTTGAAGGAGAACATCTTTTTTTTTTAATTTGACTTTAAATGTTCCTGAATCACAGACCACTTCCTACACATATTTCTATAACGTGGCTGATAAATCTGCAGTGCGTCAGTGCGGTTGCCAACTTCCCAGTGGGGCATGGAGCTCTCCTAGAACCAGGGCTGTTTTTGTAGAAAAAAACCAGCAGGAACTCATTAGCATAACAGGCCACACCAAACAGCAGAAACGTATTAGCATATTAGGCCACACCCCTGGCAGCACAGCTCATTAGCATATTAGGCCACACACCCATGTTACCAGAAGTGGGGTCATCCAGCCACTCCCACCTTTTGTTTCTTATTCTGTTGACCTTGTTTGTTGTCAAAACCCAGGGCTTTTTTGGAGCAGGAACCCCTTTGCATGTTAGGCCACCCCACCCCCTAATGTAGCCAATCCTAATGAGTTTCTGCTGTTGGGTGTGGCCTACCATGCTAAGGAGTTCCTGTTGGGTGTGGCCAACTCGGGAGCCAGCCAGAACTCCGTTCCTGTGCGTTCCTGCCCCAAAATAGCCTTGCCTAGAATTATAACTGATCTTCAGACTACGGAGATCAGCTCCCCTGGAGAGAATGGATGCCTCGAAGGGTGAACTCTGAGCAGGGGCGTAACCAGAAAGTTTTGGTTGGTGGGGCGTGGAGAAATCGGGGGGGGGCACGGCCACGCCTGCTGCTCCTCTTGCAGCAGAGGAAGCAGCAGCTCTGGTTCCGCTGTGTCCTCTAGTCCTCTTCTAGTCCTTTCGATTGGAGAGATTCGATTCCAGGCTGCTCTTCTGTGTAATCCAGGGAGGGGGATCTCTGACTCTCTGAGCCAGTTTGGTGTAGTGGTTAAGTGCGCGGACTCTAGTCTGGGAGAACCGGGTTTGATTCCCCCACTCCTCCACTTGCACCTGGATGGATGACCTTGGGCAAGCCGTAGTTCTGTCAGAGCTGTTCTTGAAAAAGAGCAGTTTCTGTCAACAGCTCTCTCAGCCCCGCCTCCCTCACAGGGTGTCTGTTGTGGGGAGGGGAAGGGGAAGGGTTTGTAGCTGCTCTGAGACTACTTTGGGTAGTGAAGGGCAGGGCATAAATCCAATTTCTTCTTCTTCTTCTCTCTTTCTTTTGCAATTTTATTTTATTTTATTGTCATTTTTTATTTTTATTTTTTTTGCATTTTAAAAAACCTATTTATTTTTTGGGCTGGAAAAAAGAAAAGCAAGACTGGAGCTTCCCTGACTGTGCCTGGGGTCATTTGGAACACTGACATGCATCATATATATATATCGATTTTTTTTAATTCCAGACTTTTTAATTTGTCCAAGGGGGCAGCACTCATCTGTAGGGGGCATTGCCCCCAAATGCCCCCCATGGCTACGGGTCTGACTCTGAGGCATTATCCCCTGCTGAGGTCCCTGTCCTCCTCAGGCTCTTCCCCCAAACATCCAAGAATTTCCCAATATGGAGTTGGCAACCCTAGGTCTTTAGAAAATTCCAGAAAATAATATTTTAAAAAAGTGTTTGGGCATAAGATTGAATTTTAGCGACATAAATGCTCGACTCTTTTGATCAACAAAAAGTTTATTATTTTCTTGATAACAAAACACAAGAAACAAATTGCCATTAGCAATATTATCCCACATAGTAGATTTGATTCCCACAGCTTATGTCTTTTGCTTGTGTCTTTTAAGATCTCTGTGTGAAAATACTGAAGGAAGACAAAAACTGCCCAAGCGCTGGTCAGCTAGTGAAATGGTATGGACACTGTAATTTTTTTGATGGTGGGTAGGGCCCCTTAAATGTTTGTGATCGCCTTATGTATAGATCAATGGGGCGAGAGAAACTCATGCTCAGTGGTCTGAGAACTATGCTCAGCGGTCACAGTCGCACGTATCCTGAAACAAAAAGCAATTCATGCTTTATTATGTAAATGTGAATACAATTGCCAAGTCCATAAAAAGAATTATAAATAATAATAATAACGATAATAATGTTTCATGATTAAGAACCTGATGGAAAATTGTTCAGTGGATGCTGGTAAACGTTTCGGTTTTAAAAATAAGTATAGAAATTTGCACGAGGCAGCAACAGCGTTTTCTTTTTACAGGATGTTAGGATGCTACGACGCACTGCAGAAAAGATATGTAAGTCGGATACAATATTTTTTTCTACAGTGAAGCCACTATGTGAACATAGACTGAGCCGGGGGTATACTTGTTAAAGACAATGAGCAATACCTCTGACTTCTAATTATGTTTTCAATTCTCTTTATTTTAATCAGCTCAGGTTGATCGTCTTAGCCGTAAGTTTTTAAAAGATGTCAACATGTCAAAATAAATCAGTATTGACTCGGCTGTATTTTACTATGAGTCGTCCTAATTATATTATTTATCTCAACACACAGGTCTACACCAATCAGGAGGACCCCCAGGTATGTTTAAGATAATGTTGCATTAATAGATTTTTAATTGCATGTGCCTCATATTGGATTGAAACTCACTGAAATTTTTATGAAGGCGTGCATAAAAACGTAAGGAGAGCCCTGCTGGATCAGACCACTGGTCCATGTAGTCCAGCATACTGTCTCACACAGTGGCTAATTCGTTACTATGGAGGTCCAACTAACAGGGCACAGAGGCCAAGGTCTTTCCCTGATGTCGCCTCCTGGCACAGGTGTTCAGAGGCTGACTGCCTCTGAACGTGGAGGTTCCATTTAGTCACCATGGCTAGTAGCCACAGATAGACCTCTCTTTGTCTAATCTGCCCTTTTAAAGCTGTCTGTGCCTGTGGCCATCACTATATCCTCTGGCAGTGAATCACACAATTTAATTACAGACTGAGTAAAGAGAAGTATTTTCTTTTTTCTGTCCTGAATCTATTGTCCATCAGTGTGGTGAAGTGGTTAGGAGCGCCAGACTCTAATCTGGGAGAACCGGGTGTGATCCCCCATGCCTCCATGTGCAGCTGCTGGTGTGACCTTGGGTCAGTCACAAGTTCTCTCAGAGCTGTTCTCTCAAGGACAGTTCTCAAAAGAGCTCTCTCAGCCCCACCTACCTTACCAGGTGTCTGTTTGGGGAAGGGAAGAGAAAGGAGACTGTAAACTGCTCTGAGACTCCTTTGGGTAATGAAGGGTGGGGTATAAATGAAATCTCTTCTTCTACTTTATTGGGTGCCCTTCAGTTACAGTATTTTGGGAGAGGGAGAAAAGGTTCTCTCTGTCCACTCTTTTCTACCTTGTGCATAATTTTATGAATCTCTATCATGTCCCCCACAAGTCATCTCTTTTCTCAACTGAAAAGTCCCAGACTCTTCAGCCTTTCCTCATAGGGAACGTGCCCCAGCCCCCTAACCATCTTAGTTGCCCTCTTCTGTACCTTCTCCAGCTCTGTGATGTCCTTTTGGGGATACGGTGACCAAGACGGTTCACATTTTGCCAAATTAACATAAGAACATAAGAGAAGCCAATGTTGAATCAGGCCAATGGCCCATCTACTCCAACACTCTGTCACACAGCGGCCAAAAATACCAGGTGCCATCAGGAGGTCCAGCAGTGGGGCCAGGACACTAGAAGCCCCTCCCACTGCTGCCCCCCACAGCACCAAGAATAGAGTGCATCACCTGCCCCAGACTGAGAGTTCCCATCTATACCCTGTGGCTAATAGCCACTGATGGACTTCTGCTCCATATGTTCATCTAATTCCCTCTTGAAACTGTCCATGCTTGTAGCTGCCACCCCCTCCTGTGGCAGTGAATTCCACGTGTTCATCACTCTTTGGGTGAAGAAGGACTTCCTTTTATCTGTTCTAACTCGATTGCTCAGCAATTTCATTGAGTGCCCACGAGTTCTTGTATTGAACCCTCTAGTGGAAATAATACACACACACACACATATGTGTTGGTAATGTACAAATAAGGGGGCTGCAGTGTGGCTCAAGTGGTTAAGACACTGAACTGCAGACTGGAAGGTCACTAGTTCAGCAGTTTGAGACCCAAGTGGCGCAAGACGGAGTGAACACCCGTCTCTGGTCCCAGCTCCTGCCAACCTAGCAGTTCGAAAGCAAGAAATTGCAAGTGGATAAATAGGTACCGCTTTGGTGGGAAGGTAACAGCGTTTTGTGCGCCTTGGCATCTAGTCATGCCGGCCACGTGACCGTGGAAACTTCTCCGGACAGCGCTGGCTCTTCGGCTCAGAAACGGAGATGAGCACCGCATCCCTAGAGTCGGATTCAACTGGCTTTTGAGCAAGGGGAAACCTTTGCCTTTACCTAACATACAAATGTATTAAGCTGTACTCATATTTCCTATTTCCCCCTAATACCGTGTTGAATTTTTGCTCCCTCAGACCTTTTGACTCCAGGGGAATACCACCACTTTGTTCATTGCTTGTAAAAAATAAATCTTAATACGTAAATCAGTATATTCCACTAACATCTTTCTGTTCCGGTTTGGAATCAAGCGGCCCACAGTCTTCTGACCCAGACTTGCATTCCTCAACACATACAATAATAAAATAACCGGCCACAAGGTGTCACCACATATCTGTATGATGCGATAATATTGACGCGTATTAATTTTGTAACCCCGAGTACCCAAACCCAATAAATCAGTGCTCGGCTCTGTGCTCCTGTATGCACGGGATCTGTTCTTGCCGTGGAAGGGGGTGCGAAAGCAGGGTTCCCCTGTCAGCTCACGCAAATTGTTCAGGCAACCATTAAAGCAAACGGCTAGCTTGAAGTGTAAATCTATGCTTGAGTGGGCTGGAGCCAGTTTGGTGTAGTGGTTAAGTTTGCGGACTCTAATCTGGGAGAACCGGGTTGGATTCCCCCACTCCTCCACTTGCAGCTGCTGGATGACCTTGGGCAAGCCATAGTTCTGACAAGAGTTGTTCTCTCAAGGACAGTTCTGGAGAGAGCTCTCTCAGCCTCGCCAACCTCACAGGGTGTCTGTTGTGGGGAAGGGAAGGGAAAGGGGTTTGTAAGCCGCTCTGAGACTCCTTTGGGTAGTGAAGGGCGGGGTATAAATCCAACCCCTCCCCCTCCTCTTCTTCTTCTTCTTCTTCTTCTTCTTCTTCTTCTTCTTCTTCTTCTTCTTCTTCTTCTTCTTCTTCTTCTTCTTCTTCTTCTTCTTCTTCTTCCTCTGGTACCAACCATTCTGGATTGGCTGTCTCTGAGGTCCCAACCCAGTGCTTGCAGTATTAATTACCTATCTTGCTTGTTCAGTTAAATATTTACAGGCAAAGGGTTGGATCCCGAGTACCCATTCCAGTGAAAACCGTGCTTTTTTCTCCCAGCACAAGGAGCCTTCCTGTGCCGCAAGAGGCCCAGCAAAATGGACGCTCAGCAGCCAACCCATTAAAAAGAATAGGTAAAGGTAAAGGTTCCCTTGCTCGAAAGCCAGTCAAATCCGACTCGAGGGACGCGGTGTTCCTCTCCGTTTCCAAGCCGAAGAGCCAGCGCTGTCTGAAGACGTTTCCGTGGTCATGTGGCCGGCATGACCGGATGCCAAGGCGCACGGAACACTGTTACCTTCCCACCAAAGCAGTTATAAAGAATACCTCATCAATACTATTTCTTGGACATGGCAAAATAAAACCGTTATTGTGCATTCTTTTTGAAATTTCCTAACTTTCCTATCGGTTACGTGACTACTGTGTTTTGTGTTTAGACAATTACCGAATGCTACCAGTTTAAGTTCAAATACACTGACAAAGGACCAGAGATGGATTTCGTAAGGTATTCTCCTCTCGTTTTTCTCCCTTCATTCTGCAGTTTTAGAAGACATTTCTCTAGCTGCCCTTCCAGTAAGAATGAAGCGAAAAATGTGTTCTTTGCTTCTGGGAATGGAGCAACACGGCCCTGTTCACCAAGGAAGCATTACCTAGTCTCCTTTTTTGTGGCGATATCGCACATGTTTGGCAATGCTCTGAACCGGTCTCTAGCTGCATTTTAACAAAAGGCATAATAGGAATAGTGGAAGAAATACTATCAGATATTTTTGTGGATATTTAAAAGCCCAACAACAGCCCTCATAAAAACCCATACATATAGATTTCCTTTGCAAATGTTGTGGAAATTGTCGGTCTAAATGCTTTTAAATACCAAGGAAGCTCTTTCTTAGCGAATGCCCAGGACTGTTTCTTTATCCCCTGGGATTTGTCTCAGGACATTGGGGAGGGGTCATGGCTCAGTGGCAGAGCATCTGCTTGGCATGTAGAAGGTCCCGGGTTCAACCCCTGCCATCTCCAGTTAGAAGGACCGGGCAGTACGTGATGTCAAAGATCTCTGCCCGAGACCCTGGAGAGCCGCCGCCAGTCTGGTTAGACAATACTGACCACGATGGACCAAGAGTCTGATTCAGTATAAGGCAGATTCATGTATGTTCATGAATAGCAGATACTTGGTCCCAGATTAAATAAAACTCTTGCTAGGGTTCGTACCTGGAAAGTCAGTACCTTGCTTTCAGCACATCTTCTCTTGATTTGTTTACAGTTGTCCCAACCATTTGGTGTAGTGATTAAGAGCGCAGATTTTAATCTGGGAGAACTGGGTTTGATTCCCCCTCCTCCACGTGCAGCCGCTGGTGTAACCCTGGGTTAGTCACAAGTTCTGTCAGAGCTGTTCTCTCAAGGGCAGTCCTCAAAAGAGCTCTCTCAGCCCCACCTACCTCACAGGGTGTCTGTTGTGGGGAGGAAAAGGAGATTGTGAGCTGCTCTGAGACTCCTTCGGGTAGTGAAGGGCGGAGGGATAAATCCAATCTCCTCCTCCTCCTCCTCCTTTCCCTGAAGCTTTGCCAACAGTGTAGGGATTGGCTTTTTTGGCTTTTGTAGGCTATCTTGGTGTCCAGGATGTCCATGTGATGCATCAGGTTAACATTTTCTGAGAGAAAATGGCAATGATACTTCAGCAATAGTGCAAGTAGGAGAAGGTTACCTGGATGGAGCTGGAGTAAAGTCAGTGGACAGAGCTTGGGGTGTGTCTCTCTGTGTGTGTATGTAATGGGTTCCACCTAGGGTTGCCAACAACCTGGAGAAAAAACTGCCCAGTCCCCTTAATAGAGGCTTTGTGGGATGTTATTTCATAGAATCGTAGAATGTTAGAGCTGGAAGGGACCTTGCAGGCCATCCAGTCCAGCCCCCTGCACTCTGCAGGAGCAGAGCCGAAAAGGTAGCCCTACAACATCCCTGAAAGGCAGTCATCCAGCCTCTGCTTGAAAACGTCCAGGGAAGGAGCATCCACCACCTCCCGAGGCAGGCTGTCCCACTGCTCAACCACTCTTACAGTCAGGAAGTTTCTCCTGATATCTAGCCGGTATTGACTCCCTTGTAATTCCCACCCATTAGATCTAGTCTTGCAATCCGGAGCAAGAGAGAATAGATTTAAGAACATCAGAAGAGCCCTGCTGGATCAGCCCGGTGGTCCATCTTGCACAGCATCCTGTTTCATACAGAGGCCAACCAGTCCCTCTGGATGCATAGTAACGACGCATAGAGACTGAGGCCTTCATAAGAACCTAAGAAGAGCCCTGTTGGATCAGACCCAGTGAGGGTCCATCTAGTCCAGCCTCCTGTCTCACATAGAGGCCAACCAGTTCCTCTGGAAGTCCAACAACAGGACATAGAAGCCGAGGCCTTCCCCTGACGTTACCTCATTGGTCTTTATCCTTGTTTTCCTATTGGTTATTAACTATTGTATGGGTGTGGCTTTGACAGCCCGGATCATTTAAAAAGGGAACTGTGCTACACTATTCTGTGTGTGCTGTCTGGTCTTTGAGTTTGCTGTTAAATAAAGCTGAAATCGCTTTGTTGAAATCACTACCTTGTTAAGGCTCATACTTAACAGGATTCAGCTGGATTGCCACTAATTTACCTCCATGCCGAGAAAATCTTCAACTGCACATTTCCGCACATCAGATCAGCTTTAAAGGGGCAGAACATTTTCTCTCCAGGTTGTTGGCAACCCTAGCTCCCACCTTTTTACAGGGGAAAGCAACTGCTGCTGCTGTGCGTGACCATCAATGGGTGTTTTTTGCTTTTCTAGTAAACATCAGGGCGACAATGCCGGCATCACATGTGCGGATACGAAGAAAGCAAGCATCCTGCTGCTAAGGAAGATTTATGTCCTGATGCAAAATTTGGGCCCCCTACCCGACGACGTCTGCCTGACAATGAAGCTCTTCTATTATGACGAAGGTATCACTTCAAATCTTAATTTTGTTTTATTTATTCGATCGGTATGCCCAGGGCTTTTTTTTGTAGAAAAAGCCCAGCAGGAACTCATTAGCCTAACAGGCCACACCCAATAGCAGAAATTCATTAGCATAGTAGGCCACATCCCTGACAGCATAGCTTATTAGCATATCAGGCCACACCCTCGTGTTGCCAGAAGTGTGGTCATCCAGCCACACCCACCTTTTGCTTCTTATTCTGTTTACCTTCTTTGTTGTCAAAACCCAGGGCTTTTTTTTGTAGCAGGAACCCTTTGCATATTAGGCCACACAACCTTAATGTGGCCAATCCTAATGAGTTTCTGCTGCTGGGTGTGGCCTATTATGCTAATGAGTTCCTGCTGGGTGTGGCCAACTTGGGAGCCAGCCGGAACTCCGTTCCTGTGCGTTCCTGCCCAGAAATAGCCTTGTGTATGCCCCTTTTCTGGGCAGAGTGGGCTCAATGCATCTCTCAGGTCAAGCAAACTAAACTATAACATCCTCCTACAGCAACCATGCCTTGACCCGGAAGGCCTGGGCTGGCCTGTCCTTGTAAGGTCTCATAAGCTAAGCAGGGCTAAGCCCTGGTTAGTACTCGGATGGGAGGCCACCAAGGAAGTCCAGGGTTGCAATGCAGAGGCAGGCAATGGCAGGCCACTTCTGTTCATCCCTTGCCCTGACATGGATGGCCCAGGCCCCCACCTCCACCCCCATCAGATCTCAGAAGCCAGTTTGGTGTAGGGATTAAGTGTGCGGACTCTAATCTGGGAGAACCGGGTTTGATTCCCCACTCCTCCACTTGCACCTGCTGCTGGCTGACCGTGGGCAAGCCGTAGTTCTGGCACAGCTGTTCTTGAAAAAGAGCAGTTTCCGTCAGAGCTCTCCCAGCCCCACCCACCTCACAGGGAGGTGGTGGCAGATGAACCCTTAAGCAGACTGAGCACGTGCTTAGAGCACCAGGGCCAAAGGGGGCATCACAAAGTTGGGGAAAGGGTGGAAAAAATGTAGAAAAATGCCTTTCAGGTCGTGAATATTGGAACTTCGATAGATTTAACTTGCGAAATATTAAAAATAGATGTCGTATTGCGTTTTCGTAGAACTTTATGTAGACAAGGCTTGGCTTAGTTTGTATAGTATATTGTGTTACCACATGGATAAATTTTTGTATTGCTGCAACCTGCATGGTATATCTGGTCAGACGGGTCAACAACTAAAATGGACTGGGGGTCAGTGTGGAAAGGAGGGGGGGCACCAAGATGGGTCAGTGCTTGGGGCACCAGGGAGCCTTAATCTGCCCCTGACTGGAGGTCGGTGTAGTTGTTAAAAATTGGTGGTCACATCATGTTCGCTGCAGCCAGCCCCAGGAGGCATTTTTCAAATCCCACGTAGAGGGCATAATGGCATCCCTGGATGTTAGCATGGCGTGTGTGAGCATGATCAGGTCAGCTCTGTCTCCAGGAATGAGAGCAGTCGGTGTACCTCCAGTGCTGGCAAAGGCACTCTTGGCTCCCTCAGTTACCTGCATATCCAAGGAAAGACGACAAGCCTGTTCTGCCGGGAGGGCAGCAGCTGCATCCAGTACAGGCTACACATCTATTCCTAAGCCTCTCCGTTCTTGCTTGGACCCAGGATGGAACTTTGTTGGTCTTGAAGGTGCCACTGGGCTCAAAACGTCATTCTCACATCTGTTTGTTAACTTCCTGGCATTTGTATACTAATTTACTGCCATTCACAGATCTTAACAACCACCAGTAGTTAGGCCCAGTTTGGTGTCGTGGTTAAGTGCGTGGACTCTAACCTGGGAGAACCTGGTTTGATTCTCTCTCCTCCACTTGCAGCTGCCGGATGATCTTGGGCAAGCCATAGTTCTGTCAGAGCTGTTCTTGAAAGAGCTCTCTCAGCCCCACCTGCCTCACCGGGTGTCTGTTGTGGGGAGGGGAAGGGAAAGGAGTTTGTAAGCCACTCTGAGACTCCCTTGAGAGCCAGTTTGGTGTAGTGGTTAAGTACACGGACTGTAATCTGGGAGAACCGGGTTTGATTCCCCACTCCTCCACTTGCACCTGGCTGGATGACCTTGGGCAAGCCATAGTTCTGATAAGAGCTGTCCTTGAAAAAGAGCAGTTTCTGTCAAGAGCTCTCTCAGCCCCACCTACCTCACAGGGTGTCTGCTGTGGGGAGGGGAAGGGAAAGGAGTTGGTAAGCCGCTCTGAGACACCTTTGGGTAGTGAAGGGCAGGGTATAAATCCAATCTCTTCTTCTTCTTCTTCTTGGGTAGTGAAGGGCGGGGTATAAATCCAAACTCTTCTTCTTCTTCTTCTTGGGTAGTGAAGGGCAGGGTATAAATCCAGTCTCCTCCTCCTCCTCCTCCTTCTTCTTCCAGTCTCAGCTATAGTCACCCCAGTTACTTATGTATGGTTTTTTTTTAATAAACTCTCCTAAAAAGGAGAGAATTTTATTACTTTTTATAAAAAGAAAGGGGGAAGGTATATAGAAGGATTAAGAGAAAGGGTGGAGTGAATTTTTCCTGTTAAAAAATTAGTTTTAGTTAGTAAAATTACAAATTTTGGCAATCACCACGGCTGGAAGATCTTCTTTTCATCTTACAAAAGTCCAAAAAAAACTTTGTTAGTAAAGTTAGTAAAGTCCGTTGGGGTTAATTATTAATCCGCTCCTTTCTGACGCTCCACGAACTACTTCTTTGGATATCTTCCTTTTACATCTCTCAAGTTGTACGATGGGCCCTCTTTAGGCTTCTTGTCTCCCGCTCCAGCTCCTCCCTCTTCCGGGTCGCTGTCTTCCTCGCTGCTTGAATCTGTCCAAATTGCGAGTGCTGCATCTTCCTCTGTACTGGCGTGTCTCTTCAGAAATTCTTGTGCTTTGAAGACAGAATCAATCTTCTCTCTTTTGTCATTATATTTAAAAGTTAGTCCTTCAGGAATACACCATCTGTAAATTATCTGATTTCTTTGTAAGAACGTGGTCAATCCTTTATATGCTTTTCTTTTCATTCGGATTTCATAAGGAACATCTTTCAAAGTTCTAATGGTCTGTTCCCCAATTTTCAAGGGCACCGCTGAAACTGAACGCAGGATTTGATCTCTAGTACGCTGCTTTGTGAACTTGACAACCACTTCTGCTGGCAGATTGTTTTTCTTTGTAAAGGTTGAATAGGCTCTGTAGGCCATATCCATCTCTTCTTTCAGTTCCGACGCTTCTCTGCCAGTTAGAGGTGCCAAGGCATTCGCCAATGTAGTTCTGAGATCTTCTTTTTCCTCTTCTTTGATGCCCTGAAAGCGGAGAGTCCGATTTGATTTTTCCATCTGTAACATTAAAATTCTTTTTTCTTGCATATCCTGATGTTTTTCTAATTTATTGACCTTTTTCTTTATTTTCTTGGTGTCTTCCGTTGAAACCAAACACTTCTGTGCGATCTCCTCCATCTTCTTTGATGTTTCTGTTAGTTGTTTTTGTTGACTGCTGAGAACACTTTCCATGTTACACAGAGTTTCGCTGATTTTCTGCATTTGATCCAGCAGAGGGCGCAGTGACTCGCTTTTCTGTTGATTGACAACTGGCTCTGGTGGGGGGGTGCTCAGACCGGAAGTCCCTCCCCCCTTCTTTTCCGGCTTCAGCGGGACCTTTTTCAATGCGGACATCTTTTTAATTGTTTACTTTAACAAAGTTCGTGCCGCGCCACTCAGGAGACTAATCAACTCTTAATCTTCAGTATTTCCCCAAAGGTATCTTCACCAACTCTTTTTTCCCTTCACCCCCTCCGCTTTTCTTTTATAAGTCCCGTTTCTCAAGGGGGTGGGGATTCCTCCCTCCTCCCATCTGCTTATACGCTTGCGGGGGTTCCGACTTTTCGCTTCAAAATAGATCTCCAACTCACGGTTCGATGCCAAGTCTTTCCATTTAACTTCAACTCGATCGCTTTATTCACTCCTGGAAGTCGGTGGCGTTGCTAAGTCCCATTACGGGCACGACGCAGCGGGGCCCATTGGGGCGGGGAGAAAGCCTCAATTTCCCGGCTGTTTGCCGGCAAAGAGGCTACTCCCCAAGCGCCCCCGGTTCGGAGCCTTTGCCTAAGGCTCACTAGGGTCTTTCGCATAAGCGAAGACCCCCCCAAACTGCACGTGGGCTAACCACCTCTGGGAGCGTCCCGAGAGGTGGCCGCCATTCGCTCCGCCGAAACCGAAAGTCCAGTTACTTATGTATGTTGATTCTAACTAGCCCTTCCTGGCAACTGACCCCTCCTTCCTATATGTAATGGTTATGGGAATTCTATTTTGCTGTAGCTGAAGAAGTGTGATTGCACATGAACGCTTGTATCTTGAATAAAACTTTGTTGGTCTTAAAGGTGCCCCTGGACTCACACTTTGATCTGTTCCCATGTCCAGCTTTACACCCAGTTCACAGTTTCACCTGGATTAAATTTCAGTTTATTATTCACCCTGATCCAGCCTTTCTTTGCCTCCAGGCACCACTTAAGTACATTCACTGCCTCCCTGGAATCAGTGGGAAGGGAGAGAGAGAACTCTGTACTGCCTGCATCTTAATGGCAATTTCCCGGAGATGTTGAATAACACTGGGGACAAGAAGGAACTGGGAAGCTCCCCACAGAACAAAGGCCAAGGGGGCAGAACAAAAAGTCTGTTAGCATCGTCTGAAACCTGTCCCCTGGCAAAGACCCAGAGCCATTGCAAAACAGGACCTACAAGGCTCAGTCCCACCAGACATCCCAAAAGGATGCCATAGCAGATGGTATCAAAAGGCACTGAGATTGAGGAAAGCAAGCAGGGATATAAAGGCCCTGTCAGAAGACCAGATTATCAGCTGGGACAATCAAGACACTTTCAATGCCATGTCAAGAAGAAGAAGAAGAAGAAGAAGAAGAAGAAGAAGAAGAAGAAGAAGAAGAAGAAGAAGAAGAAGAAGAAGAAGAAGAAGAAGAAGAAGAAGAAGAAGAAGAAGTAGAAGAAGAAGAAGAAGAAGAAGAAGAAGAAGAAATTGGATTTATACCCCGCCTTTCACTATCCAAAGGAGTCCCAGAGAGGAGGAGGAGGAGGAGGAGGAGGAGGAGGAGGAGGAGGAGAAGAAGAAGAAGAAGAAGAAGAAGAAATTGGATTTATACCCTGCCTTTCACTATCCAAAGGAGTCCCAGAGAGGAGGAGGAGGAGGAGGAGGAGGAGGAGGAGGAGGAGGAGAAGAAGAAGAAGAAGAAGAAGAAGAAGAAGAAGAAGAAGAAGAAGAAATTGGATTTATACCCCGCCTTTCACTATCCAAAGGAGTCCCAGAGAGGAGGAGGAGGAGAAGAAGAAGAAGAAGAGACTGGATTTCTACCCTGCCCTTCACTACCCAAAGGAGTCCCAGAACGGCTGACAAACTCCTTTCCCTCCCCTCCCCACAACAGACACCCTGTGAGGTAGGTGGGGCTGAGAGAGCTCTGACAGAAACTGCCCTTTTTCAAGAACAGCTCTGACAGAACTATGGCTTGCCCAAGGTCATCCGGCAGCAGGTGCAATTGGAGGAGAGGGGAATCAAACCCAGTTCTCCCAGATTAGAGTCCGCGCACTTAACCACTACACCAAACCGGCTCTCGGGTCTAGGGTTGCCACCTCTGGATTGGGATGTTCCTGTAGATTTGGGGGTGGAGCCTGGAGGGGCACCAGAAGCTGACACACAAAGCGAAGCAAAAGTTTCCTTCTACGCAAGATACTTTGAAAACCCACTTTTCTTTGCAGTTACCCCACCTGACTATCAGCCGCCTGGCTTCAAAGAAGGTGACTGCGAGGAGATGGTGTTCGAGGGGGAGCCTATATATCTAAATGTGGGCGAGGTCCCCACGCCTTTTCATATGCTGAAAGTTAAAATGACGACAGAGAAAGACCGGATGGAGCACGTGGACGAGGCCATACTAAAGCCAGGAGATTTGTCGATGCCTCCAAAGGCACAGCAACCCGATGAAGGACAGAGCCAGAAAATGGATGTAAGGGTTATCGATATTACTTATATTTTGTTTTTGATCCGTGAAATCGTTATTACTGCCTTTTATGAGCTGAAGTTTGCAGAGACCATCGCTTTCATTACAGATCTGTCAAAACTCAGCCAAAACGTTTAGCTGTGTTGCAATTGTCCTTGTTTGTGTTCTTTTACACAGGAGGATTTTATTACAGAAAATAAAATGAGGGAGCAGAAAAATGCAAAGGAGGCTTTGCACACCAGAGGTACAAAATCTATATAATGCAATGGCCACCATCCTTTCTCTGCTTCCACTTAATCTTATGAAGCTGTTTCCGTTACTGTAAAGCCTACTTAATACCCTTTGATTCTTTGTTGGGATTTTTATGATTGCATACAATAAATGGCCTAAATATTTGGGCTTCTTAAATCACCTGATTCAAGAAGAACTTTGCAAAAGATGGACTCTCCCCCTCCACTCCCTTT
Organism: Gekko gecko; assembly: GCA_029375565.1. Taxonomy (NCBI): domain Eukaryota; kingdom Metazoa; phylum Chordata; class Lepidosauria; order Squamata; family Gekkonidae; genus Gekko; species Gekko gecko. The sequence goes on along the minus strand of JAPDNY010000001.1, from coordinate 11,429,967 downwards.
ACTTATAGAAAGATTATGGAATTTAAAAATGGCCGCAAAGTACAACAGGGTAAATTCTGGTCCTGTGAAAGCCCTTAACAAATGGAGGGCATTTTGCTTACAAATATTGCATTAAAATAAAATAAAATCAGGTTCCCCTCCCCAATAAGTTTCCACAATCAAACTTAATGACTGGGAAGACTGGCCCTCACATGGTTAGTGCACTTGCAAAATGGGCCGAGGAGTCTCAAAGGAATAATTTATGTCTTCCCTAGCAACTGCCCACACATCCTACGGGAAACCTACTTTCTACTCTGAGAACAGAGAGGACTAGAATCTTCCCAATTTATCAGTATTTCAATCAAACCCATTTTAAGAAGATATTAACTTGTTAACTTAAGTCCCAAAATAGAAACTGTTGTTAGATCAATGATATATGGATTTTTGAGAGAGCAAAAATCTTTCAACGTTCACAGAGCTAAATTTAACATGTGAAGAAGATGAAATTATGAAAATAGAAGAAAGCCAAAATTTGTCCATCGATAATTCTCAGGTATGAAGCAGTATTTCTTTCCTTCTAACATTCATTTTCGTATTTCTTATCAGAGCTTTCCGGATTTGGCCGGTTTCCTAGCTGCGAAAACACTGGCAGCAGAACATGACAATTTGCCATAGAATAGCTGCACTGCATACGTGTCGCTTATAGTAGCGCTGCATGACTTATATTAAACCTGTTTTTAAAATGCTTGGGGCTCTTTAGCTAGGAGAAATGACAGCTGAGGGATAACATGATTGAGTTTTATAAGATTATGCATGGGATAGAGCAGGTAGAGAAAGAAGTACTTTTCCGCCTTTCTCACAATACAAGAACTCGTGGGCATTCCATGAAATAGCTGAGCAGTTGGGTTAGCGCAGATAAAAGGAAGTCCTTCTTCGCCCAAAGAGTGATTAACAGGTGGAATTCATGGCCACAGGAGGTGGCGGCGACTACAAGCACAGATGGCTTCAAGAGGGGATTGAATCAACATATGGAGCAGAGGTCCATCAGTGGCTACTAGCCACAAGGTATAGATGGGGACTTTCAGTCTGGGACAAGTGAGGCTCTGTATTCTTGGTGCTTGGTGGGGGGCAGCAGTGGGAGGGCTTCTAGTGTCCTGGCCCCACTGCTGGACCTCCTGATGGCCCCTGGTATTTTTGGCCACTGTGTGACACAGAGTGTTGGACTGGATGGGCCATTGGCCTGATCCAACATTGGTTTCTCTTATGTTCTTATGAAGATAAAAGAAATATTGAAACGATCTAGGCATATCGTTTTGGTAACATGGTGGCTCTTCTTTGCTGGTTCGTGTATAACATTCAAGCGGAACAGCTTTGGAAGTACACCCAGCGGTGGTCAATGGAAACAACCAGTGGATTTTCAGGACTGCTCAGGGCGAAGGGGAGACAGTTTGCAACAGGAATTCCCGTATGAGCCTGCCTGGCTTTTGAGATTTTTATTGGAGGCCTTCCTGCAAACGCCCTTGTGTGCAGAGGCTGGGCGGGAGGCCATGGGAAAGAGAGCCTACTTGGTGATTTCACCCCATTTAGATAGTTTCAGGTGGGAGGAGGAGGAGGAAGAGGAGATTGGATTTATACCCTGCCCTTCACTACCTGAAGGAGTCTCTCAGGCTGAGTTCGGACTGGCAATTTGCCCCGGTAGGGATCCGTTTCAGCGATGCTTCAAACCCGCAGTAAACAGGGCGTTCACACAGGCACATCTGCCTGGCGTCCCCCACCCGTAGCCAACTGGCGCTGTTCTGCTTCACTGCCGTGTTAAAAAGATACCTCGTGTAACAGGTAGCAAATCCCGAAAGCGTCCGTGTCCCGCGTTTCCCCACTTCTGGGAAGTCTGAATGCTCCGTCGATAACCCTGCGTCGGGCAGAAGGCAGCAGCGATATGATTGGCGGTGCTCCGCTCCACTGCCCAATGCGGTGCCAGCACTGCGGGGTCTTCCCCCAATCGGCAAAATGCGCTTATGCGCATGAGCACTCATGCGCACGTACACCCATACACCCACAGCCGAATTAATGGGGAAATGCCACATACAGCATGCCTCTGGGGCAGCAGTCTGAATGCTCCCATGCGCCTCCGCCCAGTATGTTCCAGTAGCAGCCCGGGCTGTGTGAACAGGAAACCCCAGAACAGTTTGTTCCAGGGCTTTTTTGCCACGACTGGCTCCTGGAGCAAATTGCCAGTCTGTCCTCAGCCTCAGAGTGGTTTACAGTTTCCTTTCCCCTCCCCTCCCCACAACAGATACCCTGTGAGCATTGCTCCCTGTAAGTGATGGAGTCCTGTGAGCAAAAATTCTACTCTGTGAGCTCCTGGCATTAAAGTTGTGAGCAAGCGATTTGGCCGCTGCATAAATTAGTTTGCTCTGGAGCCATCTCTTCCTGAGCGAAGACAAAAAATTGTGAGCCGGAGCCTAAAAAAACTGAGCTGGCTCACGCTAACTCAGCTTAGAGGGAACAATGCCTGTGAGGTAGGTGGGGCAGAGAGAGCTCTTTCAAGGACCTTGAGAGAACAGCTCTGAGAGAACTTGTGACTGACCCAAGGTCCCACCAGCAGCTGCAAGTGGAGGAGCAGGGAATCAAACCCAGTTTTCCCAGATTAGAGTCTGTGCTCTCAGCCACTACACTGACCTGGCACTTACGTTGGTCTGCACTGCAGTACAACAGCCAGATTCAACTCCAGTAGTAGTACCTTCAAGACCAACAAGATTTTCCGGTGTATGAGTGTTTGAGAGTCAGAGCTCCCGTTGTCAGACACAAGTAGGAAAGGCTTCGGGGATCTCCATTCCTATTTGTATCTGACGAAAGGAGCAATGACTGTTGAAAGCTCATGCCCCCCAAAATCTCATTGGCCCCTAAGGTGTTTACTGGACTCCAGTCTAGCTAGAACCAGTTTGGTGTAGTGGTTATATGCGCTGGCTCTAATCTGGGAGAACCGGATTTGATTCCCCACTCCTCCACTTGCACCTGCCGGATGACCTTGGGCAAGCCACAGTTCTGATAACAGCTGTTCTTGAAAAAGCAGCAGTTTCTGTCAGAGCTCTCTCAGCCCCGCCTATCTCACAGGGTGTCCGTTGTGGGGAGAGGAAGGGAAAGGAGTTTGTAAACCAGCTCTGAGACTCCCTTGGGTAGTCTTCTTCTTCTAGCTGTTCCACCTGTTGGCAGAGTGTAGATATGCAGTAAAGCGGAGCACAAGCTGTTTAAAGAATGATGTCGGGTTATTTTGAAGAGAACAGACTTTGTAAGAAAGTGGAGAGAGAAAGGGAGCCCTAACTGTCTATCTGGCTAGGAGAGGAGTCAGATTTGGATTGGAAATGCCAGGTTTGGATTGGAAAACACCTGGAAATGCCAGGTTTGGACTGGAAAATACCTGCAGACTTTGGGGGCGGATCCAGGAGAGGGCGGGGTCTGGGGAGGGGAGGGGCCTGCATGGTCACGCCACAGAGTCCACCCTTCCAAGCAGCCGTTTTCTCCAGGGGAGCTGATCTCTGTCAGCTGGAGATCAGTTGTAGAAGCAGGAGATCCCCAGGCCCCACCTGGAGACTGGCAACCCTAGAGTCAGCTGACTAAGAGTTCCCAGCAGGAGCAGGAAACCTAACGGAGCCAATCAGGGGACAGGAAGGAGAGTATATGGAAACAGTAGGAAATCCCTCATCTCAGGCTGCGATCATACGCAGCACCGTTAGACCTGATACAGGTGCGAATGTCGGGTGGATTTAAAGGGAACGATCAGAGAGCGACATCTGGGAAGTGTCCTGCAGACGGGCCATGGACGGACTTTCCGCTGTCTGATCGCTCCAGCACGCTCTCATGCCGCCAGGACGGTCTGATCGGGCCATCCCAACCAGGGCTGGCCCGAGGTTTTTTTGTGCCCTAGGCGGGGCTACCTTCTGGTGCCCCTCCCCCGGCATGCGCCCAATTATGGGGTTGCCAACCTCCCGAAGCACGCCCCAGAGAGCCCTTCTCTCCGCCACTTGCGCGTCCTCCCTTTCCCGCTTTGGACCTTCTCTGCACCGATCACACACCCTCCCTCTCCCGCTTTGGATGGCGGAGCCGAAGCAGAGGTGCAGCTGCCCCTGGCCGCTCTCCTTCACCAGCAGCCGCTTCACCTCTCCGCTGCCGAGGCTCCCCAGGGTGAAGCAGGGCTCCCCTCCTCCTCCTCCTCCTTCTCCCTCTTGCCTGCCGCCGGGGCGTGCCGGCAAGCCAGGGAAGGGGTGGGAGTTTAAACCCCATCCCTTCCATCTGAGCGGCTTGCCAGCGCACCCTGCAGCTGTGGGGCACCGCAAGCCAGGAAGGGCAGGTTTAAACCCTGTCCCTTCTGTCTGAGTGCCGGCTTGCCAATGTGCCCCGCAGCTGCAGGTCAAGCTGGCAAGCCAGGGAAAGGGCAGGGGTTTTTGGCGGGGCTTTTGGCGGGGGGCTTTTGGCGCCCCTAAGGGCCGGCGCGCTCTAGGTGAATGCCTAGTTCGACTAGTGAGCGAGCCGGCCCTGATCTCAACTCCGTGCCGTCGTTCCCCCCCCCTTTTACAGTATGCGCATCATCATAAACTCCATAGGGAGCCCTCAGTGCAGAGGTGCGATTCCTCGATTCCTCGTTTAAGCGCATGTGTTTAAAAGTCCTCTGCCTGGTCATCACGCCTAAGGTTTTCGGCTTCAAAAAGGGGCATTTTTGGATGGGCTTAAGAGGGTACCCTGGGCCTTCTCAAGGGACCGTAAGTCCAGGGTGGTGGCAGCGGAAGGCGGCGAGCCGCTGGGGTCAGGACAGCATGGGAAACAAATGGCCACCCCCCCGTTGCGTCTGATCACACAGTGACAGGCTGTGCCCGCAGCTTCAAAGGGAGGTGTGATCTCACAAGTGCGTGTCAAATTCCTCCGGAGGAAATAGCCTCGCTTCCCCTCTGCCTCAACTGGCGTGTGTGACCGTAACCTCACTATGCTAACTAGTTGTCCCTTCTGCTGCCTCCCGCAGGATGTTCTCGTCATCTTCGCTATCTCTTCTCTTCTCTGTCTAACACTAGATTCTGCATATTCCTATATACTACCTCATTTAGCAAAATCGCTGCTGACAAAATGCCCTGGCGACAGTTTTGAAATATTTTAGGTGTTGAACAAAGTATGCTCTATTTGTTTTATTTAACTCGTTTTATGTAATGGGGCGGGGTGGTTTGAAAGTGCGGTACTAAACAGAGTTACACCCTGCTAAGCCCATTCATTTAGAAGGGCAGTCAAAAGGCTTAGAAGGGTTGAACTCTCTTTAGGATTGCACCTAAAAAGGTTGGCTGGTCATCTGGGGAACAGCCTTGTTTTAGAACCGAGTTTGAGTCCACGGGCACCTTTAAGACTAACAAAGTTAAATTCTGGCTATAAGCATTCAGGTGCACGCACTCTTTTCCAGATAGCTCCTTGCAGGAGCAGATGTCGGAAGAGGTTTGCATGCACACGAAAGCTTATGCCCAGAATTCAACCTTGTCGGTCTTAAAGGTCCCACTGGACTCCAGCGTTTTTGTTCGTTTGCTTCAGACCAACCCGGCTCCCCAGCTGAATCTGCCTTGTTTTAGTGACCAATGCGTTTTAACTTCTTTTGTATTTATTGTTTTATTTCTAACTTTATCCTTTATTGTTTTATTTCTAACTGTTTTAATGTTTTACGCTTCTGAATATCTACTGGCAGAAAGGCTTCAGGCGGGTTGTGCGTCCTTCAAGCTGTTGTTTAAACCTTTCCCGGTACATTTCCAAATAAAAGTTCATTCCCTGCTCCGTGAGTTTTCTTGAAGTTGAAAAACTGCTCCAGCAGGAAGAGAGGTAGACTCATATTTGGCAGAGAGACCTCGGCCGGTAAGTGCTGAGCATAGCTCTCCTTACTGGAGCAGTTTTTCAACTTACTTTTTTAAAATAAACCTTATTTAAAAAAAGCAGTGAACTTTTATTTGTATAAACATACAAGGAAAGGTTTAAACAACAGCGTGAAGGACACCCAACCAGTGTTCCCTCTAAGCTGAGTTAGAGTGAGCTAGCTCACAGTTTTTTAGCCTCCAGCTCACACATTTTTGTCTTCGCTCAGGAAGGAGGGCTCCAGAGCAAACTAATTTATGCAGCAGACAAATCACTCGCTCACAACTTTAATGCCAGTAGCTCACAAAGTAGAATTTTTGCTCACAGCTTAGAGGGAACATTGCACTCAACCTGCCTGAAGACTTTTAAATAAATCCCTGCTCAGTCTATATATTTTGATTTAATTCCAAAAGCTGGGGGGAGGAAGATGGGCTCCAACTGTATATATAAAGGAGAAAACTTCTGTCTCTGGATATGCAGTCCCAGAAATAATGTTTTTTTCTACTGAGCTGTTTGGGTTTGACTTTTTTTAGGTAGAACATCTAGTAAACAATACTTCAGAACTAGAAGTCTCTGAGGGCAAGACCCGAAGCGGAAGGAGATTTCAACAGACCGAAGTTAGTATCTTGCTTTTAAACTAACAAGTGAAACATTTTGTTCAACAATAAGAATAAGATAGAACACGTACAGGTTTTCAGACCTTCTAAACGTACGGGGCTGAAATTACCTCATTCTATTGCTGAACTAGGAGCTGCGGTGGCTCAAGTGGTTAAGACGCTGAACTGCAGGCTGTGGAAGGTCAGTAGTTCAGCGGTTCGAAACCCAGAGTGCCGCATGACGGAGTGAGCTCCCATCTCCGGCCCCAGCTCCTGCCAACCTAGCAGTTCGAAAGCAAGAAATCGCAAGTAGATAAATAGGTACTGCTTTGGTGGGAAGGTAACAGCGTTCCGTGCGCCTTGGCGTTTAGTTGTGCCGGCCACATGACCACAGAAACGTCTTCGGACAGCGCTGGCTCTTCTGCTTGGAAACGGAGGTGAGCACCGCACCCCTAGAGTCGGATTCGACTGGCTTTCAAGCAGAAACTCATCAGGATTGGCTACATGAGGGGTGTGTGGCCTAACATGCAAAGGAGTTCCTGCTACAAAAAAGCCCTGGGTTTGGACAACAAACAAGGTAAACAGAATAAGAAGCAAAAGGTGGGTGTGGCTGGATGACCGCATTTCTCGTAACATGGGGGTGTGGCCTGATATGCTAATGAGTTTCTGCTGTTAGGTGTGGCCTGTTATGCTAATGAGTTCCTGCTGGGCTTTTTCTACAAAAAAAAAAAAGCCCTGCAAGGGAGCATCAACAAACCATCCTCCTCCTGTAGGTTGACCAACCTCCAGGTGAGTCCTGGAGATCTCCTGGAATTACAACTGATCTCCAATCTACGGAGGCCAGTTCTCATGGAGAAAATGGCTGCCTGCAATGTTCCCTCTAAGCCGTGGAGTCTCGTGAGCAAAAATTCTACTTTGTGAGCGACTGACATTACAGTTGTGAGCGAGCGATTTGGCTGCTGCACAACTTAGTTTGCTCTGGAGCTGCCCTTTCCTGAGCAAAGACAAAAATGTGTGCGCTGGAGGCTAAAAAAACTGTGAGCTAGCTCACACTCACTCAGCTTAGAGGGAACACTGGCTCTAACCCGCTGAGTTCCCCACCACCACCCCAAACCCCACCTTCCCCCAGACCTACACCCAAATCTCCAGAAATTTGCCAACACAGAGTTGGCAACCCTCCCCCTCCCACCACAACAGTTTCTGCCCTTTATAGTGTTCTACTGAGTTGGTACAAAAACAAGCCATCGTACGAATAAATGGCGTGCCTCTAGTTCCTTCCCTGACAGATACGTTTTCACCTGTAAGCACTGCGAGGCTGGTTCCGGTGGAATCAGCAACTTAGGAAATGCCCTTCAGGATTTACAGCGGTGAACGTAAATCACAGGTCGTCATGACAAAAGTAAGGCTTGCCCCTCACTGTCGCCACTCTTAAGACGCCTTCATTAATTTTTAACACACGGCGAGGAAGACGAACAGCCGACGGATGCACAGTGTGCTCCTTAATAGCTTTTCTGCAGACCTCTCTTCTGGAGCTAACGGTTCCTCTGTCTCTGTACAGGGTGGCGTGGAAAAGGGCACATCCCAGTTAGCACCAAAGTGTCCTAAAGAAATGCAGAAGAGGCACAGTTTGGGATCGAGCAAGCCTGTAAGTTCATAAGCTGTCTTTCCCAGAGTGTAAGAGGTGTTTTCACTCTCCTCGTTAATATAGCTTCTTGGCATGCAAATTCAGAAATATATTTATTTATTCAGGTCATTTCTACCCTGTTCTTTTCCCCTGGCTGGGAACCCTAAACAGCTTGCAGAAATACAATTTAAATAAATGACAAAAAATATAATAAAGTATGTCTTGGGCTAGCGCTGGATCAGTTTGGTGTCGTGGTTAAGTGCGCGGACTCTAATCTGAGAGAACCGGGTTTGATTCCCCACTCCTCCACTTGCAGCTGCTGGTGTGACCTTGGGTCAGTCACCAGCTCTGGCACAGCTGTTCTTGAAAAAGAGCAGTTTCTCTCAGAAGTTCTCTCAGCCCCACCTCCCTCACAGGGTGTCTGTTGTGGGGAGGGGAAGGGGAAGGAGTTTGTAAGCTGCTCTGAGATGCCTTTGGGCAGTGAAGGGTGGGGTATAAATCCAATCTCTTCTTCTCCTCCTCCTCCTCCTCCTTTCCCTGAGAAGAGCATCAGAAGAGCCCTGCTGGGTCAGACCAGTGAGGGTCCATCTAGTCCAGCATCCAGTCTCACACAGTGGCCAACCAGTTCCTCTGGAGGGCCAACAACAGGACCCTGGCTCTGGGATTCAGAGGATTAATGCCTCTGAATGTGGAGGTTTCCCTCAGCCACCATGACTAGTAGCCATTGATAGACTCATTTTCCTTCAATCTGTCTAATCCCCTTTTAAAGTTGTTTGTGCCTGTGGCCATCACTCCATCCTCTGGCAGCGAATTCCACATTTGAATCACTCCTGAATCACTCATGTCCATCCCGAACCTAAGGCCCATCAGCTTCATTTGCATATACACTTTAGAAAGTTCTGTACCAACAGAACACCATATAGTAGTATTTCCTTTAATCCGTCCTGAACCTACTGCCCATCAGTTTCCTTGGATACCCTCAAGTTCTAGTCTGGGGGGGGGAATTCTATTTGTCAATTCTCTCCACCTCGTGCATAATTTTATACACTTCTTTCATGTCCCCCCCCTTAGTCGTCTCTTTTCTAAACTGAAAAGACCCAGACTCTTCAGCCTTTCATAGAAGAAGAAGAAGAAGAAGAAGAGATTGGATTTATTCCCCACCCTTCACTCGGAGTCTCAGAGCGGCTGACAAACTCCTTTCCCTTCCCCTCCCCACAAAAGACACCCTGTGAGGTAGGTGGGGCTGAGAGAGCTCTTGACAGAAACTGCTCTTTCAGGAACAGCTGTGCCAGAGCTTGGGACTGACCCAAGGTCACATCAGCAGGTGCAAGAGGAGGAGGAGTGGGGAATCAAACCTGGTTCTCCCAGATTAGAGTCCACACACTTAACCACTACACCAAACTGGCTCATCACAGAATGTTAGAGTCAGAAGGGACCTTGCAGGTCATCTAGTCCAACCCCCTGCACTCTGCAGGAGCATAGCCGAAAGACAGCCCTACAACATACCTGAAAGATGGTCGTCCAGCCTCCGCTTGAAAACGTCCAGCTAAGAAGCATCCACCACCTCCCGAGGCGGTCTGTTCCACTGCTCAGCCACTCTGACAGTGAGGAAGTTTCTCCTGATACTTAGCCGGTATCGTCTCCCTTGTCATTTCCACCCATTAGATCTAGTCTTGCAATCTGGAGCAAGAGAGAGTAGATCTGCTCCATCTTCTAGGTGGGGCTGAGAGATCAGCTCCCTCTTTCCTCCTAGGGAAGGTGTTCCAACCCCCTGAATCCTCTTGGTCACCCCCCCTCTGTAGTTTTTCCATCTCTGCAATGTCTTTTTCGAGATAGCGGTGACCAGAACTGTACCCAGTATTCCAAATGAGGCCGCAACATAGATCTCTACAGAGTCACTACAATGTTGGCTGCTGTATTCTCAATCCCTTTCCTAATAATCGCTTAAATAGTTTGCCTTTTTTTTTTTAATCGCTTGTAGCCAGTTTACCGAGCTCTTCATCAGAGGCACTTCTCTAGTTAACACTGTGGGCGTTCACACGGGTGCTTCCCGTGGGTGTTTCCCCCACGCACACCTGGAATCCTACATTTATTGATTTTCTTTTATGCATCCTGACACACACACTTCCAACTAGTCAGCAAGAGGCCTAGCGTGATCTCGGAGACAGTAGACGGCTCTCAGTGAGAGACCGGCGGGCTCCGGCTACCCGATCTGGACTCTCTGCACGGCTCTGGGAGACGGAAGGAAGCTCAGATAAATACGTCGTGTTCTAATGACACAATTTGTGCAAATTTTACAAGATATGTATATGTATGTACATTATACACCTGCATACACACACTGTATCCCTGGTATGTCTTCCCTAGAGAGCGCTGCCTGACATCTTCACTCTCTTTGATCGTTATTAACCCGCTTCTATTCCAAATTCGTTTTTATTCTGGTATCGAAATATTTTTTTAAAATTGAATCGGTGTTTATACCTCGCACTGTGTTTTAAATTGCGGTTTGTTTTAGGATGGTTTACTGCGAGCCATTTGAACCGTCCTCCTCGCGTTTTTTTGCCATTGATATATTGCTTATTTAATAATATTCAATACATGACAGACTGCGTAATACATACCACATAATAAAATACCCAGGAAATAAGATCTGGTGATCTAAAGAAGGTTCACTATCTCCTTTTTGACTAATTCTTTAGATTTATTTCTATTCCGGATAGTAATGAAGGCAGACCAGACTTGTACAATCGTATCTTGTGCATATCTGTCTCCATCCCAGTACTTCCTATATGCAGATATTTTCCCCATTAACATGATGAACCATATTTTCCTTAGCTATTTTTCTATACCTGGTGCTTTCTCCTGTCTCCATGCCGCGGCCATTAAACGTTCTGGCTGCGGTGAATAGATTTCTCATTAACCACATCTTGTCAACTGAAACCCCTCTGGGCACAATACCCAAAAGCCCTACATTGGGGTCTTAATAATTTCTCTCACTAACTAAAATACCTTATTTCCAAAAAAACTTTTATACTCGGGCACTGCCACTAGACATGTTATTCTCTTTAACCTGTCTGATGTCAAATACCATCGATACGTGAGTTCAATAACGTTTTCCCTTATTGCTGCATTCTCAGAAACATTCGTTACACTTTTATGGAGATTATTCCACAGGATATCAGATAAATGGATTAGCAAGTCTTTCCCCCAACTCTCCTTTTATATGGTTACTCTTTGTTCTACCTCCACCAGTATGCTGTAAATCGTAGTTCCTGGGCGACTTTGTCTATCCAAATGTAATAAGCAGGCCTCCAAAGCGTTAAGTGATCCAAATATATTTATTTGATCTTAAGAATGTAAGAGAAGCCAATGTTGGATCAGGACAACGGCCCATCCAGTCCAACACTCTGTGTCACACAGTGGCCAAAAATACCAGGTGTCATCAGGAGGTCCAGCAGTGGGGCCAGGACACTAGAAGCCCTCCCACTATTGACCCCCCCCCAAGCACCAAGAATACAGACCCTCACTTGCCCCAGAGTCCCTATCTATACCTTGTGGCTAATAGCCACTGATGAACCTCTGCTCCATATGTTGATCCAATTCCCTCTTGAAGCCATCCATGCTTGTAGCTGCCACCTCCTGTGGTAGTGAATTCCATGTGTTAATCACTCTTTGGGTGAAGAAGGACTTCCTTTTATCCGGTCTAACCCAACTGCTCAGCAATTTCATGGAGTGCCCACGAGTTCTTGTCTTGTGAGAAAGGGAGAAAAGTACCTCTTTCTCTACCTGCTCTGTCCCATGCATAATCTTATAAACCTCGATCATGTCACCCCTCAGCCGTCGTTTCTCCAAGCTGAAGAGCCCCAAGCGTTTTAACCTTTCTTCATAGGGAAAGTGTTCCAACCCTTTTATCATTCTAGTTGCCCTCTTCTGCACTTTTTCCGAAGCTATAATATCCTTTTTGAGGTGTGGTGACCAGAACTGTACACAGTACTCCAAATGAGGTTGCACCATTGATTTATATAGGGACATTATGATATTGGCTGATTTGTTTTCTTGCTTACTCTGTATGAAATGCCTGATTTGCAAATACTGAACAAACAGCAGAGCCGCATCCTTATATCTGTCTTCTATTTCTGCATAAGATATGACAGCACCATCCTTAATAATGTCCAGTATTTTGCTCAATCCTACTTTTCCCCAAGCATCAAAATTGCTTTGCTGAAAAACCTCAGCAAAATGTGCATGTTGCAATACTGGCATACATAAGGATAACTTCAGTTTTAGTCTGGTTTTATATTTATCCTATTTTGTAGGTAATGCCGTTCTCAGTCACATTGGGAATTTGTTCACTGCAACTTCATCGTCCCCCATCCAGCCACTTAGTTGGCAAAATAACCCACCTTACTCAATTTCCCGTATCTGAAGACGTGAGCTTGCATAGGAATAAAACTTTGAATAAAACTTTGTTGGTCCTAAAGTGCCGCTGGACTTGAACTTTAAACTCCCGTGCCATTGTGTTTTGATCTTCTTTAAACCAATTGGATGCTGCAATGAGACAAACCGCTTCATAAATATCATTTTATATTCGGTGCTGCCAGACCTCCTAAATGCCAAGTTTGCTGCATTACTTGCACACGTATTCTTGGTTTCCTTTTCTCCCAAATGAATTTGTCAAATGAAGCCTGAATTTTTTTTCCAGTGTGGAATTACTAACTTCTAATGGCAATGCAGTCAATACAAAGAGGACTTCTGGCAGAATTTCCATTTGAACTGCCAAGATCCGCTCTAGCCGGGAGAGTTTATAATTAGACCAACTGCGCAGATCGTTTTCTATCTTTCTTAATGAAGGACACTGGTTTTGATTAATCATTTTCCCTAGATCGCTGTGGAAAAAGCCCACCCAAATATTGTATACCACTGTTCTTCCAAAAGGAATCTGTAATCTCTGTGATATTTTGTTTACCCCCATTGGATAGATCTATCCCTATTAATACTGACTTTGAATCATTTATTTTATATCCAGAGATTTTACCAAATCCCTTTAATAATTCTGGGGCTGCGGTGGCTCAAGTGGTTAAGACGCTGAACTGCAGACCGGAAGGTCGGTAGTTCAGCAGTTCAAGACCCGCAAGACAGAATGAACACCAGTCTCTGGTCCCAGGTCCTGCCAACCTAGCAGTTTGAAAGCACGACATTACAAGTAGATAAATAAGTACCGCTTTGGTGGGAAGGTAACGGCGTTCCGTGCGCCTCAGCATCTAGTCATGCCGGCCACATGACCACGGAAACGTCTTCGGACAGCGCTGGCTCTTCGGCTTAGAAACGGAGATGAGCACCGCATCCCTAGAGTTGGATTCGAATGGCTTTCGAGCAAGGGAAACCTTTACCTTAATAATTCTACCAGTTCCACAACAGGTTTTTTGGGAACCTGTAGCATAAATACTATGTCATCTGCATATCGTACTGATTTTGTGATATTATCCTGGCATTCAATTCCTTCAGTGCTGTCCTGTTGACATACAGCTGATGACAGAGCTTCAACTGATAGACTGAATCAGGGCTATTTCTGGGCTGGAACGCACAGGAACGGCGTTCCGGCTGGCTCCCGAGTTGGCCCCGCCCACCAGGAACTCATTAGCATAATAGGCCACACCCAACAGCAGAAACTCATTAGGACTGGCTACATTAGGGCTGTGTGGCCTAACATGCAAAGGAGTGCCTGCTCCAAAAAAATCCCTGGGTTTTGACAACAAACCACACTTCTGGTAACATGGGGTGTGGCCTAATAGGCTAATGAGCTGTGCTGTCAGGGGTGTGGCCTAATAGGTTACTCAGTTCCTGCTGCTGGGCGTGGCCTGTTATGCTAATGAGTTCCTGCAGGGCTTTTTCTACCAAAAAAGCCCTGGACTGAATAGTAATAGCAACCCCCTCTCCCAAATTGTCTAACCCCTCTCCCAAATGGAAAACATAACTTTTTTTCAGGGGGTTTCCGTGCTGGTCTGGAGGAAGAGAATAAAGCTTGAATCCAGTGGCACCTTTAAGACCAGCAAAGTTTAATTCTGCGTAGAAGTTTTGCTGGACTCAAACTTTGTTCTATAATCTTTTTTGTGCTTTTCTGTCCAACGCTTGAGTTTAACAAAGATCTACGTGAAGCTTATCCCACACGGGCACCTCTTCCTCTTGAAAGAAAAGAGCAGCTGTCCATCTAGGACAGAAATCCTCGGGCCGTTCTCATGACAAATCTCCCTTAAATGCCAAACTACACTGGACACAGCAAATATATGTTCCGAGTCACCCCACGAGGCGCGCAAAGTTAAGTTATGGCTCGCCATGGTTCTAGATCTGGAGACAAATCAATCAAAGGAAAATAGGTCGCGCAGCTCTCGCGGCTTACCTGAAGGAACTCTCCTTCTTCTAACCACACTTTAATTAGGTCCCAGAGATAGCAGCTCCCCTCCCTTCCAAATCAAAATCCTGTGATAAATGGGATGATTCTGTTCAGGCGTTCAGAAGTGATTTGGCCTTGAAGGTGCAGGAGCTTACATTTGAGACGCACAGAAGGGGGGAAATGGATGAAGGCAGAGTTTATGCCTCTCCTGGTAACCACCCGTACCAACATGGGATGCCTGCTTCATATTGTGAGAACCGGTGATTTATAACTGTGCTCTATCCCAGTACCTAGTTCCTGCTTGGTCTGACTGAAGGGCACGAATGGACACGCAGTGTCAGAACAGCAAGGATGTTGCTAAATTCTTCGTTCTCCGTATCTGAGCATTTTTTAATCCTTATCAGTAGCAACAATTTGATCAACACAATGATTTGTGTGTGTGCTCCGTTAACAGTCTCTCTTTTTTGTTATCTTGGTTTTGCTAGGTGTATAAATTTGAATTCTCTTCTAGTCAAGATCCGGGTCCTAAGCGGAGAAGATTCAGTGAACCGAAGGAGCAGTTTTAGATGGTAGCTTCTTGACGTTTTATTTCCACTTTGTTCCAGAGTGTTCTAATTGTAACTAGCCTTTTTGACATTCCAAAGAGATCACAGTTTAGGCTGTCTAATATTCTTCAGTGTCTTTTATTTGCAATATAAAAATACAGCCTTGGAATCCAGGGGCACGTGAAGCTCAACTCAAAAAAGACCCAGGTTTTATTTACACTGGCGTGGCCTGAGGAACATAAATCACTATAAACAAACTAGCCACTGTTTGGATCTGCCTCACTGTGGCTTTAAACTTGGGCTTTCAACCACTACATGTACAGAAATGTCCGAGCTGGGGGTCAGTTGCGTGTGACACCAGGCGCATGGATTGACATGGAATTAAATTCTTCTTGCACACAAAGCATTATATTTAAATCAGCCCTGGGCATTGCAAAGTTCCTAAGAACAAACTATGTTGCCGTACTTCAAAATGGCAGAGTGACTAATTGGAACATAAAACCCAAGTTTTTAGTGGAATCCTGTGTCAAAGAAGTGAATTTTGAAACAATGTGTCTTACATTTTATATCCTGGCTTTACCTTGCTGCAGGAAGAAACTTGTCTGATCTCAGTTTTCACTAATAGATACCAACACAACCCAAATAAAGGGTGTGTGTGAATACCCCACAGTTTATAAACAGTAGCCAATATAGAGAAAGTTATTCTACATCCTGTTGGATGGGAAATCCCAAGTGACCAAGCCCCATTGATTTCCATAGTCCTGAGAGGGCAACACACATTCTCCCAGCCAGGGCCAATAACTAATTTGTAAACTACGATTGTCTTGGTTTTCTTTGTTTGGAAAAGAAAAGTTAAACAATTTTGCTGTATAATTCTCGAAACATAATGGAAGTATTATTTTGACTGAAGAACTTATCGATTTGCCATGAAATGTTTATCGAGGTCTACAAATGCATATGCTTTCTGTTTCAGGCCTTCCAGTTTTATAGCCACAATAAAACATTTACAGTTTGAACAAGTCACCACTTTTTCGGGCTCGTTGTTTTTAAATGCACTGTGTTGATTTCCTCCCTTGTGATGTGACCTTGGGTCAGTCACAAGCTCTGGTACCGCTGTTCCTGAAAGAGCAGTTTGTGTTAGAGTTCTCTCAGCCCCACCTACCGCACAGGGTGTCTGTTGTGGGGAGGGGAAGGGAAAGGAGTTTGTAAGCCGCTCTGAGACTCCAAGTGAAAGGCGGGGTATAAATCCAATCTTCTTCTTCTTCTTCTTCTTCTTCTTCTTCTTCTTCTTCTTCTTCTTCTTCTTCTTCTTCTTCTTCTTCTTCTTCTTCTTCTTCTTCTTCTTCTTCTCACAGGGTGTCTGTTGTGGGGAGGGGAAGGGAAAGGAGTTTGTAAGCCGCTCTGAGACTCCTCTGGGTAGTGAAGGGCGGGGTATAAATCCAATCTCCTCCTCCTCCTCTTCTTACAATGGGAACAACAGCAGAAGGTGAAGATAAACCTAGGGTGCAGCCTCATTTGGAATATTGTGTACAGTTCTAGGCACTACACTCCAAAAATATATTCTTGCTTTGGAGAAGGTGCAGAAAAGGGCAACTAAAATGATTCAGGGGATGAAACACTTTCTCTATGAAGAAAGGTTAAAGAAGTGAGGGTTCTTTAGCTTGGGGAAATGACGGCTGATCTATGCATGGGATAGAGAAAGGAGATAAAGAAGTCCTTTTCTCCCTTTCTCACAACACAAGAGCCCGTGGGCACTCCATGCACTTAACCAGCAGCAGGCTTAGAACAGATCAAAGGGAGGACTTCTTCAGCCAAAGAGTAATTAACACGTGGAATTCACTGCCGCAGAAAGTGGTGGCAGCTAGAAACATAGGCAGCTTCAAGAGGGGATTGGATAAACAGATGGAGCAGAGGCCCATCAGTGGCTATTAGCCACAGGGTAAAGATGGAACACTCTGTCTGGGGCAGTGATGCTTTGTATTCTTGGTGCTTGGGAGGGGGGCAAGAGTGGGAGGGGCTTCTGACGTTCTGGCCCTGCTGGTGGACCTCCTGATGGCCCCTGGATTTCAGCCACTGTGTGACACGGAGTGTTGCCCTGGATGGGCCATTGGCCTGATCCAACATGGCTTCTCTTACGTTCTTATTATGTCTGGGGCAGTGATACTCTGTCTTCTCGGTGCTTGGGGGGGGGAGAATGGGAGGGCTTCTGGAGTTCCGGCTAGGGTTGCCAACTCTGGATTGGGAAATCCCGAGATTTTGGGGGTGGAGCCTGAGGAGGGTAGGGTTTGGGGCAAAATGCCATAGAGTCCAACTTCCAAAGTGGCCGTTTTCTCCACGTGAACTGATATCTGTTGCCTGGAAATCACTTGTAATAGTGGGAGATCTCCAGCTACTACCTGGAGGTTGGCAACCCTTGTTCTGGCCCCACTGCTGGACCTCCTGATGGGCCCTGGGTTTTAGCTACTGTGTGACACAGAGTGTTGGACTGGATGGGCCACTGGCCTGATCCAACATGGCTTCTCTTATGTTCTTAAGAGCAGAGGTCTACAAGTGGCTATTAGCCAAGGTCTAGCTGTAACGCTCTGTCTGGGGTGAGTGATGCTCTCCTTGGTCCTGGGGGGCAACAGTGGGGGGGCTTCTGGAGTCCTGACCCCGCTGGTGGACCTCCTGTTTTGGACACTGTGTGACACAGAGTGTTGGACTGGATGGGCCACTGGCCTGATCCAATGTGGCTTCTACCTATGTCTGGGGCAGAGATGCTCTGTCTTCTTGGTGATTGGGGGGGAAGAGTGGGAGGTCTTCTGGAGTTCTGGCCCCACTGATGGACCTCCTGATGGCCCCTGGGTTTTGACTACTTTGTGTCACAGAGTGTTGGACTGGAAGGGCCACTGGCCTGATCCAACAGGGCTTCTCTTATGTTCTTATGTCTGGGGCAGTGATGCTCTGTCTTCTTGGTGCTGGGGGGCAAGAGTGGGAGGGGCTTCTGGAGTCCTGGCCCTGCTGGTGGACCTCCTGATGGCCCCTGTTTGACACAGAGTGTTGGACTGCATGGGCCACTGGCCTGATGATCCAACATTGGCTTCTCTTATGTTCACCTGGAGGTTAGCCAGTTGCTAGGTTACCAACTCTGGTTGGGAAATACCTGGAGATTTGGGGGATGGAGGCGGGGGGGCTCACAGAGGTGCCCTACAGCCCACCCACCAAAGCAGCCTTTTCCTCCAAGGGAGCTGGTCTCTGTATCCTGGAGATCCGTCGTGATTCCGGGAGATCTCCCGCCGCCGCCTGGAGACTGGCAGTCCTGCCCGTTGCAGATCCAGGCACACTTAAAGGTAAAGGCAAAGGTTCCCTTGCTCGAAAGCCAGTCGAATCCGACTCTAGGGTTGCGGGGCTCATCTCCATTTCCAAGCCGAAGAGCCAGCGCTGTCCGAAGACGTTTCCGCGGCCATGTGGCCGGCAGGACTAAACACCAAGACTAAACACCAGGCACACTTACGCGAGAGCAAACCCACGTCAGCGTCAGGAAGCTTTGCTCCCAAGTAAACAGACACGCCCTCCGGCTGCCCTTTCCCCTCCCTGCAAACAAAGCCCACGTCCCCGGGCGCCTGCCGGGCTGCCTACATTTCCCAGCACCCACCGCTCCTTGCGCAGGCCCATTAGCGCCCGGGCCTCGGAGGGAGAGCCACTCTCTCGCTCCCCATTGGCCGCCTCCGCCGTCCGGCAAGACGGGCCAATCCCGCCCCCTCGTTTCCCGGTTATGTTTGCCCCCTTTTTCGTGCAAGTTTGGCTGCGGCGACGGAGACCCGCCTTCCCGGGGATCCTATTGGAGGATCCCCTTCCAGGGGGGCTTCTGATTTGTCGGCCGGGAGAGCGCCGGGGTAGGGTTTCCCAGGGCGACCAGGAAGCCCAAATGGGGCTGGTGTTGTGATCCTTTTTCTTGTCCCCTCCTCCTCCTCCTTCCTTGGCGAGTTGAACCAGGAAGTGAAGTTGGGGCTGCTGCAGCCTTAGAAGAAGAAGAAGAAGGAAGCCCGGGCACCTGAGCAGCAGCAGCAGGAGGAGGAGGGGTGGAGGAAAGGACCAAGTCACGTGAGTCTGCAAAGGGTTAAACCCAGGGCTCAACCCCAGGGTTCAATCCAGAACCTCCCCCAGGATTTTGTAGAAAAAAGTAATTTTTTAATGTGCAATTGCTGGGGAGGGGGTTTTCTCTCCTCCAACACTCTCTTCCTGCCTTCTGCTAGCCATTGGAATCATTGCTTCTTGGGGGGAAATGTGCCCTAGAAGTGCACAGCAGATCTATTGGGATTGTGGAACTCCCTGCCACAAGGTTTGAGGGCGCTGGGGGGGGCGTTTTTAAAAGGGCCCGGGGCAGATTTGCAAAGGGGGGGGGGATAGTGTTCCCTCTAAGCTGAGTTAGGGTGAGCTAGCTCGCCGTTTTTTAAGCCTCCGGCTCACTCGTTCTTGTCTTGGCTCAGGAGGGATTAGCTCCAGGGCAAACGAAGTTATGCAATGTGTTGTCGAAGGCTTTATGAGTTATGCAGCTGCCAAATTGCTCATTCCCAGCTTGGAGATTGCGCGGAGGGGGTAGTGTTCCCTCTAAGGTGAGTTAGGGTGAGCTAGCTCAGAGTTTTTTTTAGCCTCCAGCTCACTCATTCTTGCCTTGGTTCAGGAAGGATGGTTCCAGAGCAGAGTAAGTTATGCAGCTGCCAAATTGCTGGCTCACAGCTTTAATGCCTGGGGAGATTTGCAGAGGAGGCAGGGCAGTGTTCTCTCTAAGATGAGTTAGGGTGAGCCAACTCAGAGGTTTTTTAGCCTCTGGCTCACTCATTTTTGTCTTGGTTCGGGAGGGATTAGCTCCAGAGCAAACGAATTCGTGCAGCTGTCAAATTGCTCGCCCACGGCTTTAATGCCAGTAGCTCCCAAAGTAGAATTTTTGCTCACAGGGCTCCACAGCTTAGAGGGAGCATTGGAGAGGGAGGCAGGGTCTGTTGTTGACTGTCAGCCAAAGTAGCGAGAGGAGATCTCCGGGTGTGGACTGGAGGCAAAAATTCCCAGGATGGTCGGGAGGAGCGAGCTGGTTGTCTGCAGGCCCTGCCTGAAGGCCTCCCTGGGGCAGCTGACGGGTTGCTTTTGGAAGCAGAATTCTGGGCTAGGTGGACCGGCCCCACTGCTGGACCTCCTGATGGCCCCTGGGTTTTGGCCACTGGGTGACTCAGAGTGTTGGCCTGGATGGGCCACTGGCCTGATCCAACATGGCTTCTCTTACGTTATTATAGGAACTCTTGGTCTGGGGCAAGTGAGGCTCTGTCTTCTTGGTGCTTGGGGGGCACAGTTTGGCTACTGCATAAATTCGTTAGCTCTGGAGCCCTCCTTCCTGAGCTAAGACAGAAATCTCTGAGCTGGAGGCTAAAAGACTTTGAACTGGCTCACACTAACTCATCTCAGTGGGAACACTACCGCTGGTGGACCACCTGATGGCCCCTGGGTATGGCCACTGTGTGACACAGAGTGTTGGACTGGAAGGCCCGATCCAGCCTGGCTTCTCTGATGTGCTTGGGGGGGTCAACAGTGGGAGGGGCTTCTAGTGTCCTGGCCCCACTGCTGGACCTCCTGATGGCACCTGGTATTTTTGGCCCCTGTGTGACCCAGAGTGTTGGACTGGATGGGCCGTTGGCCTGATCCAACATTGGCTTCTCTTATGTTCTTCTGTCTGGGGCAAGGGATGCTCTGTCTTCTTGGTGCTTGGGGGGTGGGCAACAGTGGGAGGGGGCTTCTAGTGTCCTGGCCCCACTGCAGGACCTCCTGATGGCCCCTGGTATTTTTGGCCACTGTGTGACCCAGAGTGTTGGACTAGGTGGGCCATTGGCCTGATCCAGCATTGGCTTCTCTGATGTTCTTATGTCTGGGGCAAGTGATGCTCTGTCTTCTTGGTGCTTGGGGAGGGGGACAGTAGGAGGGGCTTCTAGTGTCCTGGCCCCACTGCTGGACCTCCTGAAGGCACCGGGTATTCTTGACCACTGTGTGACACAGAGTGTTGGACTGGAGGGGCCATTGGCCTGATCCAACATTGGCTTCTCTGATGTTCTTACAACTGCTGGTCTAATCCAGCGCCGCTACTGCTCTTTGTGTCCTCCGATGCATTTCTCCCAAGGAGGAGACTCTTGAGTGGAGTTGCTGTCAGTGCCTCCTCTAAGCTGAATTAGGGTGAGCTAGTTCACAGTTTTTTAGCCTCCAGCTCACACATTTTTGTCTCAGTTCGGGAAGAAATGGCTCCAGAGCAAACTAACATATGCAGCAGCCAGATGGCTGGCTCACAACTTTCATGCCAGTTTAGCTCACCAAGTAGAATTTTCGCTCACGAGGCTCTGTGGGTTAGAGGGGGCCCTGGTTGCCGTCTCTTCCTTCTGGTTTCACCGGCCCGCCTCCTCCGGTTTTGTCAGCAGCAGTCCGGCAGTGCAGAAATTAAGTTTCTTGCAGCTTCGCCTTCCCTCCCTTCTTAATCGGCCAGGCCGGAGGAAGTGGCTGCTAAATCTGGGGCTTGCAAGAGGCAAAGGACCTCCGCCGGGAAAAGAAAGTTGGCACCCTTGAGGGTTTACCGGGAGGACGGGCCCGCAAGGACAGAGAGCTATAGCTCAGAGACTGGATTTGCTGTGCCCGGCTTTAAGGTTGTGAAATTCCCCCTCTGGGCAGGGAAAAAATATGCAAATCGGTGGATCTGCTTTCCTGGTTTACTTAGCAGCAATCCCCACAAAGTGTAAATGAATCTCACACCTAAATAATTGCATGTAGTTCTAGGGTTTTTTTTCCTCCCCTGCCTCCAGGTCTTAGAGTACCTGTTCTCCAAGAGGTTTCCCTTTCTCGAAAAGTAAAGGTTTCCCTTGCTCGAAAGCCAGTCGAATCCGACTCTAGGGTTGCGGTGCTCATCTCCGTTTCAAAGCCGAAGAGCCAGCGCTGTCCGAAGACGTTTCTGTGGTCATGTGGCCGACATGACCAAGGCGCACAGAACGCTGTTACCTTCCCACTGAAGTGGTACCTATTTATCTACTTGCAATTTCTTGCTTTC
Source organism: Gekko gecko (assembly GCA_029375565.1). NCBI lineage: Eukaryota > Metazoa > Chordata > Lepidosauria > Squamata > Gekkonidae > Gekko > Gekko gecko. The sequence goes on along the minus strand of JAPDNY010000001.1, from coordinate 11,407,898 downwards.
GAACCGCTAGATTCGAACTGCTAGCCAACGTCCCCGGTAGCAGCCCTTAAAGGGACGCTGGTGAAAAGAGCAGGACTTGGGTTCCAGAGCTCCGTCTTGCTCGTGGGCTCTCTCCCCTCTGCGCTCCCTGGGTGCGGGATGGAAGTGAATTTCCTGCATTGCCCGGGAGGTTGGACTAGATGACCCTGGAGGGCCCTTCCAACTCTTTGATTCTAAGTATACCCCCTTCCCATGCAACCTTGTATTTTTTTTGCCCAAGGCCACTTTTAAAAGTTGTTGTTGTTACTATTGTTGTTGTCGTATAGTTCAGAGTTTGAGTCCACTGGCACCTTTAAGTCCGACAAAAGTTTAATTCTGGATATAAACTTTCACGTGCATGCACACTTGTGCAGAAACATAAGTCTCTCGCGCGTTTCCATTTTTGTCCCTCGTTTGTCCCTGGAGAGCCAGTTTGGTGTAGAGGTTAAGTGCGCAGACTCTTATCTGGGAGAACCGGGCTTGATTCCCCACTCCTCCCCATGCAGCCGATGGTGTGACCTTGGGTCAGTCACAAGCTCTGGCACAGCTGTTCTCTCAAGGACAGTTTGTGTCAGAAGTTCTCTCAGCCCCACCTCCCTCACAGGGTGTCTGTTGTGGGGAGGGGAAGGGAAAGGAGTTTGTAAGCCGCTCTGAGACGCCTTTGGGCAGTGAAGGGTGGGGTATAAATCCAATCTCCTCTTCTTCTTCTACCTCACAGGGGTGTCTGTTGCGGGGAGGGGAAGGGAAAGGAGTTTGTAAGCCTCTCTGAGATGCTTTTGGGCAGTGAAGGGCGGGGTATAAATCCAATCTCCTCCTCCTCCTCCTTTTGCTTTGGGTTCCAGGCCCCTTTTCCATAGGTGTTTTGCTTCCTCCGGGGCTACTACGGAGAACAAAACTACTACAGAGAGCAAAACACCCCTGAAGCAACAGGAAAACACAAGCGATGAAAATCGGAATGGGAAAGAGCCCTAATGAACCGGTATCACAGTCTAAAAGCCTAATGACAAACCACCGCTGTGATTTATGGCTACTGTATTATACAGTTAATAAAAATGCAAATTGCCCTTACATATTACATAGCTAATGGGCATATTACATAGATAACGGGGGGAAAGAATATCACAACTAATAATGTGATCCTGTATCACAAAATGTAGAAACGCCCCATCCTTGTGGTATTGTGGGACTGCTTCTGCGATGTTGTAGCAAATTATCCTCGTGATCTTGTGGAACAGGCTTTCGTAATAAGTTGTAGTGAATCGACGAGTATCTAGATGGAAGCCCACGTCGTAGCTGATCTTCCTTGGAAGTTGTTCATAGCGGATCTTCCTCAGAAATCATCTCCCTCTTACTTACAACTCAGCTTTTACGCAGGAAACAACAAGAAGAAGAAGAGATTGGATTTAGACCCCGCACTTCACTACCCGAAGGAGTCTCAGAGCGGCTTACAAACCCCATTCCCCTCCTCTCCCCACAACAGACACCCTGTGAGGTCGGCGGGGCTGCGAGGGCTCTCTCGAGAACTGCCCTCGAGAGAACAGCTCTGAGAGAACTTGTGACTGGCCCACAGTCACCCCAGCAGCTGCGTGTGGAGGAGGAGCGGGGAATCAAGCCCGGTTCTCCCAGATTAGAGTTCGCGCTCGTAGCCACTACACCAAACTGGCTCTCAAGGCAGTCCACGAACACTTCCTTGATCAGGTACAAAGTCTTTTGCTCTTATACACGCCAGCCAAACGGATCGGGTATGATCGGGTATGAACAAAATGATCGGGTATGAACAAAATAATTAAACAAACGGTGCCTCTGCAAACTACGTGGGATTTCTGAACCTCCGGGGCTCTCAAGTCCTGAGTCAGCCGTCAGCCTATCCCAAAGCTTATTGTACAGATCAGCCCTTGACGCTGCAAGGAAATGCCTTCTACCTTTGCAGCTCTTTCGTGTCCTACGGCTCGTCGAACCTTGCTGAGTTTTGTCGCCATAAAACCGGGGTCTATTTTTGCTGGCCTTATTCCCACTTCTGTCATCCTAGCCCCACTGCATTGTTCTAGCCCCACTGCATATGGAATTCACTGCCACAGGAGGTGGTGGCAGCTACAAGCATGGACGGCTTCAAGAGGGAACTGGATAAACATCTGGAGCAGAGGTCCATCAGTGGCTATTAGCCACAAGTTATAGATAGGGACTCTGGGTCTGTTCCGAGTGATGCTCTGTCTTCTTGGTTTGGTGTAGTGGTGAAGTGCGTGGACTCTAATCTGGGAGAAGCGGGTTTGATTCCCCACTCCTCCACTTGCACCTGGCTAGATGGCCTTGGGCAAGCCATAGTTCTGATAAGAGCTGTTCTTGAAAAAGAGCGGTTTTTCTCAAAAGCTCTCTCAGCCCCACCTACTTCACAGGGTGTCTGTTGTGGGGAGGGGAAGGGAAAGGAGACATCTTTGGGTAGTGAAGGGCAGGGTGTAAACCCAATCACTTCTTCTTCTTCTTCTTGGTGCTTGGGGGGGTCAACAGTGGGAGGGCTTCTGGTGTCCTGGCCCCACTGGTGGACCTCCCGATGGCACCTGGTATTTTTGGCCACTGTCCGACACAGAGTGTTGGACTGGATGGGCCATTGGCCTGATCCAGCATTGGCTTCTTTTAAGTTGTTACGTTAATTGATTTCTGATTTGTTTTTCTTCTTTTACAATCCGCCCTGAGTGCCAGTGAGAAAGGTAAAGGTAAAGATTTCCCTTGCTCGAAAGTCAGTCGAATCTGACTCTAGGGATGCGGTGCTCATCTCCGTTTCCAAGCCGAAGAGCCAGCGCTGTCCAAAGACATTTCCATGGTCATGTGGCTGGCATGATTAGACGCCAAGGCGCATGGATTGCTGTTACCTTCCCACCGGAGTGGTGCCTATGTATCTACTTGCAATTTCTTGCTTTCAAACTGCTAGGTTGGCAGGAGCTGGGGCCAGAAATGGACGCTCACTCCGTCACGCGGCACTCAGGTCTCGAACTGCTGACCTATCAACCTTCCGGTCTGCAGCTCAGCATCTTAACCACTTGAGCCATTGCGGCCCTTTGCCAGTGAGAAAGGGGAGCTATTAATGAAGATAGATTCAAACGGAGAGCAGTGTTGGTTTGAAACAACAGAGCCAAGTTTGATTCCAGGATTAGGGTCAGGATAAAAGGGAGTCCTTCTTCACCTGAAGAGTGGTTAACAGATGGAACTCCCTGCCACAGGAAGTGGTGGCAGCGGCCACAAGCATGGACGGCTGCAAAAGGGAATTAGATAAACATATGGAACAGAGGTCCATCAGTGGCTATTAGCCATAGGGTATAGATAGGGACTCTCAGTCTGGGGCAAGTGAGGCTCTGTATTCTTGGTGCTTGGGGGGGTCAACAGTGGGAGGGCTTCTGGTGTCCTGGCCCCACTGCTGGACCTCCTGATGGCACGTGGTATTTTTGGCCACTGTGTGACACAGAGTGTTGGACTGGATGGGCCGTTGGCCTGATCCAACATTGGCTTCTCTTATGTTCTTATGTCCCATTTAGCTGATGGTACCGGGGATTGAACCGGGGACCTTCTGCTTGCGAAGCAGTTGCTCTTCCCCTTATGCTCTTATGTTCATTGGTTTCTGATTTGTTTTTCTTCTTTTGCAACCCGCCCTGAGTGCCAGTGAGGAAGGGGAGCTATAAATGAAGATAGATTGAGGTGGAGAGCCGTGTTCCCTTTAAGCTGAGTGAGTGTGAGCGAGCTCGCAGTTTCTTAGCCTCCGGCTCACACGTGTCCCCCTTAGCTCAGGAAGGATGGCTGCAGGGCAAACTAATTTATGCAGCAGCCAGATCGCTCACTCAAGACTCTAGTGCCGGCAGCTCACAAAGTAGAATTTTTGCTCACCAGACCCCACAGCTTAGAGGGAACGTTGGAGGGGAGCCCTGTTGGTCTGAAGCGACGGAGCCAAGTTTGATTCCAGGGGCATCTTTAAGACCAACAAAGTCTTCTTCTGGGCATGAGCTTTCGTGTGCAGTGTTTGTTTACTTGTGTTATTTAGGCCCCAGCATTTTCTGCAACGAGAACCCAAAGCAGCTTACATCGTTCCTCCGTCCCCTATTTTAAGCTCACAGAAACCCACTGAGATAGTTCAGGCCGTGAGTACGTGATCGGCCCAAGGTCACCCAGCAGGCTTCCATGGCAGAGCAGGGATTTGAACCTGGGTTTCCCAGAGCCTAGTCTGACGCTCTAATCGTAGCACCACACTGGCTCTCACGTGAGCCTGCCTTGAGAGCCGGTTTGGTGTCATGGCTCGGAGCGTGGGTTCTAATCTGGGGGGACTGAGTTTGATTCCCCACTTCGCCTCCACATGCAGCTGCTGGAGTGACCTTGGGTCAGTCACAAGTTCTCTCAGAGCTGTTCTCTCAAGGGCAGTTCTCGAGAGAGCTCTTTCACCGGGTGTCTGTTGTGGGGTGGGGAAGGGGATTGTGAGCCGCTCTGAGACTCCTTCAGGTAGTGAATCCAATCTCTTCTTCTTCTTCTTCTTGTCCCAAATCAAACCGTTGGTCCATCAAGGTCTCAAGCAGAGGTCTTTCACGGCCCCAACTTACAGATTGGGAGGGCAACAATGGGAGGGCTTCTAGTGTCCTGGCCCCACTGCTGGACCTCCTGATGGCACCTGGTCTTTTTGGCCACTGTGTGACACCGAGTGTTGGACTGGATGGGCCATTGGCCTGATCCAATATTGGCTTCTCTTATGTTCTTATGTTAAGAGCAGAGGTCCATCAGTGGCTCTTAGCCACAAGGTATAGATAGGGACTCTGGGGCAAGTGATGCTCTGTCTTCTTGGTGCTTGGGGAGGGGCAACAGTGGGAGGACTTTTAGTGTCCTGGCCCCACTGCTGGACCTCCTGATGGCCCCTGGTAGTTTTGGCCACTGTGTGACACAGAGTGTTGGACTGGATGGGCCATTGGCCTGGTCCAGCATTGGCTTCTCTTACGTTCTTATGTTCTTAACTCTCAGTCTGGGGCAAGTGATGCTCTGTCTTCTTGGTGCTTGGGACGGGGGGTAACAGTGGGAGGGCTTCTAGTGTCCTGGCCCCACTGCTGGACCTCCTGATGGCACCTGGTATTTTTGGCCACTGTGTGACACAGAGTGTTGGACTGGAGGGGCCACTGGCCTGATCCAACATGGCTTCTCTTATGTTCTTATGTCTGGGGCAAGTGATGCTCTGTCTTCTTGGTGCTTGGGGGGGGCAACAGTGGGAGGGCTTCTAGTGTCCTGGCCCCACTGCTGGACCTCCTGATGGCCCCTGGTATTTTTGGCCACTGTGTGACACAGAGTGTTGGACTGGAGGGGCCACTGGCCTGATCCAACATGGCTTCTCTTATGTTCTTATATCTGGGGCAAGTGATGCTCTGTCTTCTTGGTTCTTGGGGGGGGCAACAGTGGGAGGGCTTCTAGTGTCCTGGCCCCACTGCTGGACCTCCTGATGGCACCTGGTATTTTTGGCCACTGTGTGACACAGAGTGTTGGACTGAATGGGCCATTGGCCTGATCCAACATTGGCTTCTCTTATGTTCTTATGCCCTATTTAACTGATGGTACCGGGGATTGAACCAGGGACCATCTGCTCTACCCCTAAGCCACGGCCCTCCCAACACTTGGTCCGTCAATGACAATATTATCTACTCAGACTCGCAGCTGCTGTCCGGCGTCTCAGGCGGAGGTCTCTCACACCACCTACTCTCTTGTCCTTTGTAACTGGAGATGCCGGGGATCGAACCTGGGACTTTCTGCATCCTGAACAGATGCTCTACCACTGAGCCACAGCCTCACCCCACCCTTGCCCATTGAGGTCCGTCTCGCCTGCTCTTCCACTGAGCCGCGTTCCATCTCTCAAAATGGTCCCTGTGTGGTTATTAGAAAGAGAGAGAGAGAAGAAGAAGAAGAAGAAGAAAGCTGGTTTGAAAAGGAATAAACCAAAAGTTTGCTAGCGTTTCTGTCCCCGCAGACCTACAGTAGCTACTTTTTGTGACTTTGGGTGTGCCGTACTTTGGTGGTACATGAGAAGCTTTAGGTGGAAAGAGAGGGCGGAACTCCTCGCAGTTTGCGCAAGAGTTTGCCACAGGCGAAGACTGTGTTTACAGTGAACACCTGTGACTCTTTCGAGGTAATGTTTAACCTGATGGCCGAACCGGGCACGTGCGGAGGGGGTTTTCACATCCAGTGCTTCCAGGACGCTCCTGGTTCGGCCCTCCTGGGGACTGCGGGCGCTCATTTCCAGAACCTGTTTTCAGCGTTCAGTCCCTTAAGTGGTGGTGTGGTCAGAACAGTGTGTGCCGCGGCGAGAGTCTTTTCTTTTTAACCAGCCAGTAATTGCTGCCACTCCCAACTCATGTGGGGACTGGAAGGCGCTGCCCTCAGGGACAGGTTTGACCTCAGAAGCCATCGAAACGTAGGTAGGAAAGATCGACTGCATAATTATAGGATTGGGGGAGACTTGTCTTGGCAGCAGTCTGTGTGCAAAGGATCTAGGGGTCTTAGTAGACCATACCCTGAACATGAGCCAGCAGCGTGATGCGGTAGCTAAAAAGGCAAATGCGATTTTTTGGGCTGTATCGACAGAAGTAATAGTGTCCAGATCACGCAAAGTGATAGAACCACTTAACTCTGCTCTGATTAGACCTCACCTAGAGTATTGTGTTTGGTTTTGGGCAGCACAATTTAAGAAGGATGTAGACAAGCTGGAATATGTCCAGAGGAGGGCAACAAAGATGGCTGAGGGGTCTGGAGACCAAGTCCTGTGAGGAAAGGCTGAAGGAGCTGGGTGTGTTTAGCCTGGAGAGGAGACGACTGAGAGGCGATACGATAACCATCTTCAAGTACCTGAAGGGCTGTCATATAGAGGATGGTGCGGAGGTGTTTTCTGTTGCCCCAGAAGGTCAGACCAGAACCGACAGGTTGAAATGAAATCAGAAGAGTTTTCGGCTAAACATTAGGAAGAACTTCCCGACAGTTAGGGCAGTTCCTCAGTGGAACAGGCTTCCTCGGGAGGTGATGGGCTCTCCTTCTCTTGGAGGTTTTCAAACAGAGGCTAGATTTCCATCTGACGGCAATGTGGATTCTGTGAATTTAGGCAGATCACGAGAGGGAGGGCAGGAAGGGTTGCCTCCGTGCTTAGTTCTCGTGGCCCTTTCTTACACACCCAGGGAAATGCCAACCGCCACTTTGGGGTCAGGAAGCTATTTTTCCCCAGGCCCGTTTGGCTGGAGATCCTGAAGACTTTTTGCCCTCTTCTGGGCATGGAACAGTGGTCACTGGGGGTGTGGAGGGGGAGGTATTTGTGAATGTCCTGCATTGTGCAGTTGGGGTTGGACTAGATGACCCTGGAGGTCCCTTCCAACTCTAGGATTCTGTGTGAGTTATAAAGGACTCCGAGGGTCAACTTGTCCAACTCCCCGCACATTGCGGGACATTCACAGCTACCTCTGCTTCCCTCACTCCCCCGGTGCTCTCTGCTCTATGCCCAGTAAAAAGTAAAGGTTAAGGTTCCCTTGCTCGAAAGTCAGTTGACTCTGACTCTAGGGATGTGGTGCTCATCTCCGTTTCAAAGCCGAAGAGCCAGCGCTGTCCGAAGACGTTTCCGTGGTCATGTGGCCGGCATGACTAAACGCCAAGGCGCACGGAACGCTGTGACCTTCCCACCGAAGTGCTACCTATTTATCTACTTGCAATTCCTTGCTTTCGAACTGCTAGGTTGGCAGGAGCTGGGACCAGAGACGGGAGCTCACTCCGTCACGCGGCACTCTCGGGTCTCGAACTGCCGAACTGCCGACCTTCCACAGCCTGCAGGTCAGCGTCTTAACCACTTGAGCCACCGCAGCTCCACTCTATGCCCAGAGGAAGGCAAAAGAAACCCCCTCCAGGATCCCTGCGTCAATCTGGCCAGGAGGAAAATTCCTTCCCGACCCCAAAGTGGTGATCGGCATTACGCTGGACCGATCTTGTCAGATCTCTGAAGCTAAGCCGGGTGATGGCCCCTGGGGGGAGATTTAGGTGGGGGATTTTTTCACATTTTTCTCCCAAGGCATTTTTGGGGGACTATTGAAAAAGAAGGCTCAGCTGAAATATTTTCTCTTTTCGAATGGGTGAGCAGCATTTAAAGACAAGGCTGGGCATGCTGCAGGCATCAACAGCTCTTTAATCCGAGATGCGCTTCTGCACCTAGAAGAGCGATCGAGAGGGGCGGCCGTGTTAGTCTGTCTGTAGCAGCAGAAAAGAGCCCGGAGTCCAGGAACACCTTAAAGACTAACAGTATTTGTGGCAGGGAAAGAGCTTTTGTGAGTCACGGCTCACTTCTGTATAGCTAAACGTAGTGCCTTCCTTGGAGATAAACATCTGGAGCAGAGGTCCCTCAACGGCTGTTAGCCGCAAGGTATAGATAGGAGGAATTTCACATTACCCTTTTTAAGCCGTTTTTAAGCCATTGTTGATCCATCTTGGAGTAAACCGGAACAGGGCTGCCATTTCCCACAAGCCTTTCCCCTACCGGTAAAGAGCCGTCTCTGAAGGGGTTTGGCATTTCACACCGCACCGCTTCTTCCAGTTTGGTGTAGTGGTCAAGTGCGCGGACTCTAATCTGGGAGAACCGGGTTCGATTCCCCACTCCTCCACTTGCACCTGCTGATGTGACCTTGGGTCAGTCACAAGCTCTGGCACAGCTGTTCTCTCAAGGACAGTTTCTGTCAGAGCTCTCTCAGCCCCATCTACCTCACAGGGTGTCTGTTGTGGGGAGGGGAAGGGAAAGGAGTTTGTAAGCCGCTCTGAGATGCCTTTGGGCAGTGAAGGGCGGGGTATAAATCCAAACTCTTCTTCTTCTTCCTGCCCTTTTTCGCCTGCCCGGGCGATCTCCGTCTTTTTTTTTTTTTTAACATTCATTTTAGAGCGCTATAGCGCTATAACACAACACCAAAATAGCACCGTAGCGACCCCACTGGAATGCCTGGACTCCACTGGGATACTGGGACACGTTAAAAAAAAAAAAGATGGACATCGCCCGCGTGAGGGGAAAAAGGGCGGGAAAGCGTGCTTCAGAAACTGTACAAGAAGTTGAAGACGGTAAAATGCTTCAGCCACGTTTCCTGAACGGGACAGAAGCGTTTCTGTCTGAAAGTGAAAATACATTCTGGCAGGGAACCGTTACTAAAATGGTTCTGTCTGAAATGTCAGACCAGAAACCGTTAGGACTGGAATATACGGGCTGTCTGAAATTCCCCAGGATCTCTCGGTCTGGGGCAAGGGATGCTCTGTCTTCTTGGTGCCTGGGGGCGATTTCCCACCTTTTTTTCCCCCCGCGTGGGCGATTTCCGTCCTTTTTTTTTTAGCCACAAGGTATAGATAGGGACTCTCGGTCTGGGGCAAGTGAGGCTCTGTATGCTTGGTGTTTTGGGGGGGTCAGCAGTGGGGGGGCTTCTGGTGTCCTGGCCCCACTGGTGGACCTCCTGATGGCCCCTGGTATTTTTGGCCACTGTGTGACAGGATGGGCCATTGGCCTGATCCCACACTGGCTTCTCTCATGCTCTTATGAGACCGATCAAGATGATTTATCGATGTTAGTCTGTCTGTAACCACTGGAAACAGCAAAGAGTCCAGGAGCACCTTGAAGACTAAGAAAATTTGCAGCAGGATGTGAGTTTTTGAAAGTCGCTGCTCGCTTCTTCAGATACCTTCTGTGCAGCAAAGTGTGTCTCCCACGGAGGTAGATCAAGACAGGCAGTCGTGTTAGTCTGTTAGCTGTAGGAAAGGGCAAATTTGTGTCAGCGGATGAGCTTTTCGTGAGTCGCCGGGCCCGGCCCGCCATTGTTAATTTTTAGACCCTCGCCTAGGGCGCCGGCCCACCTGACGAGGGCGCCGGCCTGCGATCCGCCTGCCTTAGGGGGCTGCGGGCTCCCCGGCTGCAGGAAAGCATGCCTCCTCCTCTCCCCCGCGCCCTGGCTGGCCTCTCCCCCTCCGGTCCTGCCTCTCCGCACCCCGGCCGAGCTGTGTGGCCTGCGGACGGCCTGGGAGCGGGGCCTGGTGGAGGAGGAGGCGGGGCCTGGAGGAGGAGGAGGCGGGGCCTGGCGGAGGAGGAGGCGGCCCCTGGTTCGCAGGCCCCTCTCCCGCACCTGAAAGTGGCACCCCAGCAGGGCAAGTGTGGCGGTGGTGGCAGCAGCTGGGTCAAACCAGGCGCTTTGTCGTGAGCTCTGCCAAGGGCTCCCGCTGCGAGGGGATAGCCGGGCAGGCAGGCTCGTGAGCGGGGCTGCTTCCAGAGCACATCTCTCTTTAGGGAGGCTGCTCCCGCTCTGAGTCCCCCAGCCACCTTAGGGACTGGCCCCTCAGAGGCTCTTTGGTGTGGGGGGGTGCCACAAGGCAGCCTCGCCTAGGGAGGGGGGCGCCACAACTTAGCCTCTCCTAGTGCGCAGAAAACCCTGGGGCCGGCCCTGTGAGTCACGGCTCGCTTCTTCAGCTCTTTCCTTCTGCACCTAGAAGGATGCCCTAATCCTCACGAAGGTTGCATGCAGGGCTTTCCTTGCTTCTCAACTGTTGCATGCCTTCTGTTGGCCTTTCGACCTGACCCTTCCCTTGTTGGTTGACCTTTTCACCTCTCCTTCAGACCCTGGTGACACCGTAGACCCACAGATTGGGCAACAAGTCGCTTATTGCCCTACCTTGCTGGAGGTGGGGGGTGGAGATAAAAAGGAGGTGGGGCAGAAACTATGCCAAAGCCTCTGAGGAAAACGCTGGAAGTTTCACGGAGAACTGAACTCTCTCTAACCAGATAGTAAAAATTAAGGTACATGTGCTAAGGTCGCATACGGAATACCAGCTTTGCAGTTCTCTCTCAAGTGTTGGATATATTTGCAGTTTTGCTTGTAGACAACACTAAGGCATTTATGTTTGTTGTAGTGGTTAAATGCGTGGACTCTAATCTGGGAGAGCCGGGTTTGATTCCCCTCTCCTTCACTTGCAGCTGCTGGATGACCTTGGGCAAGCCATAGTTCTGTCAGAGCTGTCCTTGAAAGAGCAGTCCTTGAGAGAGCTCTCTCAGCCCCGCCTACCTCACAGGGTGTCTGTTGTGGGGAGGGGAAGGGAAAGGAGATTGTAAGCCGCTCTGAGACTCGGAGTGAAGGGCAGGGTATAAATCCAATCTCTTCTTCTTCTAAGTTCCATAAATATGTCAGACGTGGCAGTTTTATAGCCAGTTATTAATGATGCATTACGCCCAGAATTAAACTTTGTTGGTCTTAAAGGGTGCCAACGGGACTCAAACTTAGTTCTCACATCTGTTTGTTAACTCCTTTATTATCTGCATGATAATTGGCTCCTATTCACGGAGTCTACCAACCGCCTTAATCCAAACTCAGCTATAATCACACAGTTACTTATGCATCTTGACTCTAACTAGCTTCCTAGTAACTGAAACAACCCCCACAGACACACACTATATGTAATGGTTGAGAAAGTTCTGTTTCATTGTATCTGAAGCAGTGGGCATAAACATGGAAGATTATACACAGAATTAAACTTTTCTTGGTCTTAAAGGTGCCACTGGACTCAAAACTTTGTTCTTTTATTATCTGTATTCTAATTTGCTGCTATTCATGGGGCTTACCAACTGCCTTAATCCAGTCCTAGCTGTATTTACTGTTCAGTTACTTCTGCATCTTGACTCTATCTAGCCCTTCCTGGCAACTAACCGCACCACAGCCTATATGTAATGGTTGAAGAAATCTTGTTCTGATGTATCTGAAGAAGTGTGCTTGCATGCAAAAGCTTATACGCAGTGGTTCAGTCAACTGTTGAGTCCGACTCTTAAAGGTGCCAACTGGACCACATCACACCAGGCCTCCTGTCTTCTGAAGTTTTATTCTGCACATGAAAGCTTATACGCCAGAGTTAAACTTTGTTGGTCTTAAAGTTGCCCCTGGACTCAAATTCTGTTCTGAAGTTTTATTCTGCACACGACAGCTTATACACCAGAGTTAAACTTTGTTGGTCTTCAAGGTGCCAACCGGGCTCAGATTGTGTTCTGAAGTTTTATTCTGCACATGAAAGACTATACCCCAGAATTAAACTCTAAGCTGCGGAGTCTTGAGAGCAAAAATTCCACTTTGTGAGCTACTGGCATTAAAGTTGTGAGCGAGCGATTTGGCAACTACACAAATTAGTTAGCTCTGGAGCCCTCCTTCCTAAGCTGAGACAAAAAGGTGTGAGCCGGAGGCTAAAAAACTGTGAACTGGCTCACACTAACTCAGCTTAGAGGGAACACTGGTGCCAACTGGGCTCAAATTCTGTTCTGAGGTTTTATTCTGCACACGAAAGCTTATACGCCAGAGTTAAGCTTTGTTGGTCTTAAAGGTAGCCAGTGGACTCAAACTGCATTCTGTGTTGTTAAAGCTGTCAAATTACCTTAAGTTTGATAGGACACTTAAGTCTTGCATGTATTTCAGTTTTTTCCCAGACTTTCCGTTTTCCCCTTCTACCGCTTCCAAATTCCTGCCATTTTTGCATCTCTAGCTGAATCTGGTTGTGAATGAAGTCTCTGTGGGGTGTTTTGCTCTCAGCTGCGACGGGGAGGCCATGACGACGTTAACGCACCGGGGACGGCGGGCGGAGGTCGGCCGGAATGCCGACAAGCGGCCAGAAGGCGAGGAGGACTCTCCGCTAGACATGCAGTCGGGAGATGGTGACACCGGGGATTCCAAAGACATCCGCCTGACCCTCATGGAGGAGGTCCTTCTGCTGGGCTTGAAGGATAAGGAGGTACGGAAATATCGGTGCGCTTCTCGCCTCCGGGCCTTTGCGTGGCACAGTTGCATGACCCGGATGAGCTCAGAGTTCCTTGAAATCTGTCTTCTCCTCCTGGTTTCCTTGTAGGGAGAGCCACCCTCTAAGTTTCCTAAACATGAGCCTGCAGTGTGACGCGACTGCAAAGAAAGCGAATGCAATCTTAGGGTGCATTAACAGAAGCATTGCATCCAGATCACGGGAGGTGGTAGTTCCGCTCTGTTCTGCTATGGTCAGGCCTCACCTGGAGTCCTGTGTCCAGTTTTGGGCACCACCTTTTTAGGAAGGGTGTTGACAAGCTGGAGCGTGTCCAGAAGAGGGCGACCAGGATGGTGAGAGGGTTGGAATCCAAGTCTTACGAGGAAAGGCTGAAAGAGTTGGGTACGTCTAGCCTGGGAAAGGGAAGGCTTAGAGGGGACATGATTGCAGTCTTCAGGTATCTGAAGGGCTGTCCTGTAGAAGACAGAGCAGATCTATTCTCTCTTGCTCCGGATTGTAAGACTAGATCTAATGGGTGGAAATCTCCTTCTTCTTCTTCTGAATTAGGGGCGGCTCTAATTTTACTTTGTGTCCAAAGGGATTGTGCTGCTTTCCAAACTGTCCCTGCCCCCCTGCAATGGAGGTCGGAGTTTCACAGCTGCTGTCTCTAGGGAGCGCTTCAAAAAGAATCTGTGGTACAGGGGTTCCCGACGCGGTGTCCCCTTTTCTGGTGTCTACCAAATATTTCTAGGAAGTGGGTGGAGAACTGATTGGCGGCGCAGATTAAAATAAAGTTTCGACGGCAGCCGTCACTACAGCATTAGCTTTACTGTCTCTGACTTCTCTTTCCCGGTGTATTTTTCAAATTTAGTCCTCACCCCCCAGACTTGGGCGTCTTCTGAATGTGGTTGGCTCCACCTCCCCTACTGGCCACCGTTTTGTGGCTGCGCCCACCACCCCATGTCAGAATTCTGATGGTGCCCACCGAAGAAGAAGAAAAAGAAAAAGAAGAAGAGATTGGATTTAGCCGTTTCAGAGCGGCTTACGGTCTCCTTTTCCTTTCTCTCCCCACAACAGACACCCTGTGAGGGAGGCAGGGCTGAGAGAGCTCTCTCGAGGACTGCCCTTGAGAGAACAGCTCCGAGAGAACTTGTGACTGGCCCAAGGTCACCCCAGCAGCCGCATGTGGAGGAATTGGGGGAATCAAACCCGGTTCTCCCCGATTAGAGTCCGCCGCTCCTCACCACTACACCAGACTGGCTTAAAAAGCTTGGGGACCCATGCTCTGGTATCTGTTTGAAGAGAACCAGTCCCACAGCTGCGTGGGCTGGGCCCAGACTGCCTTCAGGGCGTTCACAGTTTTCACAAGGCAAGTGCAGAATTTGATATTGGAGGAGAAACACAGGACCTTGCGGTCCGCTGGAACGGGAGGCCGGAGGCCGGTCTCTCCAGCTCACTCCTCCAAGAAGATCCGCTTGAAACCTTCAGAGAAATCACTAGCAGAAGATCTCAGAAACCGGAGCAGAGGGGCCGGGCGGGAAATAGAGACGACAGAGTAATTTCTAAAGGTCAGGGAAATGTTGGGTTGCGACCTCTGGATTGGAAGATTTGGGGGAGGTAGAACCCGTGGAGGGTGGAGTGTAAATCCAATCTCCTCCTCCCAGGGGTCTTTTCATAGAAGGGCTCTATTAGGCTCTAATCTGGCTGGGTTTCCCCATTGGAAACAATGGAGGTAACGGGGGTAACCTGTTTGGGTGCCCATAGAATTAGACCCATTGATCCAATTGCTTTGAGACGTGGGGGTGTATGGGGGGAGAGGCTCCCGAAGCTACCCGGAAAGTTTGGAGCCTCTCCCCCAAACCTCTTCCCCCCCAGAGCTACTAACAGCACCATGGGGAAAAAGTAACTTTTCTTCCCACCATAGAGAACAATGGAGGGAATGGGGGCAACCTGTTTGGGGGCCCATAGAATTGGACTCCCTAGTCCAATGTTCTTGAAACTTGGTGGGTATCTTGGGGAGAGGCTCCATCAGCTACCCTGTGAGTTTGGAGCCTCTCCCTCAAACCCCGTCCCCTCCAACCCCCAGAATATACCCTATGTTTTCACCATTGACTTCAATGGCCCATAGGATATGATGGAGCTGAAATTGACATTTGCCTGCCTGAAAGACTCCCGGGATGCCGGCTGGGGGTGGGGCATGGCTCCTGAGCTGCCGGAGCTGTGCTTCGGTGCACTCTTCCCCCAAAAGACCCCTGCCTCCACCTCCTCCTCTTCTCTTCTCCTTCTTCTCCTCCTCCTCCTCCTCCTCCTTCTTCTCTGTGTGATTGATGGTAACCTGTGGCAGCCATTTTGTGGAAGCGCCTGGTCCATACTGTGTCCGAATTCCAAAGGTGCCCACTGGACCTCCGGGAGTGAGCGGTTTAAGTTGCGAAAGAGATCTCAGGTTCGAATGAAGAAGGAACGGCCCCTCTTCCTCTGGAAACAGAAAAGGCCAGGCGTAAAAGCCTCAGTCCCTCGCAAGCTCCGAGCCCGGAAGTAAACCGGGCGGCGACTTTTAATCGAAAAGCCGGAGGTTCGTTTTTGGGCGGGACACGAGAACGAACGACGAGCCTGTTTGCCCTTGGGGCGTGGCTGGAGGGCAGGAAACGAGTTCTGCAGGATCTCTTCGTCCGGGCTGGGATCTTTTTTAACGTTTCGTGGTGTCACGCTGAGTTCGCCGAGGTCACACCAGCCGAAGTCGCAAGCTATTTTCACGGGCGAGGGGGGACGGTCCCTGGATTCCCCGCCCCCCCACCAAAAGCTAAACTGCATTGCCTCGTACAGAGGGTTGTAGGTTTGGGCCCCGGGAGCGCTCCTGATAGGCCTGTAAAGTCACCAGGTTGTCGCCGCTCTGATAGGTGAGACCTTATTTTCCCAGTCAACTAGAGAGCCGGGATTGAGGAGCGGTTAAAGCGTCGAACCAGGATCTGGGAAACGCCGGTGCGAACCCCCCCTCATGCCGTGGAAGCTGGCCGGGTGACCTTGGGCCAGTCACACAGTCTCAGCCTGACCTAGAAGAAGAAGGGGAGATTGGATAGATACCCCGCCCTTCACTCGGAGTCTCAGAGCAGCTTACAATCTCCTTTTCCCCTCCCCAACCCTGGACTTCCAGTTTGGTGTAGTGGTGAAGTGCGCGGACTCTAATCTGGGAGAACCGGGTTTGATTCCCCACTCCTCCACCTGCAGTGGCTGGTGTGACTTTGGGTCAGTCACAAGTTGTCTCAGAGCTGTTCTCTCGAGGGCAGTCCTCTCAGAGCTCTCTCAGCCCCACCTGCCTCACGGGGTGTCTGTTGTGGGGAGGGGAAGGGAAAGGAGATTGTAAGCCACTCTGAGACTCCGAGTGAAGGGTGGGGTATAAATCCAATCTCCTCCTCCTCCTCCTCTAGTAAGAGCAGTGGATTCGAATCTGGAGAACCAGGTTTGATGCCCCGCTCCTCCACATGCAGCGGCTGGTGTGACCTGGGGTCAGTCACAAGTTGTCTCAGAGCTGTTCTCTTGAGGGCAGTCCTCTCAGAGCTCTCTCAGCCCCGCCTACCTCACAGGGTGTCTGTTGTGGGGAGGGGAAGGGAAAGGCGATTGTAAGCCACTCTGAGAGTCCAAGTGAAGGGCTGGGTATAAATCCAATCTCCTCCTCTCACTCCCCCACTTCCGTGACCTGTGCCAAGCCTGTTAAGCTTCCGAGATCTGACAGGGTCGTGCCAGGCTGGGCCATAGAGATCAAGGCAAGAGGTGAACAGAGGTGGTTTGCCCTTGCCTGCCCTTATCGTTAGCCGCCCTGAGCCCTTGGGGAGGGCGGGATATAAATCTGAATAATAAATAAATAAATAGCAACCCTGGGCTTCCTTTGGTTGTTTCCCCTCCAAGGACTAACTGGGACCAACCCGCTGATTTTTTTCTGCGATCGGGTAGCCCGGGCCAGCCGGGTGAGGAGCTGTTAGAGAAGAGACTCGAAATGAAGGCCTCTCTCGGTTTCCTCAAGAAAGAAAAGGCATGGCGCGTGAGCCAACGCCTCTTTTCTTGAGGTCTTCCCAAGCCGCTCCTTATCCTGGGTCCCGGCGACATGAGGAAATGCCGGAGTGAAAAATCAAATAACAGACTGAGTCCGGCTGGTAGGAAATGTTCATTGACGCATCTCGTGGAAGCTAACCGTGCGGGAACAAACAGGGTAGTTAACGCTTTGCCACAAGGAAATGAGTTCTTCTAGGTCGGTCGAGGCGTGGCACAGACGCAAGCCGCCGCCTCGGTGTTTGCACAAGGCAGAGCGTTTCCATATGGCTAACTGCGGTTCCCTTTCGCCCACAAAGTTTTTTGTTCTGGGCATAAGCCTCGGTGTGCACGCACACGTCTTCAGAAAACTTATCCCACAACGATGGGATAGTGAGAAGAAGAGATTGGATTTATACCCCGCCCTTCACTACCCAAAGGAGTCTCAGAGCGGCTTACAAACTCCTTTTCCCTTCCCCTCCCCACAACAGACACCCTGTGAGGTAGAAGAAGAAGAAGAAGAGATTGGATTAATACCCCGCCCTTCACTACCCAAAGGAGTCTCAGGGCAGCTTACAAACTCCTTTCCCTTCCCCTCCCCACAACAGACACCCTGTGAGGTCGGTGGGGCTGAGAGAGCTCTGACAGAAACTGCTCTTTTTCAGGAGCATCTCTTATCAGAACTACGGCTTGCCCAAGGTCATCCAGCCAGGTGCAAGTGGAGGAGTGGGGAATCAAACCCAGTTCTCCCAGATTAGAGTCCGTGCACTTCACCACTACACCAAACTGGCTCTCTAGTGCAGACGAAAACTTGAGAGCCAGTTTGTTGTAATGGTCAGAAGTGCAGACTCTAATCCAGTAGAACCGGGTTTGAGTCCCCACTCCTCCACATGCAGCTGCTGGTGTGACCTTGGGTCAGTCGCAAGTTCTCTCAGAGCTGTTCTCTCAAGGGCAGTCCTCGAAAGAGGTCTCTCAGCCCCACCTGCCTCACCGAGTGTCTGTTGTAGGAAAGGAGATTTATAAGCTGCTCTGAGACTCCTTCGGGTAGTGAAGGGTGGGGTATAAATCCAATCTCTTCTTCCTCTTCCTGTCCCAGAATAGAACTTTGTTGGTCTTATAGGTGTCACTGGACGCAAACTTTGTTCTGGGATTTTGCAGAACTGTGAGACGTTTCAGGGAGTTGCTGCGAGCCTCCCCCACTTTCCGATACGAACCAGAGTAAAATCCCCCCCGCCCCAAGCATAATATTCTCTCCCGTAGTTTGCTGTCACCAACAATGCTCCCTCTAAGCTGCGGAGTCTTGTGAGCAAAAATCCTACTTATGGGCATTAAAATTGTGAGCAAGCGATTCGGCTACTGCATAAATTAGTTTGCTCTGGAGCCCTCCTGCCTGAGCTACGACAACAGTGGGTGAGCTGGAGGCTAAAAACCTGTGAGCTAGCCCACACTAACTCAGCTTAGAGGGAACATTGGACACAAGACTGTATCAGGTGTTCTGTGTCAGTGAGACCAAAACATTCCCCTGTCAAGATTTTTAAGAACATAAGAACATAAGAGAAGCCAATGTTGAATCAGGCCAATGGCCCATCTAGTCCAACACTCTGTCACACAGCGGCCAAAAATACCAGGTGCCATCAGGAGGTCCAGCAGTGGGGCCAGGACACTAGAAGCCCTCCCACTGCTGCCCCCCCCAGCACCAAGAATAGAGTGCATCACCTGCCCCAGACTGAGAGTGCCCATCTATACCCTGTGGCTAATAGCCACTGATGGACTTCTGCTCCATATGTTTATCTAATTCCCTCTTGAAACTGTCCATGCTTGTAGCTGCCACCACCTCCTGTGGCAGTGAATTCCACGTGTTAATCACTTTCTTTTTTCTAGTTGGGCTGTTCGTAGATGCGCCCCAAATCTCTGCCGTATCTTTCTGTCAGGGAAGTACCTTAACCACTCCTAACAAGTGGCAGAGCCAACGTGACCTCTTTAGAGAGAGAGACGTCTGTTTGTCCCCTGCATCTGTCTGTCCGTCCGTCTCTAACCTGATCTGTTTTTAATCTCCGCCCTCCTCCAGGTGGTGTGCGTCAGTGTTCCCTCTAAGCTGAGTTTCGGGTGAGCTAGTTCACGGTTTTTTAGCCTCTGGCTCACACATTTTTTTGTCTTAGCTCAGGACGGAGGGCTCCAGAGCAAACTAATTCATGCAGCGGCCAAATCGCTCGCTCACAGCTTTAATGCCAGTAGCCCCCTAAGTAGAATTTTTGCTCACAAGAACCCACAGCTTAGAGGGAGCACTGGTGTGCGCCGTTCTCGCTTCCTCATTTCAGCCGCACAACAGCCCTGTGGGGGTAGGCTAGGCAGCAAGAGAAGGTGAGTGGCCCTAGGCAGAGTGAAGAAGAAGAGAAGAGACTGGATTTATACCCCGCCCTTCACTGCCCAAAGGCGTCTCAGAGCGGCTTACAAACTCCTTTCCCTTCCCCTCCCCACAACAGACACCCTGGGAGGTAGGTGGGGCTGAGAGAGCTCGGACAGAAACTGCCCTTTTTCAAGAACAGATTAGAGTCCGCGCACTTCACCACTACACCAAACTGGCTCTCAAGTGGGGATTTGAACGCAGGTCCCAGTCTGACGCTCTAACGACAGCACAACATGTGTTGCGTTTATGAGGGATGTATTCTCAAGACGAGCGTATAGTAAGGAATGAATTAGATGACCATTAATTTTTTATTTACGTTGTCGAAGGCTTTTGTGGCTGGAGTTGATTAGCTGTTGTAGATTTTCCAGGCTGTACGGCCGTGGTCTTGGCATTGCTTCCTAAAAAACACAAGAGTGTCTACATCGGACAATAGCACTACAGATAGGATTGGAGTCTCAACAGCCAATCCACATGCAAAAGAACCTCCTCAGGAAACAGCAAAAGAACCTCCTCAGGAAACAGCCAATCCATATCTGGCCACAATACAGGGCTGGGAGGGTACTGCTGGATCGGACAATTTAAGATCTACTGAACACTACCTACCTCCGTGAATAATCAGCTACCTCAAATGAATGACCATCTTGTGTAAATTTGAGCACTTTATTTGTAATATTTGTTGGTTTTTACTGTTTTCATTCTGTTTTATGTATGGGCATATTTTTGCCTTCTTGTAAGCTGCCCTGAGCCCGTTCATGGGGAGGGCAGGGTATAAATACAAAAATAAATAAATAAATATGCAAAAGAACCCCCTCAGGAAACAGCTAATTGATATGCAAAAGAACTTCAGGAAACAGCTAATCTATATGCAAAAGAACCTCCTCAGGAAAGCTCCTCCATTAGCATGTTTCACAGCCTGGGGAACTCCTACAAGATAATGACTCAGCCCTACCCCACCTTCCTGAGTAGATATAAATTACCTGCCTACCATTTTTCTTCTCACCTTGGCACAGAGAGTACTCCCTCTTTCTGTGTTATACACCTCTGAGGAGGCCAGTCACATCTGCTGACAAAACGTCAGATCCTACAGTGCCAAGACCGCGGCCACGCAACCCGGAAAATCTACAACAGCTAACTTTTTATTTGCTTGTCCGAGACATTTATTAGCTGCCTTTCTTCTTTACGGACCTCCCGGTGGTTTACAACATAAACAAAGTGCATACAAGAGATAACAACACGTTAAGCCTGAAAATTTATTGATTCGTTTTATTCGGTTTCCGACCCGCTCTCCCTGCACTGTTTATTCAGAGCTGCTCGAATCAAAAGTGGTCCTATATAAAACCGTCTTCAGCTAAAGACTGAACTGGGGGGAGGGGGAGGGGGCACCACTCTGGGGAGGTTGTTCCGTAATCCTGGGGCTGCCACCAGAAAGGCTCTCTCTCATGTGACCACCTGACGAGCTTATTTGGTCAGTAGGACAGTCAGAATCCCCCTGTATAAATCGATGGTGCGACTTCATTTGGAGTACTGTGTACAGTTCTGGTCACCACACCTCAAAAAGAATATTACAGCGTTGGAAAAAGTGCAGAAGATGGCAGCTAGAATGATCAAAGGGTTGGAACACTTTCCCTATGAATTTATTTATTTATTTGGATTTGTATGCCACCCTCCCCGAAGAAAGGTTAAAGTGCTTGGGGCTCTTTAACTTGGAGAAACGGCGGCTGAGGGGCGACATGATCGAGGTTTATAAGATTATGCATGGGATAGAGTAGGTAGGGAAAGAGGTCCTTTTCTCCCTTTCTCACAAGACAAGAACTCATGGGCACTCCATGAAATTGCTGAGCGGTTGGGTTAGAATGGGTAAAAGGAAGTCCTTCTTCACCCAAAGAGTGCCTAACACATGGAATTCACTGCCACAGGAGGTGGTGGCAGTTACAAGCATGGACGACTTCAAGAGGGAATTGGATAAACATATGGAGCAGAGGTCCATCAGTGGCTATGAGCCACAAGGTATAGATAGGGACTCTGGGGCAAGTGTGACTCTGTATCCTTGGTGCTTGGGGGGTGGTCAACAGTGGGAGGGCTTCTAGTGACCTGGCCCCACTGCTGGACCTCCTGATAGCCCCTGGTATTTTTGGCCACTGTGACAGAGTGTTGGACTAGATGGGCCATTGGCCTGATCCAGCATTGGCTTCTCTATGCTAAGAACAGGGTCCATCAGTGGCTATTAGCCACAAGGTAGATAGAGCTCTCTGTCTGGGTCAAGGATGCTCTGTCTTCTTGGTACTTGGGGGTCAACAGTGGGAGGGCTTCAGTGTCCTGGCCCCTGCTGGACCTCCTGAGGGCACCTGATCTTTGGCCACTGATGACACAGAGTGTTGGACTAGATGGGCCATTGGCCTGATCCAGCATTGGCTTCTCTGATGTTCTTATGTCCAGTGATCTTAATTCCCAGGCATGGACATCAATAATATCACAGCTTGGGGAATCAGTAGAACGGCTCTCCTCTCCTCTGCCTCTCCTCTCCTCTCCTCTCCTCTCCTCCTCTCCTCTCCTCTCCTCCGCTCCTGTAGCTGCAAGGGTCTTTCACAAACTGACACCATTTCCCCCTCTCCCCCCCGTCTTCATCTTCCATTTCTCCTCAGGGCTACACGTCTTTCTGGAACGACTGCATCTCCTCGGGCCTGCGTGGCGGCATCCTCATCGAGCTGGCGATGCGAGGGAGGATACAGCTGGAGCCGCAAACCCTGAGGAAAAAACGGCTCCTGGACCGCAAGGTGAGGGTCGTGGGGGGGCACCCGCCCAGTCGCCACAAGTCCCGGGCGCTTCGGGTTCATGAAGGGGACCCCGTCTTTGGTTGGCCAGCCAGGCCAAAATTTCTCTCTCTCTCTCTCTTCCCTGCTTTGCATCCCAGGTCCTCCTCAAATCGGATGCCCCCACTGGGGACGTGCTGCTGGACGAGACGCTCCGCCACCTCAAAGCCACCGAACCCGCTGAGACAGTACAGACGTGGATCGAGCTGCTGACAGGTGAGCGGGAGAGCTGTTTGGTCTGGGGGGTTCTAAATCCCACCCAGCTTGGCATCTGAGGGGAGGTGTCTCTACCTCTAATTCAAGGTTTTGGTATTGACTTATAAGGCCTTGAGCGGTCAGGGACCAACGTATCTACGGGACGGTCTCCTCCGTTACATCCCCCGGAGAGCGGTGCACTCTTTAGATATTATCTTATTGGTGGTCCCCCAGCCCCAAAGACATTTAGTTGTCAGTCAGGGCCAGGGCCTTTTCAGTGTTGGCCCCGGCCTGGTGGACCTCTCTGCCGACTACCATCAGGGCCCTGCGGGACCTTATGAAATTCCACAGGGCCCGCAAGGCTGAGACGTTCCGCCAGGCTTTCGGCTGAGGACAGCGACGGTTTTCATTTTGGCTGGCGCCCTCTTCCACTCTCTGCATTTACTTTACCCCTTCCCCCCTGTTCACCACATGTTTAAAATGTGCTGTTCGGTTTCAATTGTTTTATCTAGTGTATGTTGAAAACAGATCAGCCAGTATTCTAATGCCCCTGTATAAATCAGTGGTGCGAACTTATTTGGAGTACTGTGTACAGTTCTGGTCACATCTTAGGAAGGATATTATAGCTTTGGAAAAAGTGCAGAAGAGGGCAACTAGGATGATAAAAGGGTTGGAAAACAATGATCCAACATTGGCTTCTCTTATATTCTTATGTTCTCTTATGTTTTTATTCATATTGTATATCGCCCAGAGCCCTGCAGTAGCAAGGATTGGGCGATTAACAAATTTAATTAATAAATAAATAAAGGTGGTGGTCACACGTGCAAGATAACGCGTTGGGGGGGGGAAGTGAGGCTATTTCCTCCGGAGGAATTTGACCCGCAGTTAAGAACATAAGAACGTAAGAGAAGCCAATGTTTGATCAAGCCAATGGCCCATCTAGTCCAACACTCTGTGTCACACAGTGGCCAAAAATACCAGGTGCCCTCAGGAGGTCCACCAGTGGGGCCAGGACACTAGAAGGCCTCCCACTGTTGACCCCGCCCCCAAGCACCAAGAAGACAGTGCCTCACTTGCCCCAGAGTCCCTATCTATCCCTTATGGCTCATAGCCACTGATGGACCTCTGCTCCACATGTTTATCTAATTTCCTCTTGAAGCCGTCCATGCTTGTAGCTGCCACAACCTCCTGTGGCAGTGAATTCCACTGTGTGACACAGAGCACTGGACTGGATGGGCCATTGGCCTGCTTCAACATGGCTTCTATTACGTTCTTACGTCTGGAGCAGTGATGCTCTGCATTCTTAGTGCTTGTGGGGCAGCAGTGGGAGGCCTTCTGGAGTTCTGGCCCCGCTGCTGGACCTCCTGATGTCACCTGTGTCTTTTTGGCCACTGTGTGACCCAGAGCGTTGGACTGGATGGGCCATTGGCCTGATCCGACATGGCTTCTCTTGCATTCTTACCCGACAGAGGTGGATGAAGTTACGCATCTGTCCCCTTCCTCCATCGATCTTTGGGATGGTGTAGATAGGATTTTCCCCCCTGCTCCCACCCCCACTTAAACTCCCCACCAGCTGCTTAGGAGGATACAGATGTGGTGGGTGGCCAGGTTCACCCACTCAGGTTCGTGGCCGGACAGGGGCTTGAACCCGAGTGCCCTCGCTCCAGCAAGTTCATGCATGATAGCTCATGAATGACGTGGATGGGGGTGGGAGGCCAAGGGGCATGCCCCCCAGCGCCTGCAGGGGATGGGGTGCTCTACTGCTCACTAAACCCGCTCTCTCCCGCAGGCGAAACCTGGAACCCCTTCAAGCTTCAGTACCAGCTGCGCAACGTGCGCGAGCGCATCGCCAAGAACCTGGTGGAGAAGGGGATCCTGACGACGGAGAAGCAGAACTTCCTCCTCTTCGACATGACCACCCACCCAGTGACGAACACCACCGAGAAGCAGCGCCTGGTGAAGAAGCTGCAAGAGAGCGTCTTGGACCGGTGGGTCAACGACCCCCACCGCATGGACAGGAGGACCTTGGCCCTGCTGGTGCTGGCCCACGCCTCCGACGTGCTGGAGAACGTCTTCACCAGCCTGGCCGACGAGAAATACGACGTAGCGATGAACAGGTCCAAGGACCTGCTGGACAGAGAGCCCGAGGTGGAAGCCGCCAAGGCAGGCAGCGTGGAGATGATATGGGCCGTGCTGGCCGCTTTCAACAAGTCTTAGACCCGCCCCCCCCATCCCGAGCGGGCTTCCGCCTCTCCCCTCTAGGAATCAGACCTCTCGCTCTGTGGAATCTTCCCACGCTGCACAGCGACAGCCGTTGGGGGACTACTTCCTGCCACGCCCACTCCACCCCCCAACTCCGGACATTGGGTGTGGTGGAGAATATCCTCCGTTGGAATGCCGATATCTTCACCATCATTTCCTCCAGTTCGGGGACTGTTGGATTATAAAGGAGGAGCAAAGAAGTCTACATCAGTTTTCTCCCCTGTGCCCCACCTCCCCCAGCCTCTTAATTTCTCGTCACCCTCCCGAAACTAAATGAAGGCCTGTGTCTGATCGAACTGGATCGAGCCGTGTCTCTTGGGGTTTTTTTTTTATTTCGAACTCTCTTCTTTTTCGATGTTTTTAGGACGGAAGGAATCGTGGCGTGCGTTCTTTTTGATTATTTTTTGTTTCGTTTCGTTTTTAATTTTGCCTTCCGTTTCGGTCCTGTCTCGTTTTTTCGGCCCGAGCGGCTCCGGTTCGGCTCCGCTCTTTTCGTGTGTTCGTTTGCAAAAGATCATTACAGCACAACTTCTATGCACTCTCCGGTGTTTTCTTTTCGTCCTTCACTGTTTCTGTGTTCCAGTCGCTCTTCTAGTGCCCTTCAAGTCGCTCTTCTAGAGAATACCCATCACGAATACTCAGGGCTAACCGTAAACTATGCACCCAGAAACACTGAATTTTTGTGAGCTGCATATACTCTATAGATGGAACCAGGGCTTTTTTTTGTAGAAAAAGCCCAGCAGGAACTTATTAGCATAATAGGCCACACTCAACAGCAGAAACTCATTCACATATTAGGCCACACCTCTGACAGCACAGCTCATTAGCATATTAGGCCACACCCCCATGTTACCAGAAGTGTGGTCATCCAGCCACACCCACCTTTTGTTGTCAAAAACCAGGGCTTTTTTGTAGCAGGAACTCCTTTGCATGTTAGGCCACACAACCCCTAATGTAGCCAATCCTAATGAGTTTCTACTGTTGGGTGTGGCCTGTTATGCTAATGAGTTCCTGCTGGGCGTGGCCAACTCAGGAGCCAGCCGGAGCGCCGTTCCTGTGCGTTCCTGCCCAGAAATAGCCCTGGATGGAACAGATACAAATAAGTCCTTAGCTTGTAAAAGCAGAATAAATAAATTTTAGTCATGGAAGGAGGAAGCCCTTCCTTGTGACATCCAGCTTTGGGGAGGGGCTGTAGCTCAGAGGAAGAGCCTCTACTTGTCATGCAGAAGGTCCCAGGTTCAATCCCCCACATCTCTAGTGAAGAGGATCTTGCAGTAGGTAATGCGAAACAGCTCCAGACCTCAGACCTCAGAGAGCTGGCTGCCAGTCTGAATAGACGATACAACCTTGACGGGTCAGTGGTCTGATTCAGTATGAGGCAGCTTCATGTGTGTTCTACCTGCCATGTTTCCCCCCCTCCCTTCTTCCACCGACAGAACTATGGCTCGCCCAAGGTCATCCAGCAGCTGCGAGTGGAGGAGTGGGGAATCAAACCCAGTTCTCCCAGATTAGAGTCCGCGCACTTAACCACTACATCAAACTGGCTAGGGGAAGGATTCAAAACAGTCCGTGGTTTTAAAAACCGGTGGGATTCTGTAGCCTTCTGTTTCCTTTCTGGGAACCCCCCTGTCCAACACAGGACTGGTCTACAATTGTAAAGATTGTTATGGGGTGGAGAACAAAGGTGTGACCAGGTAGCCAATGGGTTATAGTGGTGGTAGAATGATGAAGAAATACCCCCGTTTACTCACCTTTAGTTGTGGCAGCTGCGGGCTTGTCTAAGATCTGAGCTCTGGAATGGCAAGTGACAGCTGGGGTCAGGGCAAGTGATGGCTGGGGAAATTCTCAGAAGCCACATTTTCTCAGAATCATAGAATGTTAGTTTTGGAAGGGATCTTGCAGGTCATCTAGTCCAACCCCCTGCACTCTGCAGGAAAAGATAGCCCTACATACCTACAACATACCCGAAAGATGGTCGTCCAGCCTCCACTTGAAAACGTCCAGCGAAGGAGCATCCACCACCTCTCAAGGCAGACTGTTCCACTGCTCAACCACTCTTACACTTAGGAAGTTTCTCCTGATATTTAGCCTGTAATGACTCCCTTGTAATTTCCACCCATTAGATCTAGTCTTGCAATCCATAGCAAGAGAGAATAGATCTGCTCCGTCTTTTACATGGCAGCCCTTCAAATACTTGAAGATTGCCATCCTGTCCCCTCTAACTCTTCTCTTTCCCAGGCTGAACAGACCCAACTCTTTCAGCCTTTCCTTGTAAGACTTGGATTCCAGCCCTCTCACCATACTGGTAGCCCTCTTCTGGACACGCTTGAGCTTGTCAACATCCTTCCTAAAATGTGGTGCTCAAAACCTGGACACAGGACTCCAGGGGAGGCCTGACCATGGCAGAAAAGAGCAGAAGTACCACCTCCCATGATCTGGACATGATGCTTCTGATAATGCATCCTGAGATTGCATTTCTTCGCAGCCACATCGCACTGCAGGCACTGTTATGTTCTTATGAAGGCCTCGGCCTCTCTACCCTATTGTTGGCCCTCCAGAGGAACTGCTTGAGGCCACTGTGTGAGACAGGAGGGTGGACTAGAGGGACCCTCACTGGTCTGACCCAGCAGGGCTCTTCTGATGTACTTATGAAGACCTTAGACGATATTCCTTGTTCTTGGCCCTCCAGAGGAGCTGGTTAGCCACTATGTGAGACAGGATGCTGGACTAGATGGACCCTCACTGGTCTGATCCAGCAAGGCATTTCTGATGTTCTTCTCAGGGGAAGACCTCGGCCTCTCTGCCCTGTTGCTGGCTCTCTGCCACATCGCACTGCAGGCTCACGTTGAGCTTGTGATCAACCAGAACACCCGGATCCCTTTCACACGTGCTGCTGTCAAGCCAAGTCCCTCCCAGTCTATATCTGTGCCTTTGATTTTTTTGCACCTAAGTGCAGGACTTTGCACTTACCTCTATTGAATTTCATTTTATTTGCCTCAGCCCAGTGTTCCAGCCTGTCTAGACCATTTTGAATCTTGACTCTGTCTTCTTCAGAATTAGCAGTCCCACCCAGCTTTGTGTCATCTGCAAATTTGATAAGCATCCCCTCTATGTCTTCCTCCAGGTCATTTATAACAACATTGAACAACACCGTGCCCAGGGCTGAGCCCTGTCGCACTCCACTCGAGACTTCCCTCCACGTAGACGCAGAGCCGTTTACGAGCACTCGTTGGGTACGATCTTAACTCCATTACAACTGAGCAAGTTAAGAAGGAGCAAGGGCCATTTTCCAAGGAGCTGTCCTTCCATATAGGGTTGCCAGCCTTCAGGTGAGTTGAGACGAAGCAAACAACCGTGATGTATTATGCCAAAAAAGTCTCCAAAGACTAGCAATTTCTTTTTTCCAATATTCAGTTTACTGAAAGCAATTCAAACGCCATCAACACCGACATGAGACCGAAATGCTCTGGATCTGATGAATGCTGCTATGGGAGATGAATAGAGTGTTTGCCAAATGGATTAGTATTACATAGGTCTTTCAACACTACCCACTTTGATAAAGTTATACATGAAACGGGATATAATGTGCACGGTTCGTTGGTGTTGATGGCGTTTGAATTGCTTCCAGCAAGGTGAATATTGGGAAAAGAAATTTCTAGTCTTTGGAGGCTTTTTTTTTTTTTGGCATAATACGTCACGGTTGTTGGCTTCTTGGTGCTGAGCCTTTGGGTGAGGCTTGGATTTCTCCCAGAATTGCAAATTATTCTCTAGACTTTTCTGTTCTGCCAACAAGCCACGGTTGACTCCTGACAACCTCGGAGGGTTTCTGGGACAAGAAATGTTCAGAGGTTGTTTGCCATTGCCTGCCACTGCATATCTACCCCGGGCTTCCTTGGTGGTCTCCCATCCAAATACCGACCAGGGCTGGCCCTGCTTAGCTTCTGAGATCTGATGAGATCAGCCTAGCCTGACCTATCCAGGTCAGTTCTCTAGACCAGTGTTTTTCAACCTTTTGTGCAAAGGCACACTTTTTCATGAAAAAATCACGAGGCACACCACCATTAGAAAATGTTTAAAAAATTTAACTCTGTGCCTATATTGACTATATAAAGTAATTCTCTTGAATAGAAATCAAACAAACACAAAGAAATTATTTTATAATTACTTTATTATGAAATAATAATACTTTATTTTATAATTGTTCATATGTTACGGATGAAATGGAATTTTCCCACGGCACACCAGACAATATCTCACGGCACACTAGTGTGCCACGGCACAGTGGTTGAAAAACACTGCTCTAGACTACAAAGACCAATCAGCCGGGAAGAAACAGCATTTTTGGAGGGCGGACTGTTAGGACGCCACATCCCGGCTGAGCTTCCTCCCTAAGCACCACCCTTGAATCTCCAGGAATCTCCCAACCCAGAGCTGGGTGACCCTGCTTTCTGGAGGCTGAACCACAATCTGAAAGATCCAAAATGGTGGTTGAAGCAGATCACAGCTGGGGGGGGAAATGCTTTTAAGGGTGTGCCTGCAGGGGTTCCGGGTGGTTCTGTGGAATTTGCTGCCAGAGGATGAGGTGATGGCCACAGGAACAAACAGCTGTAAAAGGTGTTGAGATAGATTCATGGAGGATAAGTCTATTAATGGCTACTAGACATAGTGACTGAGGGGATCTTCCACATTCTGTGGTACTAATCCTCTGAATCCGGGAGTCACGAGGCAACATCGGGGGAAGATCACAGCTTCTGCACCCTGTTTTTGGCCCTCCAGAGGAACTAGTTGGCCACCGTGTAAGATGGGATGCTGGACTACATGGACCCTCACTGGTCTGACCCAGCAGGGCTCTTCTGATGTTCTTCTCAGGGGGAGGCCTTGACCTCTCTGCCCTGTTGTTGGACCTCCAGAGGAGCTGGTTGGCCCCTGTGTGAGACATGATGCTGGACTAGATGGACCACTGGTCTGACCCAGTAGGGCTCTTCTGATGTTCTTATGAAGACCTCAGACAATATTCCTTGTTCTTGGCCATCCAGAGGAGCTGGTTGGCCATTATGTGAGAGAGGATGCTGGACTGGATGGACCCTCACTGGTCTGATCCAGCAAGGCATTTCTGATGTTCTTCTCAGGGGAAGGCCTCGGCCTTTCTGCCCTGTTGCTGGCCCTCCAGAGGAGCTGGTTGGTCCCTGTGTGAGACAGGATGCTGGACTAGATGGACCCTCACTGGTCTGATCCAGCAGGGTTCTTGTTATGTTCTTATGAAGGCCTCGGCCTCTCTGCCCTGTTGTTGGCCCTCCAGAGGAACTGCTTGAGGCCACTGTGTGAGACAGGAGGGTGGACTAGAGGGACCCTCACTGGTCTGACCCAGCAGGGCTCTTCTGATGTTTCCCCACCTTACATTCCTCCATCCTCCCCTCCACCCTACCCAAACCAACTCTGAGGTAGGTCAGGCTGAGAGCATGTGACTGACGCAAGGTCACCCAGCACGCTTCCCTGGCTGACTGGGGATTCGAACCTGAGTCTCCCAGCTCCCAGTCTGACACTGACCACGACATCAGCTCGCCTCGCCTTTCTCAGGAGTGATGGGCTCACCGTGGGTACCATGAAGGTCCTCCTCAGAAAATAAGAAGGTCTGTTTTGTCCGGTGGATAGACTGAGTAAAGAGGTGAGGGCTCCTTAGCTTGGAGAAATGGCGACTGAGGGGGGTCATGAGCAACGTTCCCTCCAGGACTCTTTTTGTAGCAGGGACTCCTTTGCATATTAGGCGACACGCCCCAATGTAGCCAATCCTCCAAGAACTTACAGAGCTCTTCTTACGGGGGCTACTGTAAGCTCTTAGAGGATTGGCTACATTAGGGGTGTGTGGCCTAATATGCAAAGGAGTTCCTGCTACAAAAAGAGCCCTGGTTCCCTCTAAGCTATGGAGCCCTGTGAGCAAAAATTCTACTTTGGGAGCTGCTGGCATTAAAGTTGTGAGCGTGCGATTTGGCTGTGGCAGAAATCAGTTGACTCTGCAGCCATTCCTTCCTGAGCTGAGGCAAAAAAAATCTGTGAGCCGGAGGCTAAAAAATTGTGCGCTGGCTCACACTAACTCAGCTTAGAGGGAACACTGGTCACGAGAGAGGTTTACAGAATTATGCACGGGAGAGAGCAGGCAGGGAAAGGACTGTTCTCCCTTCCTCGAAAAACAAGAACTCGCAGGCACTCCGTGAAATTAATGAGCAGTCGGGTTAGAACAGGTGAAAGGAAGTCCTTCGTCACCTTTAGAATGATTCACACATGAAATTCACTGCCGCAGAAAAGAAGTGGTGGCAGCTACAGGCACAGACAGCTTCAAGAGAGGACTGGAGAAAGATACGGAGCGGAGGTCTGTGTGTGGCTATTAGCTACAAGGTAGAGATAGAACACTTTGTCTGGGGGGCAGCTCTGTATTCTTGGTGCTCTGTATTCTTGGTGCTTGGGAGCAAAGTTTCCTCTAAGCTGTGGAGTCTTGTGAGCAAAAATTCTATTTTGTGAGCTACTGGCATTACAGTTGTGAGTGAGCAATTTGGCTGCTGCGTAAGTTAGTTTGCTCTGGAGCCCTCCCTTCCTGAGCGAAGACGAAAATGTGTGAGCCGGAGGCTAAAAAACTGTGAGCTAGCTCACACTAACTCAGCTTAGAGGGAGGCCACAGTGGGAGGGCTTCTGGAGTTCTGGCCCCGCTGGTGGACCTCCTGATGGCCCCTGGGTTTTGGCCACTGTGTGACAAGGAGTGTTGAACTGGATGGGCCGTTGGCCTGATCCAACATGGCTTCTCTTGTGTTCTTATGTCTGGGGCAGTGATGCTCTGTCTTCTTGGTGCTTGGGGGGCAAGAGATGGAGGGCTTGGTCCCACTGGTGTACCTCCTGATGGCCCTTGGGTTTTGGCCACTGTGTGACACAGAGTGTTGGGCTGGGCCAATGGCCCAACATGGCTTCTCTTGGCATTCTTATATGAAGCAGAGGTCCATGAGTGGCTATAGAAGGAACAAGGTATAGAAGGAACTCTCGGTCTGGGGCAAGTGAGGCTCTGAATCCTTGGTGCTTGGAGGGGTCAACAGTGGGTGGGCGTCTAGTGTCCTGGCCCCACTGGTGGACCTCCTGATGGCACCTGGTATTTTTGGCCAGTGACACAGAGTGTTGGACTGGATGGGCCATTGGCCTGAATCAACATGGCTTCTCTTGCGTTCCTATGTTCTCTTATGTTCTTATGCTTCTCTCTGTGGCCTTCTGCAATTCCTAGTAAAGTCACGAAGGATGTATTTTTTTTGTGAAAGGCATCCTGTATTTTCCTTGTGCCCTCCCCATTCATTTCACCATCCCAATTACACATGACGAGCGACATTGTACTTCTATTAAGGACGTTTACTCTCGTGAATAACATTTCACCACAAACAGGTACAGGATGAGGTATCTGAGGAGAAAAAACTTTGGTATAAAATGTACAGCTTTTTTTTCCCCCAACAATTTTTCCCCCCTTTTTGTTTACAGGCAAAAAAAAGAAGAAGAACTTTGGTTTTTCTTTCTCTCTCTCTCTCAAAGTTAGCACGATTGACAAACAAAGAAGAAACATTCAGTTTATTAATATATCGTAATGCACTGTTTTGATTTAAAAACATGATCACGTCACTCAGCTTGCCCCCAGCAGGGGGCAGCGGTAGGGAAAGGGGTGGGTGGGGACATACCAGCATTTACCGGACAGGGTTTGCCAAATTGGCGTCGCTCTGGTGACCATACCAGGGGTGCCCAACCTTTTTGAGCCCGTGGGCAGCTTTGAACTAGGGACACAGTGTGGTGGGTACAGCCACAAAATGGCCGCTTGCGAGAGGCGGCGTGAGTGACAAAATGGCCGCCACGGCTTCCCCTCAGTCGCACAGTGAAAGTCCTTGTGCTGTGGTGGCCCGCTGCCACCAAAGTAGTGTTTGGAAAAAATCTCCAACGCCAATCAAATCCCCAATCGCCAATCAGAGGCCTTGCTGGGCCAAAGCCCCGCCTGGCCTGGCCCACTTTCTAAAAACACTCGGCGGGCGCCATGTTGGAGACCCCTGGGCTATACGTTTGCTTAAGAATTAAACAGATGAAGCTTTCCCCACATCTGCTTGCAGAGGAAAGCTTTACTGGTTGGAGGCACAGGAGCGAGGCCAGAGGGGAAACGTGGCAACCCACCATGTACCGTCCAAGTATTAAATTTTTTGAACAATGGGAGAGTCCTTGATTTTAATGCAGAGGGCCTGGAGTTTTGTGGCATAAATAAACTTTTCTAGTTCAGTGATCGGCTTTTTTTTGGGGGGGTGAAGCAAGTATTGTCTAATGCAGGGAGGGCAAATTATAGCCCGGGGGGGACGGACATATCTGGCCCACGAGAACTTTTCACGCGACCTTTCAGCTGCTCGACACTTTGTTGGGAACATCCCCTGGCATCCCAAATATCCTGAAGAATAGCTGGAACAACTTCAGTTGCCACCCAGAGAAGCATCCCGGGGGAGGCGAGAGGGCCACCGCTGTGTCTCTGCGTGCTTTGGAGGGCTCCAAGTTGGGCGCCAGCTTGGAAACTTTCCGGAACAGGCAGATCTGGCCCTCCCAGTGGCAACTGGTGCCCATCCCTTGGGCCAAAGCCATGGAAAACAAATACTTAAAGTCCAAATGGATTGGCTGGCTGCTTTTCATAGTACGCCTGAGCTGCAGCCAGGACTGTTATCTCAGAGGAAACGTAGACGAAGGAGAAAGTTTCCTGACTCTCGGAGGAAACTGCTCAGGGGACGTTGTGGAATCTTTAGAAGGTTTCCCAAGAAAGGTTGGACATAAGAACATAAGAACCTCAGTTGGAAACGTCAGTTGAGGACGAACCTCAGTTGGAAACGTCTCGACCTGAGGCTCTTCAGAGGTCTGCCAAAGACGACTTCTGGGTTTGCAGCTCCAACGCTGCTTCTCACTTCCCGTAGCTGTGGTTTTCGCTACGGCCCTGCCGGCGTGTTTCCTGCAGCAAATCCACCAAGCGTGACGGGCAGCGGCGTATTCTTGAGCGGCAATCCCGGCAGCTGCAGCCGAACCAGGCTTTTCTTTGTGCGACCCACCTAGAATTCACATTCTGCCACTCACACTTCCTGTTTTGGCAGGAAACACCAGCAAAACTGCCGGAGGTGAGAGGAAACCCTTGGTTATTGTTTTCGTGAAGCATCTACAGCTGACCTCCCTACTGGTTTCTCTTCGCCAGGTCTTAGGCAATGTTTTTTATTGCTTATTCCCGTTGGGCAAAGAGGTCTTCTGAGTCTGTGTTGTGTACCAAGAGGGTATCACTTATGTACCAGCAAAAGGTGAAGCCTGAAAGGTGATTGGGGTTGCAGAATTATTTTATTTTATTTATTTCCTTTATATGTGCCTTTCTCCCCAACGGGGAGCCACAGAAGCCTACATCCTTCGTCTCAGTTCTGACTTCAGAACTACCCTGTAAGGTAGGCCAGACTGAGAGTGTGTGACTGGCCTGAGGTCGCCCAGCAAGCTTCCACGGCAGAGTGGGCATTCGAACCTGGGTCTCCCAGATCCTAATCTGACAGTCTCTAACCGTTACACCACATCACTCAAAATGGCCACCTGAGTCTCACGTCTGCTTTTGGGGGTTGGGGGTTGGAGGTAGGGTTCCCTCAATTTAACCACTATTTTTTATGACCACTGAAATGGTCATTTTGGTGTAGTGGTTAACGGTCAGTTTGATGTAATGGTTAAGCGCGCGGACTCTAATCTGGGAGAACCGGGTTTGATTCCCCACTCCTCCACTCGCACCCTGCTGGATGACCTTGGGCAAGCTGCTAGTTCTGACAAGAGCTGTTCTTGAACAAGAGCAGTTTCTGTCAGAGCTCTCTCAGCCCTGCCACCCTCCCAGGGTGTCTGTTGTGGGGAGCGGAAGGGAAAGGAGTTTGTAAGCCACTCCGAGACTCCGAGCGAAGGGCGGGGGATAAATCCAATCTCTTCTTCTTCTTTTGTTTCGCCGAACGTCTGCACCCTGGGTCCAGTTTTGGACTCCTGTCAACACCGCCCGTTTGTTGAGATCTTTGTATTGTTATGGCAGGGCTGGAAACGGAACCACTTTTTTTTTCATTGAACAAGAGTAGGGAGTTGGTACTTAATTTAAGATAAGGCTGTCAGCTCTGCGTTGGGAAATACCTCAAGATTTTGGGGGTGGACTCCGGGAAGGATGGGGTTTGGGGAGGTGAGGGAACTCGATGGGGTACAAAGCCCTTGAGTCCATTTTCCAGAGCAGTCACTTTCCTCCAGGGGGAACTGTTCTTTGTACCCTGGAGACTGGTTGTGATTCCTGTAAATCTCCAGCCACCTCCTGGAGACTGGCAACCTTAGTGTTAGGCCTGGATTGCTCAGTGAGTAGGGAACGACGTTGTGCCAGGTCCCTCCGGAGCCACGCTGTAAGATGGATATGGCTGCCGAATATCCCTAACTCGGATTGGGGCATGGAAATGGTTGCCAGGTCTGGGTTGGGAAATACCTGGAGATTTGGGGGGGTGGAGTTTGAGGAAGTGGAGTGGCCTCAGCAGGATATGACATCACAGGCTCTGCCCTCCAAAGCAGCCATTTTCTCCAGGGGAACTGATCTTGGTCATCTGCAGGGCTATTTCTGGGCAGGAACGCACAGGAACGGCGTTCCGGCTGGCTCCTGATTTGGCCACGCCCAGCAGGGACTCATTAGCATAATAGGCCACACCCAACAACAGAAACTCATCAGGATTGGCTACATTAGGGGTGTGTGGCCTAACATGCAAAGGAGTTCTTGCTACAAAAAAGCCCTGGGTTTTGACAACAAACAAGGTAAATAGAATAAGAAGCAAAAAGTGGGTGTGGCTGGATGACCACACTTCTGGTAACATGGGGGTGTGGCCTAATATGCTGTGTCGTCAGGGGTGTGGCCTAATAGGCTAATTAGTTTCTGCTGTTGGGTGTGTTCCTGCTGGGCTTTTTCACATGTCTGTAACTCGGCCTCAACACCAGGCCCTGAGTCAGTCTTAGCTGCAGGAATGCCGCATTTGGGTCTTTTTGGAGCACGGGCAGAGGCCAGAGACGCTGATGACCCAGCTGCAGATGGTGGAAATTTGGATGCCCACGGAAGTCCTTGAGAGAACAAGCGGGGTTCATGGTAGGGTAAGCACAGCCAAAACAGTGGAGGGCGACTTGATTTTGATCCCCAATCGAGTTCTGCGAGTTCTCAAATTGTGTGCCCAGCCATTGGCAGAAGGGCTGCCCCCTCCAAGTTGGGAAATACCTGGAGATTTGGGGGGGCTGAGCCTGACAAGGGTGGAGTTTGGGGAGGGGAGGGGCTTCAGTGGTGTATAATGCCCCAGAGTCCATTTTTCCAAAGTGGCCATTTTCTCCAAGAGAATCTGGTCCCTGTCACATGGAGAACAGTTGTAATCCCCCGAGGTCTCCAGCCACTGCCTGGAGGTTGGCAAGCCTAACTGGTAGAAGCAATGGTGGACGGGCTCCATAAAAGTTGAGCCCAGTTTCCAAGAAGGCTGGTCCTCTGTCCACCAATCTATTATTCCTCCCCCCAAAAAAATTAAAATTCAGGAAAATTATCACTGTGGCTCCCAAAATCTTGAGACTGTTGACAGATAAAACAGGCCTTCGATGTGCATTGCAATCTACAAGTGTAATTTGTGTTTTTTAAAGTCTACATGGCTTGTGTAGCACTGGAATAACCTCAAACATTTATTGGGGAAGTGGAACGCATATGGTAGTAGAGAAATCTTTGCAATGGGTAAACATATTGGGGGAGGTGGTTAAGAGAAATTTCCTTTCCATTGCAAACATAGTCTTCTAAGCCCACACTTGCTGAGAATATCACTGTATCGTTCAAGGTTGTATGTGGAAATAACCCCCCCAACAGCCTTTTTCTCTCCATATGTCTCTGGACCTGTATAAAAGGACCTTCCAGACTTCTAACCCTGTGGCTCGCTCACTAAAGTGCATTTTATTAGTAGCATAAATGTGGTACGGGGGCAGGGGGAGGGGACGATTTGTGACAATCGGACAGAGGCCCGTTGTCTGTTTCAGCGACTCGGGACGGCCATTACCCCCTCTGGCCAGAGCAAGCTGAGAGTTCGGACACAAAACAGAGTACTTTGAAAAGCCATGCAAAAAATATATATAGAAATATAGATATATTACGGCGCACGCACCCACGCATTCTCAAACACATGCACGCCCACGCAGACGCACAAAGACTCCTTTGCCAAAAAACGAAATGAAACGAAAAAATCTTTGGTATCTTTCGGTGCAAGAGACAAAGTGAGGTAGAAGTTTTTTTTTCAGCGATTCCAACATGTTTTTTTAGACAGTGGGAACACTCAACGGGAACAGGGGGAGGAGGCAGTGGCCAGCAGAGAGGCGCTACTGTGGGGGAGGAGGGGGGTGCCGAGCCGTGCTTGCGCCCGCTGGATATGTGGAGGCAGCAGCAGCCGATTGTACAGAAGCAAAGCCAGTTCTGGCAATTTACTGAGGTCAGGGATTCCTCAGAGTACCTGTAATATTTTGCATTCGTATTGCGCTTTAGGGCTGTCCGAAGCCTTTCATGGACATTGTCTCAATTGTTACAATGTTCCTGTGAGGTGGGATCGACCCTGTATTGCAAACTCAGATTCCGGGCTCTGCTGGCCATCTAGCTAACTAGATGATTAGTCCCCAGCTGGAATGGGTTTCCGCCCTCAGATGACGGAGCATTGGCTTAAACCTCACCTCTCTCCTGTGACCGACACATGCTCAGAATTCACAAGCACATCCTTACGGGTGCTATTTTCTGGTGAACGTTTCCTCTTTAGGCAGTGACTGGACCTTTCCTAGGGCAAAAATATGCCCCTGTCCTCAAAAGCTCCAGAAGAACTCCCAGTTTTTTTCCTACCTGTCCTTGGTAGCACCCACAAGGCAGTTGTTGCTATAGGGGAACAATTTTAGAATCCTGGCTGTGGGAATCTAAACAGTGGGAGGGGGCCGACATGGCCAATAGGATATCGGCACAAAATATTTTGGGAACCAGCCTCTTGGGTCGAATTCAGAAGCGTGGGTGGTAAAGTTCACCTGGTAATAGGAAAGGGTGGGGGCGGAGAAATCTTTGGCTTGTGCTGTTTTGGAAGAGCTCTTGGGTAGTGATTCCCAGGCAGTGGGCTTAAAGACAGCAATTGAACTGTTAGGACTGAGACCTGTGGAGCCATTCTCCTAGCAGTGACTCCTTCTAGTGTCCTCCTGATGGCACCTGGTATTTTTGGCCTCTGGGTGACAGAGTGTTGGACTGGATGGGCCACTGGCCTGATCCAACATTGGCTTGTCTTATGTTCTTATGTTCCTTTCCTGGATGCAAGCAGACTCTTCTTTCTTGGAAAAGGCAACATCTGGGGTACAAAGAAGAAGAGAAGAACACCCTGCAGAAGGCAGCAAGAAGACGCTTAGATAGGATAGCGAGGTCAGCACCTTCTCTCATGTTAGGTGTTATTCCTTGTCTGTCTCCAGATTGCTACTCTTAAGGTAATTTCCTCCTTCTTCTCAGAAGTGCCTTATTCAGTCTTACCTTTTCTCTCAGCTAGAGTTGTAGTTAGGAACCTATCTCTGTGTCCTCTTTCCTATCAAGTGTGTTAATTCCTAAATAAACCTTTATCTACTGTTTAATCAGGCTGTGCACTGTTGCTGGGTTAATTACTCTGCCAACATGGGTTATGGGCCCAGGTTAGGCACATCTCTGATTAAAGGTAGAAAGATCGTCAGAGGCTCTTGGCATGAGCAGGTGAGAACAGAGGAACAAAGATGGTGACCTTCTGTGACAGCATGGTCACTTGATAGGCTCACAGAGAACAGTTAACTAATTTGGAGAGAATGAATGAAGACTCACCTTCTTGAAACAAGATTATAGGATGTTATCCAGGATGCCTGACCAGGAGATGACAGCCCAGCAAAGCAGAGAACCTGGGGCTCCAACAATGAAAAGGCAAGAGGGGTCATAATCAATGGTTTAACTGACAGAAATCTGTTAAGAGTAATTCAGATGCCAACAGCCAAAGCTGTGTGGTGTGAGCTGCATGCAAATTCCTCATTAAAGAGCCAGCTTTATCTACAAAAGAAACTTTTCAATACTAAGATGAAAGAGAGGGGTAATTTATGCCTGGACAAAATGTTTGGATTGGCTGAGCAATTGAGGAGTTTGGGAAAGGAGATTGTTGATCAAGATCTGATTGTGTGACTATTAATAAGCCTGCCAGAGTCATATGAAAATATAGTGTCTCAGATTGGACCTAAGAGTAATCTATCCCTCACAGAAGTTATAAATCAGCTTGAGGAAACATACAAACACAGACAATTCAAAAAGCCTGATAAAGAATTCAAACCGAATGCCGATCAGATGGCTTTGAATGTATCGTTTGTCACCTCTGTGGGAAGCCAGGCCGCATTAGGAGGAATTGCATTGCCTTTAAACAAAGAGATGCCTTTCCCAGAGAAAGAAAAGGGGGAAACTCCAAACAGCCGACATTAAAGAAAAGTTATATTTGGTATCTGGACAATGCCTGTATGACCCACATATATGCTCACAAAGATTTCTTTGAAATGTTAGTTGAAGACAAGAAAGAGTTGCAGGTGGATGGTCTATAATAGCAGAAGATATTGGCACAGGAACCATAAAATGCAAACTCCCTAGCGGAGACAGCCAAGACATCCTTGTTAAAGACTGCCTTTATGTCCCAGAACTGGCAAATGATCTTATTTCTGTGAGAGTACTTAAGAAGAAAGGCATGATTACATCTTTTGGAGAAAAATGCTTTATCAGACTGAGGGAACAGTTAATTGCAACTAGTAAAGTGCATCAGGATTTATATGCTCATGAGACTTGCACATAGATAGCAAACTTTACCAAACGTTGTGATCACAAGAATTGCTTCTGGCTGTGGCACAGACAGTGGGGGCACAGAGACACTTACACAATTAGCCAACTTGAAAGCCAGAATTTAACTAAAGGCATGCAGATCAGCAAATGTGCTGTTGAAGAAAAATGTATGCATTGCATTCAAGCGAAGGGGTGAGACCTAGATTTAAGAAAAGACATGAGACAAGCCAGACACAGCCACCCTAGAGCCGATATAGAGTGATGTTTGTGGACCAATGAGAGCTCAAACCCCTAGTGGGAATAAATATGTACTGACTTTTATTGATGACTTTTCAAGACATACTGTGACCTACTTAATTAAAGAGAAAAATCAAGTGCTAGAAAAATTTAACGCATATGTGATAATGGTCAGTAACAGATTTCAAAGAAAGCCAGTAGCAATCCGCACTGAAAACGGAGGCGAATATGTGGGACATGAAATGAAGAATTATTTGTCTAAACAAGGAACTGAGCATCAGCTTACAGTCCCATACACTCCAGAGCAGAAAGATATAGCAGAAAGGAAAAATCGCTCTCTCACTGAAATGTGCAGATGTGTATGCTCCTTGAGGCAGAGCTACCTGAGAAGTATTGGGGAGACGCAATCAACACTGCTGCCTACCTGCAAAACAGATTGCCCATGAAAGGTGCCAGCAGTACACCATTTGAACTGTGGTATGAGCACAAATCTAAATGTGTTTTGATCAAAGGCCTACATTTACATTCCTAAAGGAAAGGGAACCAAGTTGGATCTTAGAGCAGAAGAAGGCATTTTTTTGTAGGCTACGCACTGGGATGCAAAGGATACAGAACCCTCAAGCCAGAAGCAGAAACAGTCAAGATCAGCAATGTGGTCTACAGTGACGAAAGGGAGAAACCAAGAAATATGAGGGGAAAGTAGACATCAGTGAATCTACACTGAGGAAAATGAAGCACGGCAAACAGAAACAGTGCATCCGAGCATGACGGGCAACACACATGACACACCTGCAGAACCTAAAGGAACAGAAGGGGCAGCAAAGCCAAATGTCAGCTGGTGAACCAGGTCAAAGAGCTCAGCCAGCAAGCGCTTCTATGGAAACTAACTACCTGGACCAGCAAGGAAATAGTAAACTTCTGCCTGACAACAAGCAATACAGAGAAACAATTGGAAGACTGATGTACATAAGCGCGTTGCCGTGTCCAGATATCACAGCAGCTGTGGGCATGTTATGCAGAAAGATGGAACTGCCAGGGAAAAGGGCCTCACTTCAAAAAGGATGTGGGCAAAATCGAGAGGGGTGCAGAAGAGAATGACGAGGATGATCAGGGGTCTAGAGACAGAGCCCGACGAGGAAAGGCTGAGGGCCTTGGGAATGTTTAGTTTGGAGAAGAGGAGATTGAGGGAGGACATGATGGCTCTCTTTAAATATTTGAAAGGCTGTCACTTGGAGGAGAGTGCAAGGAGCTGTTCCAGTTGGCAGCGGAGGAGAGGACCCGAAGCAACGGGTTCAAATTACACACAGAACGGTATCGGCTGGATATCAGGAAAAACTTCTTTGTGGTCAGAGTGGTTCAAAGGTGGGTTCAGCTGCCTTGGGAGATGGTTGGCTCCCCTTCACTGACAGCTTTCAAGAGGAGGCTGGACGAATATCTGTCAGAGATGCTTTAGGCTAGTCCTGCATTGGGCAGGGGGTTGGACTAGATGGTCAGTATGGCCCCTTCCAGCTCTATGATTCTATGAATGTCGGCACGGCACATCTGAATCTAAAGTTACCAACAAGTGACTATTCCAGACTAGTGGGATACAGGGATGCAGACTGAGCAGGAGATATTATAGACAGAAAGTCAACCAATGAAGATTTATTCCTCTATGGCGCTGGAGCCGTCAGCTGGAGCAGCAGGAAGCAAGAAACTGTAGCTGTGTCCTCGACTGAAGCTGAGTATGTATCTGCAGCGGAAGCGTGCAGACAACTGGAATGGATACTGCAGCTGATGTGAGACTTTGGGATAGAGGAAGGAACCCAAGCCAGTACGATTCTTTGAAGACAACCAAGGGTGCGTAAAACTTGCACAGGCGGAGAAGATCAACTCAAGAACTAAAGACGTGGATGTGAAGCATCACTTAGTAAGAAGAGGAGAAGAAGAGGAAGAGGCGGAAGAGGAGGAGGAGGAGGAAGAAGAGGAGGAAGAGGAGAAGAAGGAGGAGGAGGAAGAGGAGGAGGAAGAGGAGGAAGAAGAAGAGGAAGAGGAGGAAGAAGAGGATAAGGAGGAAGAACAGGAGGAAGAAGAAGAGGAAAAAGAAGAGGAGGAGGAGGAGGAAGAAGAAGAGGAGGAGGAAGAAGAGGAGGAAGAAGAAGAAGAAGAGGAGGAGGAAGAGGAGGAAGAAGAAGAGGAGGAGGAGGAAGAAGAGGAGGAGGAGGAGTT
This sequence comes from Gekko gecko, assembly GCA_029375565.1. Lineage (NCBI taxonomy): Eukaryota > Metazoa > Chordata > Lepidosauria > Squamata > Gekkonidae > Gekko > Gekko gecko. The sequence goes on along the minus strand of JAPDNY010000001.1, from coordinate 11,366,074 downwards.
GGATTGACTCTTTGCTCGGAGTCTCAGAATGCCTTACAATCCCCTTTCCCTTCCCCTTCCCCACAACAGACAACCCCGTCAGGTAGGCAGAAGGGCCTGTTGAGTCGGAATGCTGTCCTACATAGGAAATTATTTTCTCAAGAAAAGTTTGAAAGTCTACCTAAGAAGATGAATCTTGTGGACTTTGTACACTAGACCCTGAGAAATGGGTGTTGGAAAAGGCAACGTCTGGGGTACAAAGAAGAAGAGAAGAAGACCCTGCAGGGGGCAGCAAGAAGACGCTGAGATAGGATAGGGAGGTCAGCACCTTCTCTCTCCGGTTAAACGTCATTCCTTGCCTGTCTCCAGATTGCTACTCTCAGGGCAATTTCCCCCTTCTTCTCGGAAATGCCACCCTCAGTCTCACCCTCTCTCTTAGCTAGAGTTGTAGTTAGGATCCTGCCTCTGTCTCTCCTCTTTCCTATAAAGTATGTTAGTTCCTAACTCTTGAATCAGGTCGTGCACCGTTGTTGTGTTAATTACTCTGCCAACACTCTTCACACAGGTTAGCTTCAGGTGGAGCTGCCTTGCAGCAGGAGAAAGGCACTCCACAGGATCCAGCCCTTAAGTGGTGTATTCTGAGGCACCGTGTCTCACACACAGAACCCATGAAGCTTTCTCATATTGAATCAGACCCTCGAGGTCAGTATTGTCTACTCAGACTGGCAGCGGCCCTCCAGGGTCTCAGGCAGAGGTCTTTCCCATCAGCTGCTACCTGGCCCTTTTTAACTGCAGATGTCGGGGACTGGCCCTGGGACCGCCTGCATGCCAAGCAGATGCTCTGCCAGTGAGCCACGGACCCTCCACCACACGATCTCCCAGTTCTGATTGGGCTTCCTTCCACTTTTGCTTGGTCCTGCGATTTCTTCCTAACCCCGTCCAACTATCCCTGAAGCAACAGTGCCGACCTCTTCCCCCGCTCTGCCCTTGGAGGCTGGCTGTTGTGTCTCTGCATGTCACCGCTCAGGAATTTCCTCGTCCTTGTTTAGGGATTGGGGCCGGAGTGGTAATTTGCACAGAAAAGCAGGGGGACGGGGCTTCTCAGAGGATGGGTCAATTCTACCTTTTTGTCAGTAAGTTTTCTTTGCGGTAGAACAGAGTTCGAGTCCCGTGGCACCTTGAAGACCGGCAAAAGTTTTATCCAAGGTATAAGCTTTCGTGGGCAAGCACAATTTTTCAGATACCGCGATATTTCAGGGAGCAGATTTTTCGTGCACGAACACGAAAGCTTACCCCTCGGATAAAACTCTGTTGGTCTTAAAGGTGACACCGGACTCAGACTTTGTTGTGCTGCTGCTCCAGACCAATATGGCTGCCAAGTTGAATCTATCTTTTTCTTTTTTAAAAAAATAGTGCCCCCTTCAAACTCGAATTCGCCTCTCGGGGGGCGAGGAGCATAGACCTCAGTTCGCTGACCTTTTTTTAAATGCCGGATACTCTCCTGGCCGAGCAGCCGTGGGGCTGCAGCCGTTTGATTACGACCAGGCCCCCTCGAGCCCCTCCCACTCTCGCTTTCATCTCTCCCTCAAAGCCCCCCTCCCAAGTCCCTCCTGCTCGGCGCTCCTGCCCTCTGCACGAGAACCATCCCGTCCAGCTCCTTTTCAACCGCAAATGTCACGAGGACCATCAAAGTCATTCCTATCCTTTTGAGCATCTGGTCGAGACTCCCGAGGGTCTGGAGCGTTTAAAGCGCCCGTGGAGGGGAATTGCTCGGGTTCTTCGCAAAGGGCAGCGCGTGTGTCCAGAGGCCCCTCAGCTGGGAAGCGACCAGGGGCCGGCTGTAAGAAAGGTCAGCTCAGACACCACACAACAAGTGTTTTGCAGCTCTGCTCTTCGGTTGGACTGGCCTGCGGCGAGCTGTTTGGCAGCAAGTTTCGAGTCCAGGGGCACCTTAGAGACCGACGCGATTTTTGAGGTACGAACTTTCGAGAGTCGAAACTCCCTTTTGCCAGATTCAAGTAGAAATGGAGAGCCTTGAGCCCTTATGTCGCAGTCAGGAAGGTGGGAGGCTGCAAAAAAGGAAGTCAGGGTGGAATCAAGCCAGTTTGGTGTAGCGATTAAGAGGGTGGACGCTAATCTGGGAGCACCGGGTTTTGATTCCCCCACTCCTCCACATGGCAGCTGCTGGTGTGACCTTGGGTCAGTCACAAGTTCTCTCAGAGCTGTTCTCTCAAGGGCAGTTCTCAAGAGAGCTCTCTCAGCCCTGCCTACTTCACAGGGTGTCTGTGGTGGGGAGGGGAAGGGAAAGGAGATTGTAAGCCGCTCGGAGACTCCTTTGGATAGTAAAAGGTGGGGTATAAATCCAATCTCATTATTATTATTATTATTATTATTATTATTATTATTATTATTATTATTATTATTATTATTATTATTATTATTATTATTATTATATTTTGCATTGGACATTCACATCCTGGCTCCCTCCTTTGCAACCTCCCTCCTTCCAACAAGGATATAAGGGCTCACCAGTCTCCATTCCTGCTTTCAACAGGACAGTCGATGGTAGAACACCTAGTTTCAGGTCCAGTAGCATCTCTCAGACCAACAAGGGGTTTTTTTGGTTATAACCTTTTTTAGATATCAGTCCTCGTATACGCCGTTCCTACTTGTATCTGGCGAAGGGAGCTTTGATTCTCAAAAACGTATGCCCTGCAAATCTTGCTGGTCCCTAAGGCGTTACTGGATTCGAATTCAGCTCTGGTGCCGGAGACCGACACAGCTACCCACTCGAAATTTGATTGAGAACGACTCCTGCGTAGGGGACCAGGAGGGACCTAAAGGTGCCAACCGGCCCTTGCTGATGCTTTCCAAACCCAGCAAATGTTCAAGCCCCCCCCCCCCCCGGTTCCCTGCCTGACACATCCGATTCCTTCACAGTGCTGTTCCTAACCCCACCAGGTGCGATTACAGCCATCCTTTGGACGGCGTAGACTTGCTCTTCCAGATTCCCTCTGTTTCTGGCCTTAACTGGCTAGGTTCTGTTTTTTTAAAGAAGAGACAGGGATGGGAAACTCCCATTCACAACTGGTCCAGGACCTCCTGGTATGTCATCGCAAGGGGGCGTCTCAAGACACCCCCTGACATCATCTTGTACGTGACCCTTAGTGTACAAGATGGGACATTCCAATAGGCTGACTGGAGGCGGGGGGTACCACTTGATCTTCCACCCCAGAAATCAGTGGGGCCTGCTGGGCTACTGGAGAGTGGGAAGGGGCATGGTGAGAACAGGCAAAACTTTATCCCCACGCCTCTCAATGCCGTGTGTTCTGAATTTCTGTGACCCTGCCAGGACACTCAGTTTGCTGCTTTCTGCAGGTCGGGCTTTGAGTCGGCGAGGCCGTGATCCAAAGCGGCCATTTTCTTCCAGGGAATTGATCGTTGAGGCCTGAAGATCAGTTGTAATTCTGGGGAGATCTTCCGGCCCCACCTGGAGGTCGCTTCACACGGAGAGCGATTAAAATGTGGGATTCGCGGCCCGAGGATGTGGTGATGGCCACAGGAATAGACTGCTTTGAAAGGGGGTTAGACAGATTCATGGAGGGGAAGCCTATCAAGGGCTACTAGCCATGGGGACTGAGGGGAACCTCCACATTTGGAGGCACTAACCCTCTGAATCCCAGAGCTAGGAGGCAACATCAGGGGAAGGCCTCGGCCTCCCTGCCCTGTTGTTGGCCCTCCAGAGGAACCCATTGGCCACTGTGTGAGATGGGATGCTGGACTGGATGGACCCTCCCTGGTCTGACCCAGCAGGGCTCTTCTGAGATTCTTCTCAGGGGAAGGCCTCGGCCTCTCTGCCCTGTTGTCGGCCCTCCAGAGGAACTGCCTGGCCACTGTGAGATGGGATGCTGGCCTGGATGGACCCTCCCTGGTCTGACCCAGCAGAGATCTTCTAACGTTCTCCTCAGGGGAAGACCTCGGCCTCTCTGCCCTGTTGTTGGCCCTCCAGAGAAACTGGCTGGCCACTGTGTGAGATGGGATGCTGGACTGGATGGACCCTCCCTGGTCTGATCCAGCAGGGCTCTTCTGATGTTCTCCTCAGGGGAAGGCCTTGGCCTCTCTGCCCTGTTGTTGACCCTCCAGAGGAAGTGGCTGGCCACTGTGTGAGATGGGATGCTGGACTGGATGGACCCTCCCTGGTCTGATCCAACTGGGCTCTTGTGTTGTCCTTATGGAGGCCTCGGCCTCTCTGCCCTGTTGTCAGCCCTCCAGAGGAACTGGCTGGCCACTGTGTGAAACGGGATGCTGGCCTGGATGGACCCTCCCTGGTCTGACTCAGCAGGGCTCTTCTGGTGTTCTTCTCATGGGAAGGCCTCGGCCTCTCTGCTCTGTTGTTGACCCTCCAGAGGAACAGGTTGGCCGCTGTGTGAGACAGGGATGCTGGGCTAGATGGACCCTCACTGGGCTATTCTGATGTTCTTAAGTCTATCAATGGCTACTAGCCACGGTGGCTGAGGGGAACCTCCACAGTCAGAAGAACTAAACCTCTGAAACCCCAGAGCCAGAAGGCAACATCAGGGGAAGGCCTCGGCCTCTCTGCCCTGTTGTTGGCCCTCCAGAGGAACTGGTTAGCCACTGTGTGAGAGGGGATGCTGGACTAGATGGACCCTCCCTGATCTGATCCAGCAGGGCTCTTGTTGGCCCTCCAGAGGAACTGGCTGGCCTCTGTTTGAGACAGGATGCTGGACTAGATGGACCCTCACTGGTCTGATCCAGCAGGGCTCTTCTGAGGTTCTTATGTTAAGCATATCAGAAGCTAGTTGGGATCTGCTCAGAGTTTATCCAGCCAACTGTGACCGGGGAGTGGGGGGGGAGCGCCATTCTTCTAGTCTCACTCGGCCTGGATTCCGCCCGGGCCTTCAGGTTTGCATTTCTTTTGCACAGACGTTACAATAGCCGGCTTCCCCCTTCCCCATCATCGGGGTCCTCCGCAAGCACACAAACACCCACACACTCTCTCTCTCTCTCGCCATACCAGCCCCTCACCACTAGATGGCACTGCCTCCTCTACAAGATCCACAAAGACCGGGCCGCGAAGGGGAAATGTCTTCGGAGCGAAAGTTCACGAAGGGGCCTTGGCCTCCGCATCCTGCAAGGCCTCCCCGCGAAGGGGAGATGCTCTTATTTCTATTCCTGATGATGATTATTAGCTTTGGTACAACCCTCCTCGGAGTCTCAGTAACGGTGCAGTTACCTCGCCGAGGGGGATCCGGGTTTTGGTTTCCGAAGCGGGCTCCGATCCGGCGAGGAGACAAAGCCGGCCCTTTGGGTGCAAGACGTTGGCGGAGCGCCGCCCCGTCCCGCCATCTTTGGTGTGCGTGGAGGTTCAAGGGTTAGAAGAGTCAGATTTGGGGAAGGGGGGGACAATCCGTCACGCTTTGGTGCAAGTGACGGCGGAGGAGGCGCTGGAGGAGTGGGCCCCCGAGGACGGGGAGCGGCCCTCGTCCATCCACTTGTCCAAACTGCGCCGCCGGGCGTTCATGAAGAAGTTGCTGACGGTGGAGAGCTCCAGGCCCAGCTGCTGCGCTATGGTGATCTGGAGGTCTTTGGAAGGGCGTTGGTTCTCGTGGAAGATGGCGTGGAGCGTGCGGCGCTGGATGTCGGTGAAGACCAGCCGGTGGCGCTTAGGGACGTGGTTTCGATCGGCTTTGCTTTGCTCTTGCTCTTTCCTTTTGCAGGCTGGGGGGGCGGGGAGGGGGAGAAAGAAGAAAAAGAAGAGTTGGAGAGGGAAAGCAAGAGCCCGTCAGTCACACGCGGACCCACGATGAAAGCATTAATTAAAAAGAAGAAGACGACATTGAAAGAAACGAATTTTCGGTCAGTCTATCCACATGCACAGTAGGGTCGCCGAAAGGCCTGGAGAAAAATAATCCTGTCCCATTACAGAAGTTTATGAAATTACGCATGGGGTGGAGAGAGCTGACAGAGAGAACTTTTCTGCTTCTCCCAAAAGACTAGAACTCGAAGGCGTCCAATGAAATGGATGGGCAGTAGGTTCAGGCCGGACAAAAGGAGGAGGAGGCGATTGGATTTATACCCCGCCCTTCACTACCCGAAGGAGTCTCAAAGTGGCTTAGAGATTCCTTTCCCTTCCCCTCCCCACAACAATCACCCTGTGAGGGAGGCGGGGCTGAGAGAGCTCTCTCGAGGACTGCCCTTCAGAGAACCATTCTGAAAGAACTTGTGACTGACCCAAGGTCACACCAGCAGTTGCATAAGGAGGAGCGGGGAATCAAACCCAGTTTTCCCAGATTAGAGTCCACACCCCTACCTGCTACACCAAACCGCGTTCCTAACTGCTACACCAAAACAAAAGGAAATACTCCTTTATACAGAGAGTGATGGAAATGTGGAATTTGCTGCCAGAGAATGTAGTGATGGCCACAGGAATAAACCACTTTCAAAGTGATTCAATAGATCCATGGAGGCTAAGTCTATCATTGGCTACTAACCATGGTGACTGAGAGAAACCCCCCTGTTCAGAGGTTCTAGGCCTCTGAATACCAGTGCCAGGAGGCAATATCAGGGGAAGGCCTCGGCCTCTCTGCCGTGCTGTTGGCCCTCCAGAGGAACTGGTTGAGGCCACTGTGTGAGACAGGAGGCTGGACTAGATGGACCCTCACTGGTCTGATCCAGCAGGGCTCTTCTGATGTTCTTCTCAGGGGAAGGCCTCGGCCTCTCTGCCCTGTTGTTGGCCCTCCAGAGGAACTGGTTGGCCACTGTGTGAGACAGGATGCTGGACTGGATGGACCCTCCCTGGTCTGACCCAGCAGGGCTCTTCTGATGTTGTTCTCAGGGGAAGGCCTTGGCCTCTCTGCCCTGTTGTTGCACTTCCAGAGGAACTGGTTGGCCCCAGTGTGAGACGGGAGGCTGGACTAGATGGACCCTCACTGGTCTGATCCAGCAGGGCTCTTCTGATGTTCTTCTCAGGGGAAGGCCTCGGCCTCTCTGCCCTGTTGTTGGCCCTCCAGAGGAACTGGTTGGCCACTGTGTGAGACAGGAGGCTGGACTGGATGGACCCTCACTGGTCTGATCCAGCCGGGCTCTCCTGTTCTTCTCAGGGGAAGGCCATGGCCTCTCTGCCCTGTTGTTGGCCCTCCAGAGGAACTGGTTGAGGCCACTGTGTGAGACGGGATGCTGGACTACGTGGACCCTCACTGGTCTGATCCAGCAGGGCTCTTCTGAGGTTCTTCTCAAGGGAAGGCCTCGGCCTCTCTGCCCTGTTGTTGGCCCTCCAGAGGAGCTGGTTGGCTTCTGTGTGAGACAGGATGCTGGTCTAGATGGACCCTCACTGGTCTGATCCAGCAGGGCTCTTCTGGTGTCCTTTCTCCGTGCGTACCCTTAAGTCACAAATTAACGTGATCTATGGTGACCCCAGCAAGGGGCTTTCAAGATAAGTAAGTAGGGGTGATTGGCCGTTGCTTTCCTCCACAGAGACTTCCCACCCAAACACCAAGTTTAGCTTCTGAGAAGCAATGAGGTCAGGTGACACTGCATCATCACCTCTTACCCATTGATAGAGGCTTCATGAGTGGAAATGGGCAGTTGAAACTTCTCGAGACCTGGAGGGAGATTGGATCCCATTAAGCTTCTATTAGAGGAACAGCAGGACTTTCCCCCCTTCAAGTCGCTAGCAACTCGATGGCTTGATGGCACGGAGCATTGCCAGTTTCTGAACCAGCCCTGCCCCTGTGCCCTTTACAGTGCTGCCATTGTCAGGGGTGTGATCCGGTTGCATCCGTTCCCATCTGAAAACAGCAAAGGTCAAGATTTCCCTTGCTCGAAAGCCAGTCGGATCCGACTATAGGGGGTGGTGCTCATCTCCGTTTCCAAGCCGAAGAGCCAGCACTGTCCAAAGATGTTTCTGTGGTCACGTGGCCAGCATGACTAAATGCCGAGGCGCACGGAATGATGTTACCTTCCCACCAAAGCGGTACCTATTTATCTACTTGCAATTTCTTGCTTTTAGAGAGCCAGTTTAGTGTCATGGTTAAGTGCGCGGGCTCTAATCTGGGAGAACCGGGTTTGATTCCCCCACTCCTCCGCTTGCACCTGCTGATGTGACCTTGGGTCAGTCACAAGCTCTGGCACAGCTGTTCCTGAAAAGGAGCAGTTTCTGTCAGAGCTCTCTCAGCCCCGCCTACCACCCAGGGTGTCTGTTGTGGGGAGGGGAAGGGGAAGGAGTTTGTAAGCCGCTCTGAGACCCCAAGTGAAGGGCAGGGTATAAATCCAATCTCTTCTTCTTCTTCTTCTTCTTCTTCTTCTTCTTCTTCTTCTTCTTCTTCTTCTTCTTCTTCTTCTTCTTCTTCTTCTTCTTCTTCTTCTTCTTCTTCTTCTTCTTTCCAACTGCTAGGTTGGTGGGAGCTGGGGCCAGAGACGGGAGCTCATGCTGTCACATGGCACTCGGGTCTTGAACTTCCGAGCTACGGAGGTTCCTGCCCGTAGCTCAACATCTTAACCTCTGAGGCACCGCAGCCCCTTTCTCCATCTTGGTCCCGTGTTAAAGACACAGGAGCAATCCGGGCTGGGCATCTGCCTTGTCTGTTGGCTAACGTAATACCTCCATCAGTTAAAAGCGTGAGCTAATAATTTCCGGGTTGAATCTCAGTTCATACTTCTACTAGGCCCCGACCTCTTGAAAGCTACACAGGATTGGCTCTGGTTAGGAGTTGGATGGGAGATCTCTCAGGAAGTCCAGGGTTGCTCTGCAAAGGCAGGCAACGCCAAGCCACTTCTGAATGTCTCTGGCTTTGAACCGGATGGCCCAGGCTAAGAAGAAGAAGAAGAGAGAGACTGGATTTATACTCCGCCCTTCACTACCCACAGGAGTCTCAGAGCAGCTTCCAAATTCCTTTCCCTTCCCCTCCCCACAACAGACACCCTGTGAGGTAGGCGGGGCCGAGAGAGCTCTCTCAAGGACCGCCCCTCAGAAGAACAGCTCTGAGAGAACTTGTGACTGACCCAAGGTCGCACCAGCAGCTGCCTGTGGAGGAGGAATGGGGACTCAAACCCGGTTTCCCCCAGGTCAGAGCCCGCGCACTTAACCACGACGCCAAACTGGTCTAGCCCGATCTCACCGGATCTCAGAAGCCAGGCAGGGTCAGCCCCTGGTTAATATTTGGATGGTGGAGCGTGTCTTGTTGGAAGCCGCCCTGAGCCAGCCGAGGCCGGAATGGGTGGGATAAAGAAAAAAATCAATAAAATCAATCAATCAATCAATAAATAAAGGAAGTCCAGGGCTGCTACGAAGAGGCAGGCAATGCAAACCACCTCTGAATGTCTATTGCCTTGGAAACCCTATCAGATTGCCAGCAGTGACTGAACGGCATTTCCCAGCACCCCTACCGCATGTCTCCCGGGGGTCAATGCCCCCTCTGAGCTGTGGAGTCCTGTGAGCCAAGAATTCTACTTTGTGAGCTACCGGCATTAAAGTTGTGAGCGACTGATTTGGCTGCTGCATCCATTAGTTTGCTCTGGAGCCATCGCTTCCTGAGCGGAGACAAAAATCTGTGAGCTGGGGGCTAAAAAACTGTGAGCTAGCTCACACTGACTCGGCTTAGAGGGAACCCTGCCGGGGTGTGTGTGTCTGTCTCTTTGGACCTCAGTCTCTCCAGCTGTAATATGGCCGGAGTCGTAAACCTTTCGGGAAGGGCCACTGAGACGACGCGAGCGAGAACGTTTGAATCCTTAAAAGCACCAATTAAATATTAAGCGTTTTATAACGACGTACCGAACTGGGACGGGCCTGGTTTGTGGAGCCGACAGAAGCTGGAAGCAGAGGATCCAGCGTTTGCTAGTCTTTGCGGCACAGGCTCCGCCAGTTTTAAGCTTTGCTCCCGTAGAACGGATGCATTTGGGCAGAAATTCATCAGGGGTAGCTTTTGCCAGTGCACCGCATCGGGGGGGAGGCTGTATCAGCTGCAAGAACAGCCGCAAGGGAAGCCCCTCCTCGCCAGCCTCTGTCGGGGGGTGGTGGAAAAAACAGGCCGCTTTCTCCGCAGGTTGTCGGCAAGTGACCTGTTGAATATCCCGCCTGCTGTTACGCTGTCGGTGGCCCGGGAATTCATCTGCCCAAGAGATTCCTGTACCTGCCAGATCACACCAGATTTACTTATTCTATTTACGTTATTTATAATCTGCCTTTCTCACTCGGACTCGAGACGGGTTAGAATGCAGGTAGTCCACACAATCGACAGGGTGAGGCTTTCAATGAACGACGCAAGAGGAATTTGGGCTGCAGAACCAAGCAGAAGTCGAGAAACAGGACTGAAGCAAAGCGGAAGAACCAACATGGCCCATTAAACGATGTAAAAATTACACAGGGCGGATCCACGTTCCAGCAGGCTCTGCCCAGTAGGATAGACCCCCAGTCTCCGATAAGTTATCCAAGTAACTTTGCGAAGCGTTTTAGCGCAGCGCGAGTCTATTGCCTGAGTAGAAAAGCCCCCTCGAATCATTCGGTTTTGCATTTTTGAGGCAGTGGGCGTGCGGACGAAAGCTCATGCCTCAAATAAAACTTTGTTGGTCGTAAAGGTGCTCCCTGGACTCGAACTTGGTTCTTCAGTTTTGCACAGTCTGTGGAAAGCCAGGAAGAATGGGAACTTTCCTGACCTCCTCAGGCAAGCCGTTCCACGGGGTCAGAGCCACAGCAGAGAAGTGGAATTCCCTGCCACAGGAGGTGGTGGCGGCTACAAGCATGGACAGTTTCAAGAGGGAATTAGATAAGCATAAGGAGCAGAAGTCCATCAGTGGCTATTAGCCACAGGGTATAGATGGGAACTTGGGGCTCTTCAGCTTGGAGAAACGACGGCTGAGGAGTGACATGATCGAGGTTTATAAGATTGTGAATGGGATTGAGCAGGTTGAGAAAGAAGTCCTTTTCTCCCTTTCTCACAATACAAGAACTCTTTGTGGGCACTCCATGAAATTGCTGAGCAGTCGGGTTAGAATAGATAGAAGGAAGTCCTTCTTCACCCAAAGAGTGATTAACAGATGGAATTCACTGCCACAGGAGGTGGTGGCAGCTACAAGCATGGGCAGTTTCAAGAGGGAATTAGATAAACCTATGGAGCAGAAGTCCATCAGTGGCTATTAGCCACAAGGTATAGATGGGAAGTGGCCACAGGATTGGAAAAGGTCAGTTTACATTCCAATCCCAAAGAAGGGCAATGTCAAGGAATGTTCAAACTATCGCACAATTGCACTCATTTCACACGCTAGCAAGGTCATGCTCAAAATCCTACAAGCTAGGCTTCAACAGTACGTGGATAGAGAATTGCCAGAAATACAAGCTGGGTTTCGAAGAGGTAGAGGAACTAGAGATCAAATTGCCAACATTCGCTGGATTATGGAGAAAGCAAGAGAGTACCAGAAAAACATCTACTTCTGCTTCATTGACTATGCTAAAGCCTTTGATTGTGTGGATCACAATAAATTATGGCAGGTTCTTAAAGAGATGGGAGTACCGGACCACCTCACATGTCTCCTGAGAAACCTGTATAAGGGTCAAGAAGCAACAGTTAGAACCGGATATGGAACAACTGATTGGTTTAGCATAGGAAAAGGAGTACGACAAGGATGTATATTGTCACCTTGCTTATTTAATTTATATGCAGAGTACATCATGCGAAATGCTGGAATGGATGAATCACAAGCTGGAGTTAAGATTGCTGGGGAAAAGATCAATAACCTCAGATATGCAGACGATACCACTCTGATGGCAGAAAGTGAAGAGGACCTCAAGAGCCTCTTGCTCAGGGTGAAAGAGGAGAGTGCAAAAGTGGGCTTGAAGCTCAACATCAAAAAAACTAAGATCATGGCATCTGGCCCCATCACTCCTTGGCAAATAGAAGGGAAGTCGTAGAAGTAGTGACAGACTTCACGTTCCTAGGATCCCAGATCACTGCAGATGGTGACTACAGCCATGAAATTAAAAGACGCCTGCTCCTTGGGAGGAAAGCGATGGCAAACCTAAACAGTATGATAAAAAGCAGAGACATCACCTTGCCAACAAAAGTCCGCATGGTCAAAGCAATGGTATTCCCCGTAGTAATGTATGGCTGCGAGAGTTGGACTATAAGGAAGGCCGAGCGCCGAAGAATAGATTCTTTTGAACTATGGTGCTGGAGAAGACTCTTGAGAGCCCCTTGGACTGCAAGGAGATCAAATCAGTCAATCCTAAAAGAAATCAACCCTGATTGTTCCTTGGAAGGCCAGATCCTGAAGCTGAAGCTCAAATACTTTGGCCACCAAATGAGAAGGGAGCATTCACTGGAGAAGACTCTGATGCTGGGAAAGATT
>JAPDNY010000001.1:11303735-11351235 GCA_029375565.1 Gekko gecko | reverse complement strand
CTTCACTCGGAGTCTCAGAGCGGCTTCCAATCTCCTTTCCCTTCCTCTCCCCACAACAGAGGTAGGCGGGGCTGAGAGAGCTCTGACAGAAACTGCCCTTTTTCAAGAGCAGCTCTGACAGAACTATTGCTTGCCCAAGGTCATCCAGCAGCTGCGAGTGGAGGAGTGGGGGGATCCAACCCAATTCTCCCAGATTAGAGTCCGCGCACTTCACCGCTAAACCAAACTGGCTCATCTCCAGACTACAGAGACCCGTTTCCCTGGAGAAAACGGGTGCTTCGGAGAGTGGACCCTATGGCGTTGTCCCGTACCGAGGTCCCCGTCCTCCCTGGACTCCTGCCCCGAATCACCGGGCAAGGATGTGGGACGTTGTGACTCAGCGTAGACCAACCAACAGTGGTCCAGGAGGGCCTCTTGCAGTGCCCATCACTGGAGGTAACCTAAGGCCCTGGGGGTGCCCGTGATCTCCTTCCTGGTCACACCACCGAGGGTTGCCAACTTTTACGTGGGGCCCAGAGATCTTCCGTAATTACCGATGATCTCAACAGGGTGTCTGTTGTGGGGAGGGGAAGGGAGAGGAGTTTGTAAGCCACTCTGAGATGCCTTTGGGCAGTGAAGGGCGGGGTATAAATCCAAACTCTTCTTCTTTTCTTCTTCCCCTGGGGACGGTGGCTGCTTCGGAGGGTGGACTGGATGACATTGGACCCCGCTGAGGTCCCATCCCCTCCCCAAACCCTGCCCTCTCGCGGCTCCAGCCCTAAATCTTGAGGAGTTGGCAGCTTGGGTCGGTCACAAGTTCTTTCAGAGCTGTTCTCTCACGGGCAGTTCTCAAAAGAGCTCTCTCAGCCCCGCCTACCTCACAGGGTGCCTGTTGTGGGGAAGGGAAGGGAAAGGAGTTTGTGAGCCGCTCTGAGACTCCTTCGGGTAGTGAAGGGCAGGGTATAAATCCAATCTCCTCCTCCTCCTCCTCTTCTTTTTCTAGCACAATAGCAAGCTCGGCTTTGTTGTCTGGGCAGTTGGCCCCTGGCTTTGTTTTTGATGACCAACGGGGTTGTAAGGGGGAGGGGGGGCTGGAATTCTCCTCGAATTACGACTGAGCTCCAGGCTACGAATATTTCGTCCCCCTGAGTGGTGTCTCAAAGCACACCAGGCCTAAAGGGGGCACCTTACATCAGAGGGGGATGCGGCCCTCAGCAAAACAGGGTTGCAGGGTCGGGCTCCTGATGCCACCTGCTCCCTGCAGGTCAGCCCCTCCATCTGTCCAGATCTACATGGTTTGCTGTGACCGGTAGCGGCTCACTGGAGTCTCCGGCAGGGGAAGAAGAAGAGGAGGAGGAGGAGGAGGAGGAGGAGGAGATTGGATTTATCCGCCGCCCTTCACTCGGAGTCTCAGAGCGGCTGACAATTTCCTTTCCCTTCCTTTCCCCACAACAGACACCCTGTGAGGTAGGTGGGGCTGAGAGAGCTCTCCCGAGAACTGCCCTTGAGAGAACAGCCCTGAGAGAACTTGTGACTGACCCTAGGTCACACCAGCGGCTGCATGGGGAGGAGTGGGGGAATCAAATCCGGTTCTCCCCGATTAGAGTCCGCACACTTAACCACTACTTCAAACTGGACAGGTAGGGTTGCCAGCCCAGGGTTGGGGGATTCTGGGAGATTTTGGGGGTGGAGCATGAGCAAGGCAGGGTTTGGGGAGGGGGGGGACTTCACTCGGAGTCTCAGAGCAGCTTATGGGCTCCTTTCCCTTCCTCTCCCCACAGCAGACACCTGGTGAGGTAGGCGAGGCTGAGGGCGCTCTGAAAGAACGGCTCTTGAGAGAACAGCTCTGAGAGAACTTGTGACTGACTCGGGGTCAGCCAGCCGGCTGCTTGTGGAGGAGGAGTGAGGAATCCAACCCGGTTCTCCAGATCAGAGTCCACCGCTCTTAACCGCTGCACCAAACTGGCTCTCTCTTTGATCCCGTGGAATTCTGACACAAGATGGTGGGCGCGATGACAAAATGGCCACCAGAGGAGGCGGAGCTAGCAATGAAATGTCAGGGATGGGGGTCACGCCTATCTCTAGTAATAACTCATCAGCGCTGCAGGCAGAAACGTTGCCTGTATGAACGTGTTGTCTAAAAACGTTTCTGTGCCTACCCAGTGCTTCTCTTAAGCCAGATAGCAAAGATGCTTTCTAAAAACACTTGGCAGGCACCGGGAAAGGTGTCGACAGGGCGACATGTTGGGAACCCCCAGCCCAGCCGTGCCTCTCCTCTTCAGCTGCGCCTGTACATTTCTCTGACAGGCACAAGAGCAGGCCAGGGCTGTTTTGTGAGGTCAGCTGGCAGCCCTGCATAGATGACTAAATAAACATTTGGAAGAGATGGGTCCATGCCTAGCTATTTGCCACAAGGTCTAGCTGGAACACTCCGTCTGGAGCAGTGATGCTCTGTATCCTTGGTGCTTGGGGGGCAACAGTGGGAGGGCTTCTGGGGTTCTGGCCCCATTAGTGGACCTCCTGATGGCCCCCGGGTTTGGGCCACTGGGTGACACGGAGTGTTGAACTGGAGGGGCCATTGGTCTGATCCAACATGGCTTCTCTTAGGTTGTTACGTCTGGGGCAAGGGATGCTCTGTCTTCTTGGTGCTTGGGGGGGCAAGAGTGGGAGGGCTTCTGGAGTTCTGGCCCTGTTAGTGGACCTCCTGATAGCCCATGGGTCTTGGCCACTGAGTGACATAAGAGTGTTGGACTTGGTGGGCCGTTGGCCTAATACAACATGGCTTCTCTTATGTTTTTAAGAGCAGAGGTCCATGAGTGGTTCTTAGCCACAAGGTATAGAAGGAACAATCTGTCTGGGGCAGTGACGCTCTGTCTTATTGGTACTTGGGGGAGGACAAGAATGGGAGGGGTTCTGGAGGTCTGGCTCCACTGGTGGACCTCCTGATGGCCCCTGGGTTTTGGCCACTGTGTGACTCAGAGTGTTGGACTGGATGGGCCACTGGCCTGATCCAACATGGCTTCTCTTATGCTCTTATGTCTGGGGTGGTGATGCTCTGTCTTCTTGGTGCTTGGGGGGGCAACAGTGGGAGGGCCTATGAAGTTCTGGCCCCACTGGTGGACCTCCTGATGGCCCCTGGGTTTTGACCACTATGTGACACGAAGTGTTGGACTGGAAGGGCCACTGGCCTGATCCATCATGGCTTCTCTTCTGTTCTTATGTCTGGGGCAGTGATGCTCTGTCTTCTTGGTGCTTGGGGGGGCAACAGTGGGAGGGCCTATGAAGTTCTGGCCCCACTGGTGGACCTCCTGATGGCCCCTGGGTTCTGGCCAATGTGTGACACAGAGTGTTGGGCTAGATGGGCCTTTGGCCTGATCTAATATGGCTGCTCTTACGTTCTAATGTTCTTTAGCCTCCCCGGCTTGACAAGGCCTGTAGCTTCTCTTGGCAGCTACCAAGATGGCCTCTCTTATGTTTTTATATCTGGGGCAGTGATGCTCCTTGGTGCTGGGGGGGCCACAGTGGGAGGACTTCTGGAGTTCTGGCCCCGCTGGTGGACCTCCTGATGGCCCCTGGGTTTTGGGTCACTGTGTGACCCAGAGTGTCGGACTTGTTGGGCCATTGGCCTGATTCAACATGGCTGCTCTTACATCCTTGTGTTCTTTAGCCTCCCCGGCCTCGACGAGGCCTGCAGCTTCTCTTGGCAGCTACCAGGAACTGCTATAAAAGAGAGACAATTTAAAAGCAGAGGGAAGGGGAGGGGGGCTGCCTTCACGGCCCGGGTCCATCATCGTATTAAAACAAGATGTAATTCTGCGAAGCTCAGATGTTGCGGAGCGAAACCTGGCAGAGGGTCTCCATTACGGTTTAATGGGCCGAGATTTTATCGCCCCGTGTTAAAACCTTGCACATTTTTTTGATTTCTAAACGAGTCTTTTATTTTAATTAACAATTGGCTGTCGGACGGGCGGGGGGGAGGGGGCTTCCGCGAATATGGCTGGGGATTTAGGCGGGGGAGTTCTCCCCCTGGGCTCTATCCAACCTTTATCAATCAGAACGACGTTGAAGACGTCAGAAGTGAGGGGCTGCCGCGGCTGCTGGCAGTTCTCTGGGTCTGATACACACTGGCCTCCCCCCCCCATGTGCTGGCATGCTCGAACGGGGTTCCTGGGTTCGAGCAAGAAACCAAGCCGAAGATTCGAATCCAGCGCCCGCCTCCCACTGTCGTCTACGCTGAGTGGATCAATTTCCATCCCATTCCAATTAGGGTGACTAATTTTTGTGGGTCCTGGATAGGGGTGTGGTTAGAGATGCCAACAAATTCCTGGAGATTTGAGGGGGAAGCCCAGGAAAGGTTGAGTTTGGGGAAGGACCCCGGTGGGGTACGATGCCACAAAGTCCACCCTCCAAAGCTGCCTTTTCCTCCTCTGTAGAAGGAGGAAGAGGAGGAGGAGGAAGAGGAGGAGGAGATTGGATTGATACCCCGCCCTTCACTACCCAAAGGTGTCTCAGAGCGGCTTACAAACTCCTTTCCTTTCACCTCCCCACAACAGATACCCTGAGAGGTCAGTGGGGCTGAGAGAGCTCTGAGAGAACTGCCCTTGAGAGAACAGCTCTGAGAGATCTTGTGACTGACCCAAAGTCACACCAGCAGCTGCCATGCGGCAGAGTGGGGAATCAAACCCGGTCCTCCCAGATTAGAGTCCGCGCTCCTAACCACTACACCAAAGAAAAAAGGAAGAGGACGAGGAGGTGGAAATTGGATCTATACCCCGCCCTCCATTACCCAAACGAGTCTCAGAGCGGCTTACAAACTCCTTTCCCTTCCCCTCCCCACAGCAGACACCCTGTGAGGTCAGTGGGGCTGAGAGAGCTCTGAGAGGACTGCCCTTGAGAGAACAGCTCCGGTAGAACTTGCGACTGACCCCAGGTCACACCAGCAGCTGCAGGTGGAGGAGTGGGGGAATCAAACCTGGTTCTCCCAGATTAGAGTCCACGCTCCTCACCACTACACCAGATTGGCTCTGGAGTCTGTAGTCTGGAGATCACTTGTAATTCTGGGAGACCCCTGGACCCCACCTGAAGGCTGGAAACCCTAGATGTTGAGTTAGGCCCTGTGTCATTTTACAGCCAATGCTGGCTGCTGTCTAGCATAGTATGATTCAGACCGCTGCCAATGAACAAGGAGAATCTCTTCCAGGCCCGAGTCATCCCCGGTGATACAACTGGATGGAGTGGAGTGCAATGCCCCGTCTAAGCTGTGGAGTCCTGTGAGCAAAAATTCTCCTTTGTGAGCTCCTGGCATTCAAGTTGTGAGCGAGCAGTTTGGCTGCTGCATAAATCAGTTTGCTCTGGAGCCCTCCTTCCGGAGCGAAGGCAAAAGATGTGTGAGCTGGAGGCTAAAAAACTGCGAGCTAGCTCACACTAACTCGGCTTAGAGAGAACACTGATGGAGTGATATACCTGTTCCTGCCTACCCCTGCATTTTTCTGCCTGAGTTAGGGTTGCCAGCTCCAGGTGGGGAAATTTCTGGAGATTTGGAGGGGGTGCAGGCCTCGGTTGGGGCCGGAGTGCACAGGAGCGGCGCTCCAGGAGTTAGGCACCCGGGAGGGGTGGGCACATGACCAAGCCCCGCCCCCTGCTCCCAGCAGCGCTCAGGCCACGAGGAGGCAGAAGAAGGAAGGTAAGTTGCCTGCCTCCTGCCCCATTCCTGGTTCCTCGGCCCGTGTGAGGTGGACGGGCAGAGAAAGACCTCCGGAGTGCCCCCACCTTTCTAAGAGATCCAAGCCCCTTTCAGCCTTGTCTCCCCCCACCCAAGCCTGAGGGAGCCCAGGGCAAGGGTGACAGGACTTGGATCTAAGAGATCTCTTAGATCCAGGGGTGTGGCATATGCAAATAGGTTATGCTAATGAGTTCTGCCAATGAGCTCCTGCACCTATTTTTCTATGAAATGACCCCTGGGGGGATGGACCTGGGGGAGGGTGGAGTTTAAGGAGGTGAGGGTGGTGGCAGCTACAAGCGTGGACAGCTTCAAGAGGGAATTAGATGAACATATGGAGCAGAAGTCCATCAGTGGCTATTAGCCACAGGGTATAGATGGGAACTCTCAGCCTGGGACAGGTGATGCACTCTGTTCTTCGTGCTGGAGGGGGCAGCAGTGGGAGGGCTTCTGGTGTCCTGGCCCCACTGGTGGACCTCCTGAGGGCACCTGGTATATTTTGGCCACTGTGTGACAGAGTGTTGGACTAGATGCGCCATTGGCCTGATCCGACATTGGCTTCTTTTATGTTATGTTCTTATGTGGGCTATAATGCCATAGAGTCCACCCTCCCAAACAGCCATTTCCTCCAGAGGAACTGAATTCTGTAGTCTGGTGGGAATTCTGGGAGATCTCCAGGTCCCACCTGGGGGTTGGCAGCCCTATTTCCACCCCTTTTCTCTCACTCTGTGCAAGTGACGGAGGAAGCACGCTCTCCCCTCCCATGCATACCTCAACGTGGGAGGGCACTCCGGTTGCCAACTCCAGACTGGGAAATGCCTGGAGATCGGGGGAAGGGAGATGAGGCAAGGCAGGGTTTGAGGAGGGGAGGCGGAACGCGGATTCCTCTCTTCCCCCCTCAAAACGTGCTTTTCCTCTCTCTCTCGAAATGCACGTTCTGGGAATTCGTCCTCCCAGCCGAAACTTCCAAATTTGTCTTCGGCTTTCACTCGGGTGGCATCAGTGAAGCAAAATGGGCCAAGTTCTGTCAGTCTGGTGTAGTGGCTAACCATGCGGACTCCAATCTAGGAGAACTGGGTTTGATTTCCCACTCCTGCACTCGCAGCTGCTGGATGACCTTGGGCAAGTCACAGTTCTGTCAGAGCTGTTCTCTCAAGGACAGTCCTCGAAAGAACTCTCTCAGCCCCACCTATCTCACAGGGTGTCTGTTGTGGGGAGGAGAAGGGAAGGGAGTTTGTAAGCTGCTCTGAGACTCCAAGTGAAGGGCAGGGTATAAATCCAATCTCCTCCTCCTCCTCCTCTCCTTCTTCTACTTCTCATTCTTCTGCCAGTTTGGTGGAATGGTTAAGAGCACGGACTCTAATCTGGGAGAACCAGGTCTGATTCCCTGCTCCTCCACATGCAGCTGCTGGTGTGACCTTGGGTCAGTCACAAGTTCTTTCAGAGCTGTTCTCTCAGGAGCAGTTCTCAAAAGAGCTCTCTCAGCCCCCACCTAATTCACAGGGTGTCTGTTGTGAGGAAGGGAAGGGAAAGAAGTTTGTAAGCAACTCTGAGACTCTGAGTGAAGGGTGGGGTATAAATCCAATCTCTTCTTCTTCTCCTTCCCTACCAATAGTGGCACTAGGGCTGCCAACCTCCAGGTGAGGTCTGGAGATTTCCTGGGATTACAACTGACTCCCAGACGACAGAACATGGCCGCTTTGGGAGGAGGACTCGAAGGCGTTATACTGTGTGGCAGTCCCTCTCTTCCCCCAAACCCCATCCTCATCTGGTTCCACACACACACACCCAAATCTCCAAGGATTTCCCAGCCTGGAGCTGGCAATGCTCGGCAGCACCTTCCCCCGTGCAAGAGTGCTTTTGTGAGAACTGCTGAACCGAAGCATGTTCGATAGCACTGCCCGGGAGCAGAGCCCAGCAGAAGGCAGGGAGGGCGGGAGCGGCGTTTTTCCCGTGCCTCTCATTTCAACATGTATTACATGCCTCCAGATTAGCAGTTTCACAACTTCTTCCTCCCATTTTAAAACGCTGGTTGTGGCTAGGAAGCTGGAAGCTGCCTTCAGCTCACTGGACCTCTGAGAGGGGCCAAATTGGAACTGCTCTCCCTGTCACTAGAGAGCCAGTTTGGTGTAGTGGTTAAGTGCCTGGACTCTTATCTGGGAGAACCGGGTTTGATTCCCCACTCCTCCGCTTGCACCTGCTGATGTGACCTTGGGTCAGTCACAAGCTCTGGCACAGCTGTTCTCTCAAGGACTGTTTCTGTCAGAGCTCTCTTAGCTCTGCCTACCTCGCAGGGTGCCTGTTGTGGGGAGGGGAAGGGAAGGGAGTTTGTAAGCCGCTCTGAGACGCCTTTGGGCAGTGAAGGGCGGGGTATAAATCCAAACTCTTCTTCTTCTTCTTCTTCTACCTCACAGGGTGTCTGTTGTGGGGAGGGGAAGGGAAGGGAGTTTGTAAGCCGCTCTGAGACGCCTTTGGGCAGTGAAGGGCGGGGTATAAATCCAAACTCTTCTTCTTCTTCTTCTTCTACCTCACAGGGTGTCTGTTGTGGGGAGGGGAAGGGAAGGGAGTTTGTAAGCCGCTCTGAGACGCCTTTGGGCAGTGAAGGGCGGGGTATAAATCCAAACTCTTCTTCTTCTTCTTCTTCTACCTCACAGGGTGTCTGTTGTGGGGAGGGGAAGGGAAGGGAGTTTGTAAGCCGCTCTGAGACGCCTTTGGGCAGTGAAGGGCGGGGTATAAATCCAAACTCTTCTTCTTCTTCTTCTACCTCACAGGGCGTCTGTTGTGGGGAGGGGAAGGGAAAGGAGTTTGTAAGCCGCTCTGAAACTCCTTTGGGCAGTGAAGGGCGGGGTATAAGTCCAAACTCTTCTTCTTCTTCTTCTTCTACTTCACAGGGTGTCAGTTGTGGGGAGGGGGGGAAGGGAGTTTGTAAGCCGCTCTGAGACACCTTTGGGCAGTGAAGGGCGGGGGATAAATCCAATCTCTTCTTCTCTTCTTCTTCGCTAGGGTTGCCAATTCTATGCTGGGAAATTCCTGGAGATTTGGGGCGGAGCTTTGGGAAGGCGGGGATTTGGCTTGGGAATCACCTCAGCCAGGTAGGAAGCCATGGAGCAGGGCACCTGCTGACATCTTTCTTCATGCCAGCCAAGTGTTTTTAGAAACTGGGTGTGGCCAGGCAGGGCTTTTGCCCAGCAAGGCTTCTGATCGGTTACTGGAAATCTGATTGGCTGTGCAGAGTTTGACAAACTTTGCTTTGGCATAGGGTTGCCAGGTCCGTCAGATAAGTGGGTGGGGGATGGGGGTCACTTACCGGCAGGGCTCTTTTTGTAGCAGGAACTCCTTTGCATATTAGGCGACACACCCCTAATGTAACCAGTCCTCCAAGAGCTTACAGAGCCCTTGTTACAGGGGCTACTGTCAGCTCTCGGGGGATTGGCTACATCAGGGGTGTGTGGCCTAATATGCAAAGGAGTTCCTGCTGCAAAAAGAGCCCTGCTACTATGCCTTCCTATATTCGTTTAAATCATATACTTGTTGTTGTTCAGTCACACAGTCGAGTCCGACCAGATCACGCCAGGCCCTCCTGTCTTCCGCTGTCCGCTGAAGTTCGCTCAATTTCATGTTCGTTGCATCGATGATGCTGTCTAACCATCTCATCCTTTGCCGTCCCCTTCTATGTCTTTGACCTTCGGTCTTTCCCAGCATCAGGGTCTTCTCCAGTGAATGCTCCCTTCTCATTGGGTGGCCAAAGTATTGGAGCTTCCGCTTCAGGATCTGGCCTTCCAGGGAACAGTCAGGGTGGATTTCTTTCCGATATGCTACTGTGCCTTCTTATATTCGTTTAAACCATATACTTAAATATACAATAAAGATCCTAGCGTATCTTATTAATTATAGTACATTGATAACAAAACCGAAAGAACAAAACATCGGCATCTAGTCGTGCCGGCCACATGACCACGGAAATGTCTTCGGACAGCACCGGCTCTTTGGCTTGGGAACGGAGATGAGCACCGCAACCCTAGAGTCAGATTCGACTGGCTTTTGAGCAAGGGAACCTTTACCTTTACTATGGTAATAAGCTAATTCTACCACACAGGTTTTCCCCACAAATCAGAGTGTTGCCCCCAACATCCCCATTGTGCCCCCGTCACTTTGGGATGATGTAGGCATCTTGCAGAAAAGTCTACAGCTACAGAGACAAATATGCAGACTATAATTACTATATTTAATACGATACACTAAGGTCTTTATTGTATATTTAAGTATATGGTTTAAATGAATATAAGAAGGCACAGTAGCATATCGGAAATGTGTGATTTGTCTGAACATGGTGTTTTTCCGTGTTTACCCACATGGAAGTTGGCAAACCTACTTCTGGCTTACACAAACCTACTTCTGGGGCGGGGGGTGTTGAAGTCCCTCAGGCCGGGGGAAGGTGCTACCATTAGTGGGCCAAAGCCGCAGGATCCAACCCTGCGTGATCAATCGATCTGGAACAGAAATCACTCTAATGACCCTCGTATCTTGGCGTGGCCGGAGAGCAAGCCAAATACAGCCAAGGACCACCCAAGGGCTCCAACTGAGAGAACAAGGTGGCGGAGACAGACGGGGAGGAGAGGGGAATCAGAAAAAAGAGAAATATTTGCTAGGCCCAAAGTGGCAAGACTTTTTAAAGCCCTGATAGATGCGTCTGTCTTGCGGCCGTGAAACGTGACAGACTGCCTTCCCCCTCCCCACCCTTCCCGCCTGCCTTTTCTGCTCTCCGACTCTTCCCCAAGCAGCCTCGGCTCCCCCCCGCCCCCAACCTTTGCGCCTCATCTTTGACTGCACGCTGATAGAAAATATTGATCAGATCCAAGCTCGGGCTGTGCTGTAAAGAGCAGCTGGTTCGCGTTAACCCTTGATGGGCAGGATCGGTGGCAGGGGGAAGGGAGAGGGTGAGAAACGGCATAGTTCCCGCTCACCTTTTGGAAACACGAGGATTTGGGGTGGGGGGTGGGCGAAGCGTCTACGGAAAAGACCCCGGTCCATTCGCAAGGAGACAATGCAGGTCAGAGTCTCCTTACGAGACTGCTTTGCCTCCTGCCTTCTTTAAGCTAACTGGCAAAGTGAGCTTTGATTCCTGAAAGCTCGTGCCCCAAAAATCTGTTTGGTCTCTACGGTGCTTCTGGATTCGAATCTGGCTAAGCAACAGAAGAACAATTGGATTTGAGTCCAGTAGCACCTTAGAGCGCCACAAGATTTTCAGGGGATAAGCTTTCGAGAGTCAAAGCACCCTTCGTCAGATATACTTTCTCTCTCAAAACCTTGTACCTCGAAAATCTTGTTGGTTCATCCCTACGGTGTTATTGGATTCGAATATGGCTCAGCAACAGAAGAACAATTGGATTTGAGTCCGGTAGCACCTTAGAGCCCAACAAGATTTTCAGGGGATAAGCTTTTGAGAGTCAAAGCACCCTTCGTCAGATGCACTTTCTCTCTCAAAAGCTCATACCCCAAAAATCTCGATGGTCCCTAAGGTGCTACTGGATTCGAATCTGGCTCAGCAACAGAAGAACAATTGGATTTGAGTCCGGTAGCACTTTTGAGCCCGACAAGATTTTCAGGAAATAAGCTTTCGAGAGTCAAAGCACCCTTCGTCAGATACACTTTCTCTCTCGAAACCTTGTACCTCGAAAATCTTGTTGGTTTGTCCCTAAGGTGCTATTGGATTCGAATCTGGCTAAGCAACAGAAGAACAATTGGATTTGAGTCCAGTAGCACCTTCGAGCCCAACAAGACTTTCAGGGGATAAGCTTTCGAGAGTCAAAGCACCCTTCGTCAGAAACACTTTGACTCTCTCGAAAGCTCGTACCCCGAAAATCTCGATGGTCCCTACTGGATCCAAATCTAGCGGACCAACACAGCCACCCTCTGCGACTATCTTCATAACCCCCCATTTAGGTACAAATGTAGAAATCGAGCAGCCCTTTTCCAGAAGTGCCGAAGCAAGCGCACAGATTAGGCCTGAATTCGGCGACATCAGCCCTTGAAATTTCTGCTCCTTTCAGACATGCCTTTTTGTTGCTCGTTTAGCCAGACGAATCTGAATATAGGGGAGGCCGTGGCTAGCAACCGTTAACGGATGTTATCCCGCTCCATGGGTTGCCTTGTCCCTTTTTTTAAAAGCTCTTTGAGCCGGTGGTGGCCATCTCTACATCTTGTGGCAATGAGTCTCCTCTGCAGCCATCAAAAAAGCCTCCCAGCGTTTTCAATGAGAATCAGGTCAAATTGGAGTCGGAATGAGCCACCGATCTCCGCTTTCTCTCTCTCTCTCTCCCTTTCCCCCTCCTTGTGGAAAAAAAAAATACATTTGAGGGCAGGGTTAAAACCGAGAAGGGGCAATTTTGGGCCAATCGAAACACAAAAAAAATCAATGTTTTGCTTTGCAGGAAAAAAAAACACCCCAGGGAAGAGAGCAGAGGGAATTCTGGGGAACTGTACGGCTGCGAGCTGGTGACAGTCTCTGCCTCGGACAATAAAATCGATGACTTCCCTTATACAAAGTCTCTCAGTAGGTCGGAGGCGGGGGGGGGGGAGAAGGAGAGAGGTTTCCCTTACCCACTTCACGCAGCTGCCAGATTGCAGCAGGGGATTTTGGAATATTGGGGGCGGGGGGGGAATACCGAGCTGCCTACTCCTCCAACGGAGACCTTTTGTTTTCAGACAGTGCGTTTTCTTTTGTGACGAGCGCCGAGATGCCCATCCGCTCGCTTCCTAGATGGGTTTTCTGCAACATGGCTGACACACCTGAAACGTCCCCAGCTTTCGATACGTGCGGTTTCTCGTTGCTTTCGCCGCCCGTGTTTGGGCAGCTGCCGAGAAGCCCGTGGCAAACCGGGGGTCCGGTGTGCCCCAAAGGACGGAAATCCAAGGGGTGTTTCCACCCGCAGCAACACATGCCCATATACTGTAGGCCCACAGAGACGTGGGTTCGAATCCCCGCTCCGTCTTGCAAGCTTACTGTGTGACCTCCGGCTTGTCTCTTTTGGGCCAATTTGGTGTAGTGGTTAAGTGCGCAGACTCTTATCTGGGAGGACCGGGTTTGATTCCCCACTCCTCCACTTGCACCTTCTGGTGTGACCTTGGGTCAGTCACAAGCTCTGGCACAGCTGTTCTCTCAAGGACAGTTTCTGTCAGAAGTTCTCTCAGCCCCACCTACCTCACAGGGTGTCTGTTGTGGGGAGGGGAAGGGAAAGGAGTTTGTAAGCTGCTCTGAGACGCCTTTGGGCAGTGAAGGGTGGGGTATAAATCCAAACTCCTCCTCTTCCTCTTCTTCCTCTTCTTCTTCTTCTTCTTCTTCTTCTTCTTCTTCTTCTTCTTCTTCTTCTTCTTCTTTCAGCCTAACCTACCTTATGGGGCCGTTGTGAGAATAATAAGTGCAGAAGTGACAGGGAAATGGTGCGTGTTGTTCTGAGCTCCTCGGGGAAAAGGGCAGGATAAAAATCAAATAAGGGATCACTGTAAGCCTAGTCTACTGTCCCTGACCTAGGGTTGCCAACTCCAGGTGGGGAAATTCTGGGAGATTTGGGGGCGAGGTAGAACATCATGGAGTCCATCCTTCAAAGCAGCCATTTTCTCCAGGGGGAACTGATTTTAGTAGTATGAAGATCAGCTGCAATTCTCGGAGAACTCGATGCCACCCCTGGAGGTTGGCACCCATAAGAACATAAGAGAAGCCAATGTTGAACCAGGCCAATGGCCCATCTAGTCCAACACTCTGTCACACAGCGGCCAAAATATACCAGGTGCCCTCAGGAGGTCCAGCAGTGGGGCCAGGACACCAGAAGCCCTCCCACTGCTGCCCCCTCCAGCACCAAGAATAGAGTGCATCACCTGCCCCAGACTGAGAGTTCCCATCTATACCCTGTGGCTAATAGCCACTGATGGACTTCTGCTCCAGATGTTTATCACCCGACGGACATAAGTCTTCCTCCAATTCACTTATTGGAAGAAAATATGCAGCCTCCTTATTAATATGAAGGCTGAACCATGGGAATCAGATAAATGCTTTCGTTTATTAAATGACCGGTTATTTATTTAAGTTACATTCAATTTGATTAACGCTCTAGCGGGCGGCTTGCAACCGGCGTTAACGGCACACCAGTTTATTTGGTGGGCGAAATGTCCTCCTGAATTCAGCGTTCCCTCTCGGCTGAGTTAGTGTGGGCTAGCTCACGGTTTCCTAGCCTCCGGCTCACGCGTTTTTGTCTCCGCTCAGGAAGGGAGGGCTCCAGAGTCAACTAATTGCTGCAGCAGCCCAATCGCTCGCTCACAACTTTAAGGCCGGCAGCTCACAAAGTGGAATTTTGGCTCGCAAGACTCCACAGCTTAGAGGGGGCGTTGAGTCCTGACGCAAGGACCCCCAGTTTTTTTCCCCTCTCCGCCTCAGCACTCCTATCTGCAATACGGGGCAGATGAAACCGGCCTACCTCACAGAGCTGTTGGGAGGGTTGCAAGACGGTGACATACGTGCAGATTTTTTAAATTTTATTTTTTGCGTGTCTGCCTGTGTGCCCGTGCCTGGAAGTGATAGTGACTTTTGGAGACGCCTACTGGGGCAAGGAGGATGTTCAGAGAAGTGGTTTGATAGCCTCCCTCTGTCTCCTGACCCTGGTGTTCTCTGGAGGTCTCCCATCCAAATAGTTCCCAGGGTTGGCCCTGCTTAGCTTCTAGGCTCTGATGAGATTGGGCTCGCCAGGGCCGCCCAGGTCAGGGGACGTGTGTGTAGATTTCTGAACACCGAAAGGACTACAGACATGCCAAGTGCCATTCGTATTACATGTTCGAATCACGATTTAAGTCTCTGACACCGAAGCCTTTAAATAAACGTGTCTATTACAGACTTAATGGACTTGGTTAAAGAGCAGATGATAGTAAAGGTAACGGTCTCCCTTGCTCGAAAGCCAGTCGAATCCGACTCTAGGGTTGCGGTGCTCATCTCCGTTTCAAAGCCGAAGAGCCAGCGCTGTCCGAAGACGTTTCCGTGGTCATGTGGCCGGCATGACTAAACACCAGGGCGCACGGAACGCTGTTACCTTCCCAGCAAAGTGGTACCTATTTATCTACTTGCAATTTCTTGCTTTCAGACTGCTAGGTTGCCAGGAGCTGGAACTAGAGACGGGAGCTCACTCCGTCATGCGGCACTCTCGGGTCTCGAAGTGCTGAACTGCTGATCTTCCACAGGCTGCAGTTCAGCGTCTTCACCACTTGAGGCACCGCAGCAGATGATAAATGAACATAAATACACTTGACTGTTTAACAATGACGATGCTCTTTGGGGTTATACCAGTTGGTTATAACAGTTTGGGATTATACCAGTTGGTTATACCAGTTTGGGATTATACCAGTTGGCACTCCAAAGGGATCTGTCGAGGATGGGTGAGTGGGCGTCAGCGTGGCAAATGGGGTTCAATGTGGCCAAGTGCAAAGTGATGCACACTGGAGCCAAAAATCCTAACTATAAATACACGTTGATGGGGGTCTGAACTGGCAGAGACTGACCAAGAGAGAGATCTTGGAGTCGTAGTGGATAACTCGCTGAAAATGTCGAGACGGTGTGCAGCTGCAATAAAAAGGGCCGACGCTGTGCTGGGGATTATCAGGAAGGGAACTGAAAACAAATCAGCCAGTATCATCATGCCCCTGTATAAATCGATGGTGTGACCTCATTTGGAATACTGTGTACAGTTCTGGTCACCACGCCTTAAAAAGGATATTACAGCTTTGGGAAAAGTGCAGAGAAGGGCAAATGGAATGATCAAAGGGGTTGTTGGAACACTTTCCCTATGAAGAAAGGTTAAAGCGCTTGGGGCTCTTTAGCCTGGAGAAATGACAGCTGAGGGGTGACATGATCGAGGTTTACAAAATTATGCAAGGGGTAGAGCAGGTTGAGGAAGAGGTACTTTTCTCCCTTTCTCACAAGACAAGAACTCGTGGGCACTCCATGAAATCGCTGAGCGGTCGGGTTGGAACAGATAAAAGGAAGTCCTTCACCCAAAGAGTGATTAACACGTGGAATTCACTGCCACAGGAGGTGGTGGCGGCTACAAGCATGGACAGGTTCAAGAGGGATATGGATAAACATCGGGAGCAGAGGTCCATCGGTGACAATTAGCCACAAGGTATAGATAGGGACTCTGGGGCAAGTGATGCTCCGTCTTCTTGGTACTGGGGGGGGGTTAACAGTGGGAGGGCTTCTAGTGGACCTCCTGATGGCACCTGGTATTTCTGGCCACTGTGTGACAGAGAGTGTTGGACTGGATGGGCCACTGGCCTGATCCAACATTGGCTTCTCTTATGTTATTATAGGAACTCTCAGTCTGGGGCAAGTGAGGCTCTGTATTCTTGGTGCTTGGGGGGCAACAGTGGGAGGGGGCTTCTAGTGTCCTGGCCCCACTGGTGGACCTCCTGATGGCCCCTGGTTATTTGGCCACTGTGTGACACAGAGTGTTGGACTGGATGGGCTGTTGGCCTGATCCAACATTGGCTTCTCTCATGTTCTTATGTCAATGTGTTTCTTAAGACTCTTGGGTTGGTTTGGATTGGTTTTTTTTTAAAAGAAGGGACAATGTCATGCAGTATCTTTGGGTCCCCTTGACTGGAAGAGGGGAGAGTCAAGACCCCGCTTCCCTCCTTCCCATGGAAATCAAAGAGACCGATCGTCCCCATGGTTCCGCTAAGCTGTGGAGTCCTGTGAGCAAAAATCCCGCTTTGTGACCTACGGGCATCAAAGCTGTGACTGAGCAATTCGGCTACTGCATAAATTAGTCTGCTCGGGAGCCCTCCTTCCTGAGGCAAGACAAAAACGTGTGAGCCGGAGGCTAAAAAACTGTGAGCCGGCTCGCGCTAACTCAGCTCGGAGGGAACACTCCCCACCAAATCTTCACAGCCCGTTTTCATTTCCTCGACAAGAGACTCTCTCCAGAGAGGTGGTCCTGAACTTCCCACTGTTCCAGGGTGTGTGGGGAGAAAACCACACTTCCCGTCTGCCGTCTCCCTCCCTGAACATCTTGGCGCATGACCATCCTCCTGACGGATCTATCACCCCTTTGACAGTTTCATTAGCCACTAACAAGTGAGATGCTTCCCTCGGCACAGGTGAAACGGTGACACGTGGTGCCAGGACAGCAGCGCCCGTGTGGTACGGCCTGTGTGCCGGGACTCAGGCCTCACATGCTCCTTGGGGGGGGGGCGGAGAGTGACACGAAAGGAGCAGCAACTGGCCGTGAGAACCGGTAACACAAACAGCCAATGCACTTCCATGCATGAGGAGGAGGAGGAGGAGGAGGAGGAGAAGAAGAAGAAGAAGAAGAAGGAGAAGGAGAAGGAGAAGGAGAAGAAGAAGAAGAAGGAGAAGAAGGAGAAGAAGAAGAAGAAGAGATTTATACCCTGAAGAGGAAGAAGAAGAGGAAGAGATTTATACCCTGCCCTTCACTCAGAGTCTCAGAGCAGCTTACAAACTCCTTCCTTTCCCCTCCCCACAACTGACACCCTCTGAGGTAGGCGAGGCTGAGAGAGCTCTGAGAGAAACTGCTCGTGAGAGAACAGCTCTGGAAGAAGAAGAGACTGGATTTATACCCCACCCTTCACTCGGAGTCTCAGAGTGGCTTACAATCTCCTTTCCCTTCCCCTCCCCACAACAGACACCCTGTGAGGTAGGTGGGGCTGAGAGAGCTCTTTCATGAACTGTCCATGAGAGAACAGCTCTGAGGAAACTTGTGACTGACCCAAGGCCACACCAGCAGCTGCATGTGGAGGAATGAGGAATCAAACCCAGTTCTCCCCCATTAGAGTCTGCACTTTTAACCACTACACCAAACTGGCAATGTGCGCAGGGGCTCAGACCTGTGGAGAAGGCTGGCCTCCCAGTCCATGCTCCATGGGCGCAGGCTGGCACAGATATGCCAGTGGGGTCCTGATTAACATGAGGTAGCCAGCTGTTCCTGTTTTGCTTTATTTTATTTGTTTATTTTGCTTTATTCAGTCCCCGGCATCTCCAGTTGAAAGGACCAGGCAGTGGGTGATGGGAAAGACCTCCGCCTGAGACCCTGGAGAGCTGTAAAGAGGAGCAGTGGCTCAGTGGCAGAGCCTCTGCTTGGCATGCAGAAGGTCCCAGTTTCAATCCCCGGCATCTCCAGTTAAAAAGGACCAGGCAGGAGGTGACGGGAAAGACCTCCGCCTGAGACCCTGGAGAGCTGTAAAGAGGAGCAGTGGCTCAGTGGCAGAGCCTCTGCTTGGCATGCAGAAGGTCCCAGTTTCAATCCCCGGCATCTCCAGTTAAAAAGGACCAGGCAGGAGGTGATGGGAAAGACCTCCGCCTGAGACCCTGGAGAGCTGCAAAGAGGGGCTGTGGCTCAGTGGAAGAGCCTCTGCTTGGCATGCAGAAGGTCCTAGGTTCAATCCCTGGCATCTCCAGTTAAAAGGACCAGGCAGTGGGTGATGGGAAAGACCTCCGCCTGAGACCCTGCAGAGCTGTAAAGAGGGGCCGTGGCTCAATGGCAGAGCCTCCGTTTGGCATGCAGAAGGTCCCAGTTTCAATCCCCGGCATCTCCAGTTAAAAAGGACCAGGCAGGAGGTGATGGGAAAGACCTCCGCCTGAGACCCTGGAGAGCTGCAAAGAGGGGCTGTGGCTCAGTGGAAGAGCCTCTGCTTGGCATGCAGAAGGTCCTAGGTTCAATCCCTGGCATCTCCAGTTAAAAGGACCAGGCAGTGGGTGATGGGAAAGACCTCCGCCTGAGACCCTGGAGAGCTGTAAAGAGGGGCCGTGGCTCAATGGCAGAGCCTCCGTTTGGCATGCAGAAGGTCCCAGTTTCAATCCCCGGCATCTCCAGTTAAAAAGGACCAGGCAGGAGGTGATGGGAAAGACCTCCGCCTGAGACCCTGGAGAGCTGCAAAGAGGGGCTGTGGCTCAGTGGAAGAGCCTCTGCTTGGCATGCAGAAGGTCCTAGGTTCAATCCCCGGCATCTCCAGTTAAAAGGACCAGGCAGTGGGTGATGGGAAAGACCTCCGCCTGAGACCCTGGAGAGCTGTAAAGAGGGGCCGTGGCTCAATGGCAGAGCCTCCGTTTGGCATGCAGAAGGTCCCAGGTTCAATCCCCGGCATCTCCAGTTAAAAAGGACCAGGCAGGAGGTGATGGGAAAGACCTCCGCCTGAGACCCTGGAGAGCTGCAAAGAGGGGCCGTGGCTCAGTGGCAGAGCCTCCGTTTGGCATGCAGAAGGTCCCAGGTTCAATCCCCGGCATCTCCAGTTAAAAAGGACCAGGCAGGAGGTGATGGGAAAGACCTCCGCCTGAGACCCTGGAGAGCTGCAAAGAGGGGCCGTGGCTCAGTGGCAGAGCCTCCGTTTGGCATGCAGAAGGTCCCAGGTTCAATCCCCGGCATCTCCAGTTAAAAAGGACCAGGCAGGAGGTGATGGGAAAGACCTCCGCCTGAGACCCTGGAGAGCTGTAAAGAGGGGCTGTGGCTCAGTGGAAGAGCCTCTGCTTGGCATGCAGAAGGTCCTAGGTTCAATCCCCGGCATCTCCAGTTAAAAGGACCAGGCAGTGGGTGATGGGAAAGACCTCCGCCTGAGACCCTGGAGAGCTGTAAAGAGGGGCTGTGGCTCAGTGGAAGAGCCTCTGCTTGGCATGCAGAAGGTCCTAGGTTCAATCCCCGGCATCTCCAGTTAAAAGGACCAGGCAGTGGGTGATGGGAAAGACCTCCGCCTGAGACCCTGGAGAGCTGTAAAGAGGGGCCGTGGCTCAATGGCAGAGCCTCCGTTTGGCATGCAGAAGGTCCCAGGTTCAATCCCCGGCATCTCCAGTTAAAAAGGACCAGGCAGGAGGTGATGGGAAAGACCTCCGCCTGAGACCCTGGAGAGCTGCAAAGAGGGGCCGTGGCTCAGTGGCAGAGCCTCCGTTTGGCATGCAGAAGGTCCCAGGTTCAATCCCCGGCATCTCCAGTTAAAAAGGACCAGGCAGGAGGTGATGGGAAAGACCTCCGCCTGAGACCCTGGAGAGCTGCAAAGAGGGGCCGTGGCTCAGTGGCAGAGCCTCCGTTTGGCATGCAGAAGGTCCCAGGTTCAATCCCCGGCATCTCCAGTTAAAAAGGACCAGGCAGGAGGTGATGGGAAAGACCTCCGCCTGAGACCCTGGAGAGCTGTAAAGAGGGGCTGTGGCTCAGTGGAAGAGCCTCTGCTTGGCATGCAGAAGGTCCTAGGTTCAATCCCCGGCATCTCCAGTTAAAAGGACCAGGCAGTGGGTGATGGGAAAGACCTCCGCCTGAGACCCTGGAGAGCTGTAAAGAGGGGCCGTGGCTCAATGGCAGAGCCTCCGTTTGGCATGCAGAAGGTCCCAGGTTCAATCCCCGGCATCTCCAGTTAAAAAGGACCAGGCAGGAGGTGATGGGAAAGACCTCCGCCTGAGACCCTGGAGAGCTGCAAAGAGGGGTCGTGGCTCAGTGGCAGAGCCTCCGTTTGGCATGCAGAAGGTCCCAGGTTCAATCCCCGGCATCTCCAGTTAAAAAGGACCAGGCAGGAGGTGATGGGAAAGACCTCCGCCTGAGACCCTGGAGAGCTGCAAAGAGGGGCCGTGGCTCAGTGGCAGAGCCTCCGTTTGGCATGCAGAAGGTCCCAGGTTCAATCCCCGGCATCTCCAGTTAAAAAGGACCAGGCAGGAGGTGATGGGAAAGACCTCCGCCTGAGACCCTGGAGAGCTGTAAAGAGAGGCCGTGGCTCAGTGGAAGAGCCTCTGCTTGGCCTGCAGAAGGTCCCTGGTTCAATCCCCGGCATCTCCAGTTAAAAAGGACCAGGCAGGAGGTGATGGGAAAGACCTCCGCCTGAGACCCTGGAGAGCTGTAAAGAGGGGCTGTGGCTCAGTGGAAGAGCCTCTGCTTGGCATGCAGAAGGTCCTAGGTTCAATCCCCGGCATCTCCAGTTAAAAGGACCAGGCAGTGGGTGATGGGAAAGACCTCCGCCTGAGACCCTGGAGAGCTGTAAAGAGGGGCCGTGGCTCAATGGCAGAGCCTCCGTTTGGCATGCAGAAGGTCCCAGGTTCAATCCCCGGCATCTCCAGTTAAAAGGACCAGGCAGTGGGTGATGGGAAAGACCTCCGCCTGAGACCCTGGAGAGCTGCAAAGAGGGGCCGTGGCTCAGTGGCAGAGCCTCCGTTTGGCATGCAGAAGGTCCCAGGTTCAATCCCCGGCATCTCCAGTTAAAAAGGACCAGGCAGGAGGTGATGGGAAAGACCTCCGCCTGAGACCCTGGAGAGCTGTAAAGAGAGGCCGTGGCTCAGTGGAAGAGCCTCTGCTTGGCCTGCAGAAGGTCCCAGGTTCAATCCCCGGCATCTCCAGTTAAAAAGGACCAGGCAGGAGGTGATGGGAAAGACCTCCGCCTGAGACCCTGGAGAGCTGTAAAGAGGGGCTGTGGCTCAGTGGAAGAGCCTCTGCTTGGCATGCAGAAGGTCCTAGGTTCAATCCCCGGCATCTCCAGTTAAAAGGACCAGGCAGTGGGTGATGGGAAAGACCTCCGCCTGAGACCCTGGAGAGCTGTAAAGAGGGGCCGTGGCTCAATGGCAGAGCCTCCGTTTGGCATGCAGAAGGTCCCAGGTTCAATCCCCGGCATCTCCAGTTAAAAAGGACCAGGCAGGAGGTGATGGGAAAGACCTCCGCCTGAGACCCTGGAGAGCTGCAAAGAGGGGCCGTGGCTCAGTGGCAGAGCCTCCGTTTGGCATGCAGAAGGTCCCAGGTTCAATCCCCGGCATCTCCAGTTAAAAAGGACCAGGCAGGAGGTGATGGGAAAGACCTCCGCCTGAGACCCTGGAGAGCTGCAAAGAGGGGCCGTGGCTCAGTGGCAGAGCCTCCGTTTGGCATGCAGAAGGTCCCAGGTTCAATCCCCGGCATCTCCAGTTAAAAAGGACCAGGCAGGAGGTGATGGGAAAGACCTCCGCCTGAGACCCTGGAGAGCTGTAAAGAGAGGCCGTGGCTCAGTGGAAGAGCCTCTGCTTGGCCTGCAGAAGGTCCCTGGTTCAATCCCCGGCATCTCCAGTTAAAAAGGACCAGGCAGGAGGTGATGGGAAAGACCTCCGCCTGAGACCCTGGAGAGCTGTAAAGAGAGGCCGTGGCTCAGTGGAAGAGCCTCTGCTTGGCCTGCAGAAGGTCCCAGGTTCAATCCCCGGCATCTCCAGTTAAAAAGGACCAGGCAGGAGGTGATGGGAAAGACCTCCGCCTGAGACCCTGGAGAGCTGTAAAGAGGGGCCGTGGCTCAGTGGAAGAGCCTCTGCTTGGCATGCAGAAGGTCCTAGGTTCAATCCCCGGCATCTCCAGTTAAAAGGACCAGGCAGTGGGTGATGGGAAAGACCTCCGCCTGAGACCCTGGAGAGCTGTAAAGAGAGGCCGTGGCTCAATGGCAGAGCCTCCGTTTGGCATGCAGAAGGTCCCAGGTTCAATCCCCGGCATCTCCAGTTAAAAAGGACCAGGCAGGAGGTGATGGGAAAGACCTCCGCCTGAGACCCTGGAGAGCTGCAAAGAGGGGCCGTGGCTCAGTGGCAGAGCCTCCGTTTGGCATGCAGAAGGTCCCAGGTTCAATCCCCGGCATCTCCAGTTAAAAAGGACCAGGCAGGAGGTGATGGGAAAGACCTCCGCCTGAGACCCTGGAGAGCTGCAAAGAGGGGCCGTGGCTCAGTGGCAGAGCCTCCGTTTGGCATGCAGAAGGTCCCAGGTTCAATCCCCGGCATCTCCAGTTAAAAAGGACCAGGCAGGAGGTGATGGGAAAGACCGGGAACTGAACCTGGGACCTTCTGCACGCCAAGCAGAGGCTCTGCCACTGAGCCACAGCCCCTCTTTACAGCTCTCCAGGGTCTCAGACTGAGGTCTTTCCCATCACCTGCTGCCTGGTCCTTTCAACTGGAGATGCCAAGGATTGAACCTGGGACCTTCTGTGTGCCAAATACAGCAACTACCCCTGAGCCGTAGCCCCGGCCCACATGTGTTCACATGTATCATAAGCACCAAACTCATAATGCATGAGTGCCAAGTGTCATGCACACGAACGCTAAGACTCACATAAGCAATGACTATCACTCATGAGCACCAGTGTTCCCTCTAAGCTGAGTTAGTGTGAGCTAGCTCACAGTTTCTTAGCCTCCGGCTCACAAGTTTTTGTCTTAGCTCAGGCAGGAGGGCTCCAGAGCAAACTGATTTATGCAGCAGCCAAAGCGCTCACTCACAGCTTTAATGCCGGGAGCTCACCAAGTAGAATTTTTGTTCACAGGACTCCACAACTTAGGGGGCGCATTGCACTAAGGCATGTTGTGTTACATGACCTGCCATTACACATATTGTGACTGGCAAGGTCTGTTTTGGACTCTGGATAATATGCTAGAGTTCGTCTATCTTCGAGCAAAAGGGCGTCCCTTTGGTTTTAGATCAGCGCCGGTGATTTTCTGTATAATAAGTGAACGCAACATACAACTGATACAGAAAAGCCTTTAGATAATCGTAAAGGGTGGTTTTGCTCAGGTACCGATCCTATGCAAAAACCACACTGCTATCAGTCCTTGTTCCGGCACTTCTAGAAAGTCATGGCTGGAGGTCAACTCCTGTTTCCTGACTTATCTTAAAACTGGCATGCCCTAATGACCCAGAACACACAAACTAGAACTGTTTCCACGCTGGTTATTTACAGCTGTTTAACTGTTGTTGGGAACAGAGAGGACAGGCCCGCACCAGTGAATCATGGGAACTTTTCAGGGGCTAGGCAACCTCCCACCAATCACTTCTGTCCCCCGCTGCCACTCCAAAGGGCAGTGAGAGAACAATGGGGGGAGTGAAATGGTGTCATAAGAATGTCAAAAGAGCCCTGCTGGATCAGACCAGGGAGATTCCATCTAGTCCAGCCTCCCGTCTCACGCAGTGGCCTCAACCAGTTCCTCTGGAGGGCCAACGACAGGGCAGAGAGGCCGAGGCCTTTGAGAAGAACCTCAGAAGAGCCTTGCTGGATCAGACCAGTGAGGTCCATCTAGCCCAGCATCCTGTCTCACGCAGTGGCCTCAACCAGTTCCTCTGGAGGGCCAGCAACAGGGCAGGGAGGCCGAGGCCTTCCCCTGATGTTGCATCCTGGCTCTGGGATTCAGAGGCTTAGTTCCTCTGAATGTAGAGGTTCCCCTCAGTCCCCATGGCTAGTAGTCGCTGATAAGACCACTCCTCCATGAATCTATCTAATCGCCTTTTCAAGCTGTTCATTCGTATGGCCATCACTATATCCTCTGGCAGCAAGTTCCACATTTTAATCCCTCATGGTATAAAGTATTTCCTTTTGTCCATCCTGAACCTACTGCCCATTAGCTTCACCCGATGCCCTCAAGTTCTAGTATTCTCAAAGAGGGGAGAGAAATGTCTCTTTGTCAACTCTCTCCATCCCATCCATTGGTGCCGTGACATCATTTCCAGCTGCATAACTGGAGGCACCCCTTGCTCTATGGTTTTTACCAAAGAGTTTCAAGGGAGTCCTAGAGCATCCCACAACGCAGCGATGTCACTTCTGGTTATGCCGCCAGAATTGATGTTGTAGTGTTGACAGACACCGTTTGGGTAAATCCATAGAGACTGGGGGAATTCATATGGGTGGCGAGAACATTGGCGCTGTTGTTTTCGCTTGCCCATTTGGTCGAGTGTGGGCAATCGAGGGTAAAGGTGGGCACCTGGTACACCTAGCGGGGAAGCAAAGTTCTCCCCACTTCTCTACAGCACCAGAGTGCGTTGATCACCTCCCAAGGTTTCCCTAACTTTTCTCCAATCTTCTCCATACCTTCTGTGTTGCTTTTCGGGGGTGGTATCCCGTGGCAGCCCAGAGGTTAAGATGCCGAGCTGCAGACCGGAAGGCCAGTAGTTCGGCAGTTCAAGACCTGAGTGCCGTGTGACGGAGTGAGCTCCCGTCTCTAGTTCCAGCTCCTGCCAACCTAGCCGTTCGAAAGCAAGAAATTGCACGTAGATGAATAGGTACTGCTTCAGTGGGAAGGTAACAGCCTTCCGCGCACCTCGGCATTTAGTCATGCCGGCCACATGACTACGGGAATGTCTTTGGACAGCGCTGGCTCTTCGGCTTGGAAACGGAGATGAGCACCACGTCCCTAGAGTCGGATTCGACTGGCTCTCGAAGAAGGGAAACCTGGACTATCCCAAAGCAATTGAACTTTGCTATATTGTTATATCATCAGAACAATCTGCATATCAGGCTCTCTGACCTTACGGATTTACTTACAGAATTTATATCCCGCTTTTCTGCCCGTATGAGGGCCCCCCCCCAAAGGCAGCCAATGATGTAAAACATACAGGATAAAATCACGTTATAAAACCACTAAAATAGGGGGAGGGGCCAACATATCTCATTAAAACAATGTTAAAAACAGGGCCTTTTTTGTAGAAAAAGCCCAGCAGGAACTCATTAGCATAATAGGCCACACCCCTGGCAGCACAGCTCATTAGCATATCAGGCCACACCCCCATGTTACCAGGAGTGTGGTCATCCAGCCACACCCACCTTTTGCTTCTTATTCTGTTTACCTTGTTTGTTCTCAAAATCCAGGGCTATTTTTGGAGCAGGAACTCCTTTGCATGTTAGGCCACACACCCCTCATGTAGCCAATCCTAATGAGTCTCTGCTGTTGGGTGTGGCCTATTATGCTAATGAGTTGGGCATGGCCAACTCGGGAGCCAGCCGGAACGCCGTTCCTGTGCGTTCCCGCCCAGAAATAGCCCTGGTTAAAAAGTTTTTAAAAGCCGAGCTAAAAATTGTATAGAGCAGCTAAAATACATACAAAACATAAATCAGGACGGGTGGCCGTGTTAGTCTGCCTGTAGCAGGAGAAAAGAGCCAGAGTCCAGGAATGCCTTGAAGACGAACAAACATTTGTGGCAGGGTCGGAGCGCTCGTGAAGAAGAGAAGCGAGCTGTGAAAAGGGCCGAAGAAGTGAGCCGGTGACCCACGAAAG
The DNA here is from genome assembly GCA_029375565.1 of Gekko gecko. Taxonomy (NCBI): domain Eukaryota; kingdom Metazoa; phylum Chordata; class Lepidosauria; order Squamata; family Gekkonidae; genus Gekko; species Gekko gecko. Next base: position 11,325,532 of record JAPDNY010000001.1, on the reverse strand, counting down.
CTCCTCCTCGGCCACGGATTTCGTTAGTCTGTAAGGTGCTCCCGGACTCTGGCTCTTTCAGACAACTAGAACGTGAGTCCATCTGTCCTTCTGTCTTGGAGAGTGGGGTGATCTCAGATGCCAAATAACAATAGCAGGCAAAGGACAATAGCAGGTGAGTGTTGTCAAGACGGAGCTCCCTGGGGGAGAGAGTTCCAGAGCTTTGGTGCCACTGCCGAGAAGGCCCTCTCCTGGGTGGCCTCCCACCTAATCTCAGAAGGTGGGGGCACCTCTCCAAGGCCAGTTTGGTGCAGTGGTTAAGTGCGCGGACTCTGATCTGGGAGAACCGGGTTCGATTCCCCACTCCTCCACTTGCAGCTGATGGATGACCTTGGGCGAGTCACAGTTCTGTCAGAGCTGTTCTCTCAAGGACAGTTCTGGAAAGAGCTCTCTCAGCCCTGCCTACCTCACAGGGTGTCTGTTGTGGGGAGGGGGAGGGAAAGGAGATTGTGAGCCGCTCTCTCCGAGTGAAGGGCAGGGGATAAATCCAATCTCTCCCCCCTCCTCCTCCTCCTCCTCCTCCTCCTCCTCCTCCTCCTCCTCTTCTTCTTCTTCTTCTTCTTCTTCTTCTTCTTCTTCTTCTTCTTCTTCTTCTTCTTCTTCTTCTTCTTCTTCTTCTTCTTCTTCTTCTTCTTCTTCTTCTTCTCCTTCTCCTTCTCCTTCTCCTTCTCCTTCTCCTTCTCCTTCTCCTTCTCCTTCTTCTTCATAATGGTTGGGCATAATGATAATAAATGCCAGGCTTTAAAAATAAACATATGCAAAAACCTTCCGAATTCTATGTATTTTAAACGTTTACGTTAAATGCTCTAGATGTACTCCGACATCGATCATCCTTGTTATGAATAAGTTATAGATTATCATAATATCTCTAGCTTGGTGTAATATTTAGCCAGCTTGGTGTAGGGGTTTAGTGTGCGGACTCTTATCTGGGAGAACCGGGTTTGATTCCACCACGCCTCCACTTGCACCTGCTGGTGTGACCTTGGGTCAGTCACAAGCTCTGGCACAGCTGTTCTCTCAAGGACACTTTCTGTCAGAAGTTCTCTCAGCCCCCACCTGCCTCACAGGGCGTCTGCTGTGGGGAGGGGAAGGGGAAGGAGTTTGTAAGCCGCTCTGAGACGCCTTTGGGCAGTGAAGGGCGGGGTATAAATCCAAACTCTTCTGCTTCTTCTTCTTCTCCCTTTCCCCCGTGTTTTCCCTGTATCCCTATTTTAATTTAAAATAACAATAATAATAAAAAAGCTATTTTTAAAAGATAATGGTTGGGCAGTTTTCAGAAGGGATTATTTTACCTTTCATTTTTAAGAAAGTAAGTCTCTGGCCCCTTCAGGCGTCTCATTGTGGACATATAAGGGGGGGAAACGCATCTCTGCAACAAAATAGTCTAGAGACTTGGGTGGGTTTTTTTAATGAAAATTGGAAGTTCAGCGATCCTGATACACAGATCGTTAGTCTTCTAATGGCTACAACAACAAAATAACAACGGAATCCCTGGTAGTGTTGGGCAGAAAGAATGGGCATTGCTGGAGAACCTCAGCAAGGAAACAGCGGGGGAAACCTTTCTTGTGGAAACCCCCTCGCTGTTGCCCTGTGTGTACTGACAGCCACAATAACTACAGAGAAACCAAGAAATTCTGTCATCGTGTGGAAACCACCTGGGAAGAAATGCAGTTTTTTCTTTCTAGGTTTGAAAAAAAGCAAAACCTCCAACCTGGGTTCTTAAAAGTTCTTTTTCCCTCTGGACAGAGAAGAGGTTGGAACTGGAGGAAGTCACAGAATCATAGAATCATAGAGTTGGAGGGGAACTCCAGGGTCATCTAGTCCAACCCCTTGCACAAGGCAGGAAATTCACAAATACTTCCCCCCCCCCCACAGCCCAGTGATTCCATGCCCAGAAGATGATGAAAAACCTTCAGGATCTCCAGCCAAACTGGCCTGGAGAAAATTTGCTTCCTGATCTCAAAGTGGCGATCAGCATTTCCCTGGACGTGTAAGAAAGGGCCACAAGAACTAAGTCATTCCAATTGATTTCCAGCTTACCTTCATATGAATGCTAATAGATCTAGCAGGAGAGAGAATGGGTGGGTCAAGCTCTCCCCTTTCTCTAGCAGGGAACAGAGATTTGGAGGAGGAGAAAGAAGAAGAAGAAGAAGAAGAGGAGGAGGAGGAGGAAAAGGAGATTGGATTTATACCCCACCCTTTACTCAGAGTCTCAGAGAGGCTTACAAACTCCTTTCCCTTCCCCTCCCCACAACAGACACCCTGCGAGGTAGGTGGGGCTGAGAGAGCTCTGGCAGAAACTGCTCTTTTTCAAGAACAGCTCTGACAGAACTAGCAGCTTGCCCAAGGTCATCCAGCAGCTGTGAGTGGAGGGGTGGGGAATCAAACCCGGTTCTCCCAGATTAGAGTCCGCACACTTAACCACTACACCAAACTGGGTCTCCCTGAATGAACTACTAGAGGAAGGAAAATTCTGGAGGCTTCAGGAAAAGCTTCCTTGACCTGGCCTGACCGGGTCAGTGGGAGGGGAAAGGGAAAAGATAAAACTCTGGGGAGCCAGGAGGAAGCTCTCTTGTTCCTTGGGTGCTGGAACCATGAGAGTAGACAGAAATCTTAACTGAGAAGGCAGCCATTGACCATGTGCTCACCTGATGAGCTGGGGGAGAGCTGCAAGGTAAAGATTACTCTGTAGAGATTTGTTACTTCCTAGGCTTAAGGAGCCCTGTCCTATATTCTAACAACTGATAGGGCATGTAGAGAGAGAGGGACAGAGGATTTGTGTTTTACCCATTTCTTTTGGAATCCCTCACCTGATCTGGTGCTGTGCTAAAAGTATGCTGGTAAACATTTGGAGTTTGAGAAACACCTTTTAAGTTTTGATGCTGGTGGTGGTTCTCTGTACCACATAGACCTCCACTGTCTCGGGAATGCTATTTTGAGAGGAGTGCCAGGGGGAAGGCAGGCAATTGGCAATCAGCTATTCCTCCAGGGGCACGCAAGGTAGTAAACTGTTCCCGTGGTGGCCAGGCACTGGGCAGCGGGAGACACAGAGGCAAGGCCTCAGCACATGGAAGAAAAGCTGGGAGCCCTGACTCTCCCAGTGGGTGATTCCTTACAAAGGTCAGGTGGTGGTGGTGGTGGTGGGCTACCCGAGGGAGAAAGGAAAACCTCTCCAAGAGCTAGGAGTAATTTGGGGAGCAGGGTGGAACAGGGCCCGCAGGACAGAGCAGGCCTATTTCGCCACCCTACCCTAAGAGCCAGAAATCCACCATTCAGATATCAGGATAACCCTGGACTCTCTCAGCTCTTTCCTCTGCAGCTGAGATGGTCTACCTTACAGGGCTGTGGTAATGATTCCAGATAAACCTGCATGAAGCGCTTTGAATGTGATTAGCCTAGGAAGCAGAGCCCTCTTTCTGAGAGCCAGTTTGGTGTCGTGGTCAAGAGCGGCAGAGTCTAATCTGGGAGAACCGGTTTGACTCCCCACTTCTCCACATGAAGCCAGCTGGGTGACCTTGGGTCGGTCACAAGTTCTCTCAGAGCTGTTCTCTCAAGAGCAGTCCTCGAAAGAGCTCTCTCAGCCCGACCTACCTCACAGTGTGTCGGTTGTGGGGAGAGGAAGGGAAGGAGGTTGTAAGCTGCTCTGAGACTCAGAGTGAAGGGCGGGGGATAGATTCAACGCCTTCTCCTCCTTGTCTTCTTCCTCCTCCTCCTCCTCCTCCCTTCCTTCTTCTTCCTCGTGAGCCAGAAATTGGGATGACGGTCAGATAGCAGGGATCCCAAAGTGGATCTGTGGTTGCAGACAGGTCAGGGGGTTGCATGCCAAGTCTTATTTTTAGGGGGTGCATATTTGGTCAGGGGGCTGTTCGGGTGACGGGCACCATACTCTCTTCCTGCTCCCGCCTGTTGCCTGTACTCAGAGACCCCCCGCCGAAGCCCCCCTCTCTTAACCTTGTCCACCTGACATTCTAAATGGGGAATGAGGAGGCCAGAAAGAAGGAAATACTGCCGGGGTCGATAGGGGGCACCTGGGAGGCGGACATTAGACCCCATTGACCCGTTCCATTAACAGCGACACCCTCCTCTGGTGCAAAGAATTCACTGTTACTGGAACTGGTCCATGGACTCCAGCCAAACGAATAGATTTATTTCTCCGGATCCGTTCTGGCGAGGAAGTCGGAGGGCTGTGCTAAAGATAACCGTTTGGAGAGGGTGGAAGAGCCTCTGCTTGGCACGCGGAAGGTCCCAGGCTCAATCCCCGGCATCTCGACCTAAAAGAACTGGGCAGTAGGGGATGTGAAAAGACCTCCGCCTGAGACCCTGGACAGCGGCTGCCGGTCTGAGTAGACAATACGGAGCTCGATGGACCGAGGGTCTGATTCGGTAGAAGGCAGCTTCACGTGCAAGTTAGATAACACGAGATCCCAGATCTCGTGGCCCTTTTCTTACACACCCAGGGAAATACTGATCGCCACTTTGGGGTCAGGAAGCACTTTTCTCCAGGCCGGTATGGCCCAGGGACCCTGGAGGGGTGTGTGGGGTTTTTTTGCTGCCTTCTGGGCTGGGGCAGGGATCATTGTGTGTGGTGGGGGGTTAGATGGGGATTTCCTGCATTCTGCGGGGGGTTGGACTCGATGACCCTGGCGGTCCCTTCCAACTCTATGATTCTCTGATCCTATGATCCCTGCCGAGTTACGGAAGGAAATCCTCCTCCTTATTAATAACGTCATTCCTGATAAGTATATTCACTGTTAGTTGCGGTAGATTTTCCGGGTTGTGGGGCCGTGGTCGTGGCACTGTGGGACCTGATGTTGCGCCAGCAGCTGTGACTGGCATCCTCAGAGGTATAACATAGAAAGATGGAGTACTCTCTGTGTCAAGGAGAGAAGAAAGATGGTCGGCAGGTAATTTATATCTACCCAGGAAGGTGGGGTAGGGCTGAGTCGTTATCTTGTAGGAGTTCCCCAGGCTCTGAACATGCTATTGGAGGAGCTTTCCTGAGGAGGTTCTTTTGTCTATGGATTGTTTCCTGAGGAGCTTTGAGGAGGTTCTTTTGTGTGTGGAATGGCTATTGAAACTCTAATCTTATCTGTAGTGCTATTGCCAGCTGTAGAGCCTTTTGTGTTTTCCAGGACAGGAAACCATGCCCTATTTATTTTTTAAACTCTCTTCTTTCCTGTTGAGATTGTGTTTATGTTTATGAGTTTCAATGGCTTCCCTGTGTAATCTGACATGGTCATTGGAAGTGTTGTCCAGCCTTTCAGTGTCCTGGAACCAAATGCTGTGTCCTGTTTGGGTTAGGCTATGTTCAGCCACTGCTGATATTTCAGGTTGGCCCCCCCTGTCTTTCATGTTCTTTTATTCTTGTCTGAATGCTACACTGTGTGGTCCTGTAGTATGAGTGGGAATATAAAGATTTTTTATATAGGTTTTTTCTTCTTGATTGTTCGTATTCATATTTTTTCTTGGTTTCCTGGATTCCTCTTTTAAGTAATATTTTATTAGGATATAAGGAAGGCCTGTTATATTGAAGACTTTACTCTTGTAGGTCTGATATTGTTAGCTGACAACATAATAGGCACAAAGTTCATGATTCTGTAGTTCTTAAGGGCAATACTGTGCAATGTCTGGGTCAGATAAGGTTTTGGTCTCATATCAAGAACAACAAACACTTTTGTTTAGGATATGAAGAATCCTTGCCCATTATCATTTAGGTTAGGTTAAGTAAACACTTAGGTTTTACGTAGATTTGATGTAGATATATGTTTCTTTACATTTGACAAATCAGAGGCTTATTATTTATAAGAACATAAGAACATAAGAGAAGCCAATGTTGAATCAGGCCAATGGCCCATCTAGTCCAACACTCTGTCACACAGCGGCCAAAATATCCCAGGAGCCATCAGGTGGTCCGGCAGTGGGGCCAGGACACTAGAAGCCCTCCCACTGCTGCCCCCTCCAGCACCAAGAATAGAGTGCATCACCTGCCCCAGACTGAGAGTTCCCATCTATACCCTGTGGCTCATAGCCACTGATGGACCTCTGCTCCGTATCTATATATCTAATTCCCAAGTGGCCCCCTGTGTGCGGATATCTAAATCCGCACATCGGGGGCACCTGGGGGGCAGGGAGATTTTCCTGCGCACGTGGGGCAGTCCCCACGTGTGCAGAAAAATCTAAAAAGTTTTTTAAAATGTAAGGGGAATATCTAAATCCCCAAAAAAGTAAGAGTGTTCCCTGCGCATGTGCAGGGAACGCTCTACAAACTGGCCGTTGCCGCCACGCCATCAAGGGATGGGAGGGCGGGAGAAGGCTTGGCGGGCCAGCCAGCCGGCCTCCCCCCCCGCCGCCGCCCTGCCGCTTGGGAGGGAGGGGGAAGCTTGGCGGGCCAACCGGCCGGCCTCCCCCCCCCACCGCTGTTGCCGCCGCCACTCTGCTGCTTGAAAGGGAGGGAGGGGGAGGCTTGGCGGGAAGAAGAAGAAGAAGATGAAGAAGAAAAAGAAGAAAGTGGTCAATTTTTTTGATGAGTTATTTGGTCTAATTGTTTTCCTGTTAATTGAAGCCTCTCTCCCAAATATGCTGAGAAGAAAGTAGTCAATTTTGGATGGACTCTTTGGTCCAACTGTTTTCCTGTTAATTGAAATAAAAACATAGAACTTCCTCCTCATTTGACTTCATTTTTGACATGGAATCAAATATGTACAACAGTCCCGATGTAAACTTGTCCACAGCTGCATGGTATGGTCTATTCACTGTGTTTAATAGCGAAGGACCAGTCCACGTGCCTAAGTCGGAGGAGTTCAAGGGTAGGGATCCCGTTCCCAACCTTCGATGGGGCACCACTCTGGGAATGTGCCTAGATGCCTCCTTAACAATGGAGGCCCAGGTGGCAGCCACTGCCAAGTCAGCCTTTTACCGTCTTCGGCTGATCAGGCAGTTGGATCCCTTCCTCGAACGCGGTGACCTGGCGACAGTGATCCACGCGATGGTCACCTCAAGACTGGATTACTGTAATGCCCTCTATGTGGGGCTGCCCTTGAACGCAAATCCGGAAGCTGCAGCTGCTGCAAAATGCCACAGCCAGGTTGCTGATGGGAATCCCGATTCGGGAGCACATCCAGCCTGTGCTAAAGACGTTGCGCCGGCTGCCTATAGCATACCCGATCTGCTTCAAAGTGCTGGTTCTTAACTTTACAGCCCTTTATGGCCAGGGACCTGCATACCCGAGGGACTGCCTTTCCCTACATGTCCCCCAGAGAGCACTGTGATCGGGGATCCAGAACGGGTTGGCTCTCCCTAGCTTCGAGGAGGCCAGGCTGGTGGTAACCAGGGCCAGGGCTTTTTCGGTGGCGGCTCCACTCCGGTGGAACGAGCTCCCAGAAGAGACCGGGACCCTGCGGGACCTCTCACAGTTCCGCAGGGCCTGTAAGATGGAGCTCTTCCGCCAGGACTTTGGGGAAGAAGAAGAAGGAGAAGGAGAAGAAGAAGAAGAGGAGGAGGAGGAGGAGATTGGATTTATACCCCGCCCTTCACTACCCGAAGGAGTCACAGAGCGGCTTACAAACTCCTTTCCCTTCCCCTCCCCACAACAGACACCCTAGAAGGTAGGCGGGGCTGAGAGAGCTCTGACAGAAACTGCCCATGAGAGAACAGCTCTGAAAGAACTTGTAACTGACCCAAGGGCACACCAGCAGCTGCATGTGGAGGCATGGGGAATCAAAACCTGGTTCTCCCAGATTCAATGCTTGCATGCCGCCTCAAGCCAGTCTTCGGCATATCTTCGGGATATAAATTGAAAATAATAAATAAATAAAATAAATAGAGTCCACGCTCCTAACCACTACACCAGAAGAAGAAGAAGAAGAAGAAGAAGAAGAAGAAGAAGAAGAAGAAGAAGAAGAAGAACTCCTTTCCCTTCCCCTCCCCACAACAGACACCCTGTGAGGTAGACGGGGCTGAGAGAGCTCTGACAGAAACTGCTCTTTTTAAAGGACAGCTGTGCCAGAACTATGGCTTGCCCAAGGTCATCCAGCAGGTGCAAGTGGAGGAGTGGGGAATCAAACCTGATTCTCCCAGATTAGAGTCCACACACTTAACCACTACACCAGACTGGCTGGTAACCCTAGCCTCAATCCTACCCCATTTAGGAGTAGATAGGTCTGGCACTTTGCCCTCCATAATCAGCGGCTATCAAAAGTATCAGACGTCTCTCATAACTTCTGAGAAATGCCCAGGCTCTTGCTTTAGAGAGCCTCCAGGGTGAGAGACTTCCAGAAGGAGAGGCAACCCCCCTCCCCCGCTTAGTGCTTCTCTACACACCCAAATGTGGGCTCGCGGGTGACCTGTTCCTGGGCTCGCGGGTGACCTGTTCCTTTCTCTCAAAGGCAAGAGTGGCCAGTTTCCTGAGAGTCCCGGGGAATTATGCAAATCGGTTACAAGCAAGAATGCTTAAGTGACTTGGGGGGGGGCAAGAAAATCTTTTAATTTCCCATCAAGGCAGGTTTCCCATTATATATCATTTGCAGTGGTCAGCACCGCGAAACCTTGGTTTATGGACATCTTCTGACAGGGCTGGAAATATTATTAGAAGAACGGCATCTCAGCATATCTAAGTATAGCAGACCTGCCGATTCCCTCCGCGTCCTCTCTTTCTTTCTTAATCTCTCCCAACCCCCTTCCCTCCTGCACAGAAACATCTGTGATACTGGAGGGATGGGATGGAGGGGGGTAGACTTCAGATTGATGGAGGGGGAATGAGAAGAAGAAGAGGAGGAGGAGGAGGAGGAGGAGGAGGAGGAGGAGGAGGAGGAGGAAGAAGAAGAAGAAGAAGAAGAAGAAGAAGAAGAAGAAGAAGAAGAAGAAGAAGAAGAAGAAGAAGAAGAAGAAGAAGAAGAAGAAGAAGAAATTATAGCTTTGGAAAAAGTGCAGAGAAGGGCAACTAGAATGATAAAAGGGTTGGAACACCTTCCCTATGAAGAAAGGTTAAAACGCTTGGGGCTCTTTAGCTTGGAGAAACGACGGCTGAGGGGTGACATGATCGAGGTTTATAAGATTATGAATGGGACTGAGCAGGTTGAGAAAGAAGTACTTTTCTCCCTTTCTCACAAGACAAGAACTCGTGGGCACTCCATGACATTGCTGAGCAGTCGGGTTAGAACAGATAAAAGGAAGTCCTTCTTCACCCAAAGAGTGATCAACACATGGAATTCACTGCCACAGGAGGTGGTGGCAGCTACAAGCATGGACAGTTTCAAGAGGGAATTAGATAAACATATGGAGCAGAAGTCGTCAGTGGCTATTAGCCACAGGGTATAGATGGGAACTCTCAGTCTGGGGCAGGTGATGCACTCTATTCTTGGTGCTGGAGGGGGCAGCAGTGGGAGGGCTTCTGGTGTCCTGGTCCCACTGCTGGACCTCCTGATGGCACGTGGTATATTTTGGCCGCTGTGTGACAGAGTGTTGGACTAGATGGGCCATTGGCCTGATCCAACATTGGCTTCTCTTATGTTCTTATGTTCTTAAGAAGAAGAGGAGGAGGAGGAGGAGGAGGAGGAGGAGGAGGAGGAGGAGATTCGATTTATACCCTGCCCTTCACTCGGATCTCAGAGCAGCTTACAAACTCCTTTCCCTTCCCCTCCCCACAACAGACACTCTGAGACTCCCTTGGGTAGTGAAGGGCGGGGCATAAATCCAATCTCTTCTCCTCTCTTCATCTTGCGAACTAAGCAGGGTCGGCCCCGGTTAGTACTTGGATGAGAGACCATGAAGGAAGTCCAGGGTCGCTACGCAGAGGCAGGCAAAGGTAAACCCCCTCTGAATGTCACTTGCCTTGGAAACCCTACAGGCACTCTGTGTCGGCTGTGATTTGAGGGCATTTCCCACCCCCACAGGTGAACTATGACGTTGGCGTCGCCCCCTCAATAGGTAACAAAGTCTGGAATGAGCATTTCGCTTGCTAGGCACTCCAAACGACCAACGTGAAAATAATATTTTTTTAAAAATCAGCTGTTCAAGATCAGTGTTACCTCTAAGCTGAGTCAGTGTGAGCTGGCTCACAGTCTTTTAGCCTCCAGCTCACACATTTTTGCCTTAGCGCAGGAAGGAGGGTGCCAGAGCAGTGTTCCCTCTAAGCTGAGTCAGTGTGAGCCTAGCTCACAGTTTTTTAGCCTCCGGCTCACACATTTTTGTCTCAGCTCAGGAAGGGAGGGCTCCAGAGCAAACTAATTGATGCCGCAGCCAAATCGCTCACTCACAACTTTAATACCGGCGGCTCACAAAGTGGAATTTTGGCTCTCAAGACTCCGCAGCTTAGAGGGAACGTGGGTTTGAATCCTGACCTGGATGGCCCAGGGGCTGGCCAGATCTCGTCAGATCTCGGAAGCTAAGCAGGGTCAGCCCCGGTTAGTGCTTGGATCGGAGACACACCCACCCCCCGCCAAGGCAGTCCAGGATTGCAATCCAGGTCTGGGCAAAATATCGGATAAAAGGTCAAGGTAAAGGTAAAGGTTCCCTTGCTCGAAAGCCAGTCGAATCCGACTCTAGGGTTGCGGTGCTCATCTCCGTTTCCAAGCCGAAGAGCCAGCGCTGTCCGAAGACATTTCCGTGGTCATGTGGCCGGCATGACTAAACACCAAGGTGCACGGAACGCTGTTACCTTCCCACCGAAGTGGTGCCTATTTATCTACTTGCAATTCCTTGCTTTCGAACTGCTAGGTTGGCAGGAGCTGGAACTAGAGACATGGATACCCCTTGTTAATTCTGCCCCGTCTCCGGTGTTCTGAGGTACACTGCCTCTATATGTGGAGGTTCTGTTTCATTGCTGAGGCCGATAACTGCCCCGAGGCTTATCCTCGGTAAATTTGTCTCATCTGAGCCTAGGAGGCATAACCCGGGAGCAGGATGTGAACGCATACATGAAGTTGCCTCATAGCGAATCAGACCTCTGGTTCTTCAGAGTCAGTATCGCCTACTCAGACTGGCGGTAGCTTCCCGGGGTTTCAGGTGGAGGGCCTTTCACACACCTGCCACCTGCAGGAGGTGGTGGCAGCTACAAGCATGGACAGTTTCAAGAGGGAATTAGATAAGCATACGGAGCAGAAGTCCATCGGTGGCTATGAGCCACAGGGTATAGATGGGAACTCTCAGTCTGGGGCAGGTGATGCACTCTATTCTTGGTGCTGGAGGGGGCAGCAGTGGGAGGGCTTCTAGTGTCCTGGTCCCACTGCTGGACCTCCTGATGGCACCTGGTATATTTTGGCCGCTGTGTGACAGAGTGTTGGACTGGATGGGCCATTGGCCTGATTCAACATTGGCTTTTCTTATGTTCTTATGTTCTTATGTTCTTATGCTCCTTTAAACTGGAGATGCCGGGGGTTCAGTGGCGGGCCTACATTTTTGGGACCCCGGAGCCTGAACTGCTATGGGGGCCCCTTCTCAACCGGCAACGACCGGGCAACAGTGCAGCAAGGCCCCAAGAAAATTTCAACATCTGAGTGATTTACGGGGACATTTTGAGACCACGTGAAACAGGCATCAGTGCACGTTCTAAGGCCAATATTCAGTACCTCGACCCATCGGCTGATGTGTCTTTCACTAAAATAGCCTTATTTTAATAACAAACGCTTTGAAAAGCTCCCATCGATTGTGCTGAAACATTCACTCATTTTTTAAAAGAAAAAAGTTGCTTCGGGGCCCTTCCAGGATTAGGGGCCCTGAAGCTTAAGCTTTCATAGTTTCGTAGTAGACCTGCCCTTGCCGGGAACTGAACCTGGGACCAGGGCCAGCCCCAGGGTTTTCTGTGCACTAGGTGAGGCTAAGCTGTGGCGCTCCCCTCCCTAGGCGAGGCTGCCTTGTGGTACCCCCCCCTCACCACAGAGCTTCTGAGGGGCCAGTCCCTAAGGCGGCTGGAGGGCAGGGCACACGGAGTCTGGGGACTTGGAGAGGGAACAGCCCCCCTCGAAGAGAGCTGCGCTCTGGAAGCAGCCCCGCCCCCTGAGCCCACCTGCCCGGCTCTTCCCCTCTCAGCGGGAGCCCTTGGCGGAGCTCATGACGAAGCGCCTGGTTTGACCCAGCTGCCGCCGCTGCTGCACTTCACCTGCTGGGACGCCGCTTTCAGTGCGGGAGAGGGGGCCTGTGAACCAGGGGCCATGCAGCTTGGCCGGGGCTCAGAGAAGCAGGACCGGAGGGGGAGAGGCTGGCCGGGGGCATGGGGGTGAGGAGGAGGCATGCTTTCCTGCAGCCGGGGAGCCCATGGCCCCCCAAGGCAGGCAGATTGCAGGTTTCCCATTATATATCATTTGCAGTGGTCAGCGGGGCAGGGTGGTGCCCTAGGCAAGGGTCTAAAACTTAACAATGGCAGGCCGGCCCTGTCTGGGACCTTCTGCAGGCCAAGCAAATCCTCTACCACCAAGCCACGGCCCCTCCCATAAATTAATTACACCATGCAGGAAGAAACGGCCACATTCTCTTTGCTGCTGTTGCCGTTGCGATTATTTCTCCTGGAATGTTATTGACATAGCTGTGCCCCCTACTCAGTGCTGAGGGTAAGGAACTCTGCACATGCTCAGAGGCAATTACTCCCCCTATTCCAAGGCTGAGGCCTTGGGGCCAGCGGCACAGAATAAGTCTTTCCCCCCCCCCTGTGGTTTGGGGGTATGAAAATAATCATATCACACCCTGTCCTCAGCTTCGTCCGTGAGTGAACTCCGGGGTTCCTTAGAAACTTAGCAGGGCTTTGTCGGATTAGATATTGTTTTAGTTTTAGTGAAAAGATAATTAGGGGAGAAACACGAGGAAGGAATCTAAAAATCTGCACGGGATGGAAAAAGTAGAGAGAGAGATCTCTCTCCTTTCCCTTTCCCTGGAATGAGTCAGTGAAATCGAGGGGCAGTCGTTTCCAAACGGTCAAAAGGAAAGTGCATTTGCAAAAAGATAATTAACTGTTTCATGACGTTGTTTTTTAAAAATTCTTTATAAGAATTCTATTAACTATAAGGTGCCTGAAGAATCAGTCTTGATGGAAAGACTGCAGGGTGTAACTATATAATAAACAAAATATCCGTTGTCTTTCTATGTGTGAGAGGGATCCCGCTTTTTGCAGCATTCATGATCATGTATGTAGACCCTTGTCATGTTCTTCCACATGGGCAGATGTCCGGAGTTGGGTCCGATTGCACTCCCCTGTATACTTACAGAGTAAAACATAATCGGCTTATGGAACTCACTGCCACAAGATGGGCTGATGGTTGCTGCCTTGGATAGCTTTAAAGGGGAAGGAGGCAAACTCGCAGAGGAGGAGGGGTTTATCAACAGCTATTAGCCATGACGAGCGAGGGGCAGACAATTAGGAATTTCTACCCGCCCCCAAATCTCCCCCTCAGGATTCCTTAAGTGATGAGGTGGCTAATTTCCTCTCCTGACCTTATTCTCAACTGCTCTCGATTCGTTGTACCTCTTGGAGTCTACTCGGTCCTCTACCGGTCATTTGGGGGGAGCACGGGCAGGGGAAGGGGTCTTTTCTTTTGGTTAATGTACAGGTTCATGATCCCCACCCCCTCCGGAAATAACAGTGAAGACCCAGATCTGCATGAACCTATTGCAACCTCCCCCCATGGACGTGACCCAGAATCCTTCACTGGGTTTTTGGGGGGGGGTGTTCCTCGGTAGACGGTCAATGTGAACAGCATTGCCTCGAGTCTGAAAACAGCTCTTGTAAAGTTGACATGATCTTGCAGTGAAATCGTTTATGTTAAAGAAAGGGGCGGGGATAAAATGGGAGTGGCCACGGCTGTGCGGGCGTGGCTACGGGATAAAGGGCGGGGCTTCAAAAACATGGCCAGAAGAACTAGCAGATGCTGGTTTCTTGTTCTGCCACCATGGGAGAACCAGTTTTTAATTTCTGCTGCACGGATGACAGGGTGGGGAACTGCGGTTTGTAGCCATTCAGGGCTACGTAGTGATCCCGACTGCCTGTTGTCTCCGTGGCCTTTGTTCCTGTCCAGCCCCACTCACATTAGGGCTCCCTTAGCATGGTTAGAGGCAGGGCTCTTTTTGTCGCAGGAACTCCTTTGCCTATTAGGCGACACCCCCTAATGCAGCCAATCCTCCAAGACCTTACAGAGCTCTTCTTACAGGGGCTACTGTAAGCTCTTGGAGGATTGGTTACATTAGGGGTGTGTTGCCTAATATGCAAAGGAGGTTCTGCTACAAAAAGAGCCCTGGTTAGAGGCACTTTTAAGATGTTTTCGGCATTGGGTTGCCACCCCTCCCCTGATGGGAGTGGGATTTTTCCTGGTTTGGGGGGCCCCAAACCATCACCAGCCAGCTGGCTGGCGGGGGAGACCCCACCCCCCAAAGACTCCCAGTACACCCAATATGTCTGGTGTGATGATGTCACCCAGAGGTGACATCATCACATCGGGAACGTTGTGCGGAGGACACTCTAGCATTTGGGCAAAAACTCTATGGTGACCATAGAGTTTTTACCCGAATGCTAGAGCATCCCCTGAATGAGGTCCCTGGTAGAATGACATCACTTCCAGGTGACGTCATTGTGGTGCACACACCAGAACACTCCAGGAGCCAGGCTGAAGCCCCCTACCGGGATCGAGGTGAGACCCAGAAACCTTATTTCGGTGGCCTCTTTTTTTTTAATTTAATTTGATTTCTAGACTGCCCTCCCCCAATAGCACTAGGATGCTTCAAAACATTCAATAAATGCACTGTATCATTCAAATAAATACAGTCGTACAAACAAGTCAAAAATTTAAAACAACAAGAAGAATCACACTGGTCCAGATGGTGTCAAAATGTTTGTATCCTACCCCTTGGAGGGGCAGAGAGATGACAGATAAAGGCAATCAGGATAGACCGTTGCTGTCCTGAACCATAGGCATGGTAGAACATCTCTGTCTCACAGGCCCTGCGGAACTGCATCAGGTCGCACAGGGAACAGATGTCATGAGGCAGAGAGTTCCACCAGGCCGGGGCCAGAGCCCAAAAGGCCCTGGCTCTGGTCGAGGACAGCCCGATATCCTTCGGGCCAGGGATTGCCAGAAGATTCCTCTCCCCAGAGCGTAATGCTCTTTGAGGGGTGTCCCATAAAACAGTAATGTAACCCATCTGTGAAGGACAGATCCAGTTCCATGAGAAACCCTTTGACCCTGCTCTGTCCCTCAGCCCGGCCTCCTTAGAGGATTTGGGGAGCTTGCTGGGAGTACAGGAAGCCGGGTAACCAAAATGCAATTCCACACAACTCATGTCCACAATCTAAAATTGCAGACTTTGAAAAATCACTTTGGAAGTCAGACTTGGCGGAATGCTAAGAAACAGAAACTTGCCAGGGAACTGGATCCTGCTGGGGGAGGGGCTGTGGCTCAGTGGCAGAGCATCTGTTTGGCATGCGGAAGGACCCAGGTTCAATCCCCGGCATCTCCAGCCAGAGTCCCTGGAGTAGACAGTACCAATCTTGGTAGACCAAGCGTCTAATTCAGGATAACAAACAATCGCTGTGATTTGCGGCTACTATATTTTATGGATGACAATTATACAGTCCTTTCATGTTAAATCGATAACAAGATTACCACAATAATCAGCGTGATCCAGTAACGCAAATATAGAAAAGTTCCAGCCTCGTATTATTGCAGGACAGCTTCTGTAACAAACTGTAGTTAAGAAGAGCATCTAGACGTAAGCCCGTTTCGTAGTTGATCTTCCTCAAGTTATTCTTCGTGGCTATTCCTCAGATGTTATCCTCCTAAAATTAACCATAATCATTAAAATATAAGAAACACCATGTGGCTGAATGGAATCCTGATATTATAAAGGAATATAAAATATGTTATTTAAACTTACCTAATGTTTATAATGTGAGATTTATATATGAAGCAAGCCTTGGCTTGCTTCATATATGAATGTCGTGTTATAAATATTAGGTAAGTTTAAATAACATTGTTTATGTTCCTTTATAATATCAGGATTCCATTTAGCTGTGTGGTGTTTCTTATATTGTAATGGTTACGGTTAATTCTAGGAGGATAACTTCTGAGGAAGATTGACTACGAATAACTTGAGGAAGACCAACTACGAACCGAGCTGACTTCTAGATGCTCGTCTTAACTACAGTTTATTACAGAATCTGTTTTGCAGTAATACAAGGCAGGAACTTTTCTATTTTTGCGTTACTGGATCACGCGGATCATTGTGATAATCTTGCCATCGATCTAACATGTAAGGACTGTATAATTGTTAATCATTAAATATAGTAGCTGCAAATCACAGTGATTGTTCATTTCTGCTGCTTTACCACTGTGATCCTGGTTTGTTTTTCTACTGTAATTCAGGATGTTCGTGTGTGTTTTCCCTTCGGGTAAAAGCGCCTTCTGCTGGGGGGAAAACCCAATATCATTTGAAAGAAATCCTGTCAGGTGTCAATTTGACCAAATCTCTCCTTTGTCTCTTGTGTCCCCCCTCCTTGTTCTTTTCCGTCCCCCTACGTGGTCCCTGCTAAATTATCACCAGGGAACCATGACCGGGGAATGCCGGGAGAAGTCATTCGAATCAAGACAATAACGATTCCAATTTTTCCAAGCAATTAAAGGGTTGGGAAGTTTTAAAACTGAGTTCTGTGTTTACGAGAGAGCCAGGGAAGACCCTTTGAGAGCAGCCGGAGACGGACGGCGGACGGGGTGAGTAAAGGAAGACGTTTCCCATCGGGCTGGAGCCGTCCGCGGAAAGGCAGAGCGGAGGTACAGATTTTCCCCGCAAACCCTCCCCCGTCTTATAGATATCGGATAGTTCTATATCACAAGAGCTTCATCAATCGCCGAGCCTCATGTTGCTCCAGAATAATAGACCCTCGAAGGCAGCTACTCATTTAGCGTTTCCAATAAAGCTTTTCAAGAAGTCACCATAAAGGCGCCTTTTGCCACGTGAACCACCACCCCTTCCCTCTCTCTCCCCAGTCCAAAAAAAAAATATTCCCCACCCACCCACACATTTTTGCTCAAGCATGAATTTTGTTCGTGCATCTCCCTCCATGGTCCGAGCAACCGTGGCTGCAAGGGGGGAATGGGCATGGAAAATGCAATCCTCTGAGAAAGCCTCCGTGGCCGTCCTGCACACCACTAGAGCTTTTGCTCGCGGATATGGCCCCCGTGGCCTCCTCTCTTTACCGTACAACCATTTTGCAGGCCGAGGAGAAGTCCATTGTGGCAAACCCGAAGACTATTTGGTATGGATGGTTACGTTTCAGGGGTGCCGATATAATTCGTTCATCTGGGGTGGAGGGTCTGGTCTCGGTTAAAGTGGGCAGATTTAACCTCTAGGCTCTCTGGTGCCTTCTGTGATTTTGGACAATCCTTACTCCTAAAACTGTGGAACTCCCTCCCCTGGAGAGATATTCAGATGTAAATGGGATGTGTACGCCATGAAGTGAAACCTGTCATAGCGTCCCTGGAAGAAACACTGGAAAGTCTAATAATTGCACAGGGCTGGGAATGTTGAACAGAATTTTCTACATTTTAAACAAACAAAAACAAAAAAAACACCCTACCAACTACTTTAATGTTCTTGTGGTTCTTTTGGGAAAGCAGACCGCAGGGGGTCAATATGTGTCCCCTTCTTCTCTGGGATAGCTTTTGGGAGGGGCCTCGGTTAAGCCGATTTCTGAGCCTTTGGGAAGGGACGGTTTAGAGATCCAGGGTGGGAGAGTGAATGGAGCTGTGAAGACCGGGATTCGAATCCCGGCTCGGGCCCAAAATTTACAACTGGGCCAGCAGCCATCTTTCAAGCCTGAAGGTTGTCGTGAGGATAAAATGGGGGGGGAAGTTCATGAATCTTACTTGACCGGCTTGGAAGAAAAGCAGATTTGAAATGAAATGTGCAGGCAAGGCGGGATATAAATCGAAAATAATATATAAATCGAAATAATAATAAATCGAACTAATAAATAATAATTTTTTTAAAAAAAATTAACTACGCCACTATCTGTTCTGGCCTGGAGAGATCAGAAGAATATTAACTCCCTGGCTGCTGAATGTACGACTTCCTCTGTCATCTTTTCATAGGTCTGTCGCCTTGAAAGGCCGAAACATTTCGTGCAAGATTTTTCAGTGCCTTGCGGAAGGCACACTTCGGCGGGGAAATTTCGATGGGGCCCAGCGAACCCTGCTTAACGTCCTATTTTGTGCAATGGGAACTTAATCCCAAGGAAGCGAGCATAGGCTGATAACCGGGGGAGGGCGAATCTTGGTTGGGAAAAACCTGGAGGTTTGGGGAAGGGGTGGAGTCCGGGGAGGGTGGAGGTTGGGGACGAGGCTCAGCAAGGTGCGTTGCCATTGGCGCACCCTCCAAAGCAGCCATTTTCTCTGGGGGAGCTGATCTCCGTCACGTGGAGATCAGCATTAATTCCAGACCCCACCGGGAGGCCGGCGACTCTACAAGCAATTATGGCAATTTATTATTCATCAGCAGTTATAAGCAATTATAACCCTCTAAGCAATTAAAATGTGGGATTCGCTGCCAGGGGGTGGAGTGACGGCCGCAGGAATCAACAGCTTGAAAAGGGGATGAGATGGATTCGTGGAGGAGAAGTCCGTCAAGGGCTACTAGCCACGATGACTGAGGGGAACCTCCACATTCAGAGGCACTAAACCTCTGAATCCCAGAACCAGGAGACAACATCAGGGGAAGGCCTCAGCTGGACACTCACTGGTCTGATCCAGCAGGGCCTCTACTGAGGTTCTTCTCAGGGGAAGGCCTTGGCCTCTCTGTCCTGTTGTTGGCCCTCTAGAGGAACTGGTTGGCCACTGTGTGAGACAGGAGGCTGGACTAGCTGGACCCTCGCTGGTCTGGTCCAGCAGGGCTCTTCTGAGATTCTTCTCAGGGGAAGGCCTCGGCCTCCCTGCCCTGTTGTTGGCCCTCCAGAGGAACTGGCTGGCCCCTGAGTGAGACAGGAGGCTGGACTGGATGGACCCTCCCTGGTCTGACCCAGCAGGGCTCTTCTGATGTTCTTCTCAAGCGAAGGCCTCTGCCTCTCTGCCCTGTTGCTGGCCCTCCAGAGGAACTGGCTGGCCACTGTGTGAGACAGGAAGCTGGACTAGATGGACCCTCCCTGGTCTCACCCAGCAGGGCTCTTCTGAGGATCTTCTCAGGGGAAGGCCTCGGCCTCCCTGCCCTGTTGTTGGACCTCCAGAGGAACTGGCTGGCCACTGTGTGAGACAGGAGTCTGGACTAGATGGACCCTCCCTGGCCTGACCAGCAGGGTTCTTCTGAGGTTCTTCTCAGGGGAAGGCCTCGGCCTCTCTGCCCTGTTGTTGGCCCTCCAAAGGAACTGGTTGGCCACTGTGTGAGATGAGAGGCGGGACTAGATGGACCCTCACTGGTCTGATCCTGCAGGACTCTTCTTAGGTGCTTATCAGGAAAGGCCGCGGCCTCTCTGCCCCATTGTTGGCCCTCCAGAGGAACTGGCTGGCCCCTGTGTGAGACAGAAGGCTGGACTGGATGGGCCCTCACTCGTCCGACCCAGCAGAGCACCTCTGATCTTCCTGTCCTCTCAAGCAACCTCAGCCTCCGACCTCTGCGCCCGGCATCCAAGTCCCCTCTCGTCATCGCAGCCTCTGCCCCCACCCCCACCCCGATCGCGGCTGTCAAAGAAATTATCTTACCTTCTAACCTTAAAGCTGCCATTCTCTGAAACTCGGGTTCCTGTAGCCACCTCCACATCCGCTTGAAGGTCTCCCTCCCAGACTTCAGTTTGCTCCAGGGCTTGGGGTTCCTCAGGAGGTCCGACAGGGTGCCCTGAGACCGGCAGAGGACCCTCTCGGCGAAGATGGCTTGGGGGATGCTGTACCGCTTGAGCTCGGCGATGATCCGCTGGGCGACCTCCTTGGTGTTGATCTCCTCCAGCTGGCTGGAGAGGACCGTGGTCTGGGTGGCGATGGGGGGGTTCGGCCGGGCGTTCATGTCCGGCCTGGGGTGGCCGTAGCCCCCTTGGCCCATCGCGTTCGGGGAGGCCATGGTGGAGTTCTGCGAGGGAGACATCTCCCGGGGAAAGTGCTGGTCCATCCGGCCGAACATGGCCGTCGAGTGGGCCTCGAACCCGTTGCCGAGGACCATCTTCTCGTTGCCCAGGTGGCCGGCGGAGTGTCCCGTGTAGTTGTGCATGGGGGCCAGCTGGGGGCTGGGCAGAGAGGACAGGCTCTGCCCCATCCCGATCTCCTTGTGGTACGGGCTGTAAAAGTTCCCGCCGGTCCCCAGGCCCCGGTCCTCCCGCATGAGGGTGAAGCTCCCGATGACGTTGCCCATCGGCAGGCATTGGTGGTGGTGGTGGTGGTGGTGTTGGTGGTGGAACTTCTCGTGCAGCGGCTGGAGCGGGGTCAGGGTGGTGTAGCTGTTGCCCGCGCCGGCGGTGGGGGAGTCCCCGCCGAAGCTGAGTCCAGGGTGCAGGGAGGTGGCCAGGGCATGCTCGGCCCGGTGGTACTCGCTCCCCTCCAGGACGGAGGCCATCAGAGAGGGCCTCTGCAGGGCCGAGTGCAAGGCCCGGCTGTCGCTGTGCATCAGCTCCTGCTCCTGGACCGACATGTCCCCCCCATTCTCCAAACTCAACTGGACGTTCATCCTTCCGGCCACTAGGACATCCTCCCTCGGTCCGCCCGGCCACCTGAACCGGATCCCCGGCTCCTTAATCGCCCGAGCCAATTAATCGTCGCCCCCTGGGAGGGAAAGGAGCGGGTCGGGTGGTGGTGGTGGGGGTCGTCTGACCTTTGTGGAGATCCCTAAAGAGGAGGAGACGGGGAGAGCAGAGAGACAGAGAAGGATGCCGGTGGGGCTCCGGCTGTCGTCTGGCAGGCCGGATTAAGCATGCATGCGCCAAACTTCAGAGCTCATTCCGTCTTCCCGCACTCTTGGGGCCAGCAGACCTGGACCAGAGGGGACCCCCTCACCCCCCCACCCACAAGGTGCCTCCAGTTTCCAGACCGTAACCAGACAGAGGACCCCAGAGGTGTCTCCCCCCTACCAGGAAGCGGTGAGATCGGCCTCCCCTCCCCTCCCGCATGCAAAGTGAGACATGTTTCCATGCCTCTGTCCACACCAGGTGGATGGACCGGGGGAAAAAGAAAGAGGGGGAGCAGGGAGGAGGGAAGGGGATGAGAGATCAATCTTCTCGGGTTGCCAATCTCCAGGTGGGGGGCTAGAGGTCGCCCCGAAACCATGACTGCCCTCCAGACGACGGAGGTCAGTCCCTTTGGAGAAAACAGCTGCTTTGGAGCTGGGGGGGGACGGGGACTTGATGGTATTACACCTTGCGGAGGGTTGCTTCCCCTCCCCAAACCTTGCCCCCCCCCCAATATCCAGGGATTTGGCCACCCTCGACTCTACCTCGTGCAAAAGTCCAAGCATGCCCCCCCAGAAAACACCCAACCATCCAACCACCTTCCAGCCCACGTTGACGTGGCTTACCTAGTGTCGAGTGTTGTATTTTCCGGGCATGTGAGCGGCATAGAGGACTGCGGGAGGGAAAAGAGAGAGAGAGGTGAGAGAGAGAGAGAGAAAGAAAGGGAAGGGAGATCAATTTTAAAAGAAACCTGTGCGTAACACCAGATCTCAACCCATAGGGCAGGTTGGATTTCGTTTCCCCCTCCCTTGCGTCCTACCCCCCCCCCCCCACCACCACCACCAAGAGATGCTTTCAAAGGAAAGGGAGAGGAAAAGGGACCCCTTCCCGATTAACACACAACAGGCAGGCAAACTCCGTCCTC
>JAPDNY010000001.1:11041235-11298735 GCA_029375565.1 Gekko gecko | reverse complement strand
TTCCCCTCCCCACAACAGACACCCTGTCAGGTAGGTGGGGCCGAGAGAGCTCTTGACAGAAACTGCTCTTTTTCAAGAATAGCCGTGCCAGGACTATGGCTTGCCCAAGGTCACCCAGCAGCTGCAAGTGGAGGAGTGGGGGAATCAAGCCCGGTTCTCCCAGATTAGAGTCGGCGCACTTCACCACCACACCAAACACACTGACTCAGCTTAGAGGGAACACTGCTTCCACGATTCTATTAAACATGATTCTGCCTCAGTGAGAATCTTGCCAAAGTTATCCAGTTTGGGGCCCACGCTAGAATCCGCGGTGGGGACCCACGAGTCCACTTACAGGGCCCCCCACTGGCCCTCTTCCCCGGTGACAGCGGCGACGTTCCTGATTCACCAGCCGAGATCCACTCGGAGGGCTAAGCAAGAGGGATGAAGGCGTAGGCCCAGCGGTTCTGTTAGTACTCTCTGGCTCAGAGCCTGGCCAGAGCTAGGGGCTGCCAGCTAAGGGCGCCAACCTCCAGGTGGGACCTGGGGATCCCCCGGAATCACAGCTCATCTCCAGACTATAGAGATCAGTTCCCCTGGAGAAAATGGAATGCTTTAGAAGGTGGACTCTGTGGCCTTGTGCCCCACCGAAGTCTCTGTCCTCCCCGGGCTTCATCCCGAAATCTCCAGGAATTTCCCAGCCTAAATCTGGCAACCCTACCCCCTCACCCCCAGCCGGTGGCCACCTGGCAACCCTGTTGCCAACTCCACACTGGAAAATTCCTGGAGATTTGGTGGCAGAGCCCAGGGAAGGGAGATTGGGGGGAGGGTGTGATGTCATAATGTCCGCCCCTCCAGACCTGCCGTTTCACAGATTGAGGGCTGGTCCCTGTAGCCTGGAGATTGGCTGTCATCCCAGGAGAATTCCCGGCCCCACCTGGAGGCTGGCAACCAAACACCCCCCATTCCAGATTTCAGAGTGTGCCTCAGAGCCAGTTTGGCGTGGTGGTTAGGAGGGCAGACTCTAATCTGGGAGAACCGGGTTCGATTCCCCCACTCCTCCACATGCAGCTGCTGGTGAGACCCTGGGTCCGTCCCAAGTTCTCTCAGAGCTGCTCTCTCAAGGGCAGTTCACGAGAGAGCTCTCTCAGCCCCACTTACCTCATAAGGTATCTGTTGTGGGGAGGGGGAAGGAAAGGTGATTGTAAGCTGCTCTGAGACTCCTTCAGGTATTGAAGGGCCGGGTATGCATCCAATCTCCTCCTCCTACTCCTCCTACTCCTCCTCCTCCTCCTCCTCCTCCTCCTCCTCCTCCTCCTCCTCCTCCTTCTTCTTCTTCTTCTTCTTCTTCTTCTTCTTCTTCTTCTTCTTCTTCTTCTTCTTCCATCCAAGGATTGCCAGCTCTGGGTTGGGAAATACCTGGAGAGTTTGGAGGCGGAGCCTAAAGAGGGCGGGGCTTGGGGAGGGACTTCAGTGGGGCGTAATGCCAGACAGTCCACCTTCCAATGCAACCATTTCCTCCAGGTGACCCGATCTCTGTCGCCTGGAGAGCAGTTGTAATCCCAAGGGATCTCCAGCTGCCGCCTGGAGGTTGGCAACCCTATGTGGCCCTTGACCACCACCACCCCCAAAACTTTGCCTGAATCAAAAGGTGTCTTCAGCTCCCCTAGGCCGGGACGGAGCGTGGTGTTATTTCAAACCTCGACGGGAACACCCCCAGTTGCCGGCACGAGGAATCTCATTCTACCGTCACCTCGAACTCTGGCCGAGGCCCAGTTCGCTCCGCAGAAGCGCCAGCCCCAGGTAAAACCTCCTCTGCACGTGACCCAACGCCCAACAGTGCCTTGCCAGGAGCTCAGACCACAAAAAGGAGCCTCCTGGCCTTGGTTGCAGAGGTAAGTGGGGCTGAGAGAGCTCTCTCAAGGACTGCCCTTGAGAGAACAGCTCTGAAAGGACTTGTGACTGACCCAAGGTCACACCAGCAGCTGCGAGTGGAGGAGAGGGGGAATCAAACCTGGTTCTCACCGATTAGAGTCCACGCGCTGAACCACTACACCAAACTGGGTCTTAAGAGATACAACCGCTTTGTGGGCTGCTAAATATAACCTCTCTCTCTGTCTCTGTCTCTGTCTCTGTCTCTGTCTCTGTCTCTGTCTCTGTCTCTGCAAATGCAAGTCTTCTGTTGCTTTCATCTTCCCCGCTGCCTTTTTGCAAGCTCCCCAGTGCAGCAGTTCCCGGGGCTTCCAGCTCGTTGCAAGTACAACCCCCCCCCCCAGCTCCCTCTCCGGTGCTTTGCAAAGCCGTGGTTGCCCGGAGCCCTTCGTAGTCGAGCCCCTCTGCACATTTCCATCCTCGAAAACGGGGTTCCCGAGGTGGCTCAAGAGCAAAGCTCTCGGAAGCCGCACAGGATCCACGCCACGAAGAGACGAGAGGCCGCCCCGAAGCGGTTAGCCGAAACCTTTGCACAGGATTTAAAACAGCAAAGTGTTCCTCTGGAAGGAAGTCGCTTCCTTCTCAGCTTTCTGAAAAGCATAAGAACGGAAGAAGAGGCTTTCTGGATCAGACCAGTGGTCCAACCAGTCCGGCATCCCGTCTCCCATAGTGGGCAACCAGTTCCTCTGGAGGGCCAGCAACAGGGCAGAGAGGCCGAGGCCTTCCCCTGAGGAGAACACAAGAAGAGCCCTGCTGGATCAGATCAGTGAGGATCCATCCAGTCCAGCCTCCTGCCTCACACAGCGGCCAGCCAGTTACTCTGGAGGGGCAACAACAGGGCAGAGAGGCTGAGGCCTTCCCCTGAGAAGAGCATCAGAAGAGCCCTGCTGGGTCAGACCAGTGGCCCATCCAGCCTCCTGCCTCACACAGTGGCCAACCAGTTCCTCTGGAGGGCCAGCAACAGGGCAGAGAGGCCGAGGCCTTCCCCTGAGAAGAACACCAGAAGAGCCCTGCTGGATCAGACCAGGGAGGGTCCATCTAGTCCAGCATCCTGTCTCACACAGGGGCCAACCAGTTCCTCTGAAGGGCCAGTAACAGGGCTGAGAGGCTGAGGCCTGCCCCTGATGTTGCCTCCCGGCTCTGGGATTCAGAGGATTAGTGCCTCTGAATATGGAGGTTCCCCTCAGCCAGCACGGCTAGCAACCGTTGATAGACTTCTCCTCCACGATCTGTCTAATCCCCTTTTCAAGCTGTTTATGCCTGTGGCCGTCACTACATCCCCTGGCAGCGAATTCCACATTTTAACCACTCTCTGTGTAAAGTAGTATTTCCTTTTGACCGTCCTGAACCGACTGCCCGTCAGTTTCCTTGGATGTCCCTCGAGTCCTAGTATTTGGGGAGAAGGGGAGAAATTTCTCTTTGTCCACTCTCTCCACCACATGCATCCTTTTATAGACCTCTCTCATGTCCCTCCCTTTGTCGTCTCTTTTCTACACTAAAACATCCCCGACTCTTCAAGCCTTTCCTCCTAGGGAAAGTGCTCCAACCCCCTAATCATCTCAGGTGCCCTCCTCTTGAACTTTTCCCATCTCTGCAATGTCCATTTGGAGACATGGTGACCAGAACTATAACAGGACTCCAAATGAGGCCGCCCCGTAGCTCTGTACAGGGGCATTACAATATTGGCCATTTTATTTATAATCCCTAACATCGAGTTTGCCTTTTTTGCCGCAGCAGCACACTGGGTTGACACTTTCATTTTGCCATCCACTCCAACCCCGAGATCTTTTTCCTTCTCTGTCTATGCAAGTTCAGACCCCATTCACCTCAACTTGAAGCTGAGGTTTTGTGCATCACCTTAGAAGTTCTTTTACCCGGGGTGGGTAGAACCTCACACATCTTTTTGTTATTTATTGATTGACAAAATTTGGATCCTGGCCTTTCTGCCCTTCCAAGGCCCACCGAGTCAGCTACCGATTTAAAACACGTGGGATAAGAACCGCATGTTAAATCCACAAAGAATACAATAAGCCCTTCCAAACGCGCCTCATGAGGACCATTAAACAACAGGGTTCACAAACATACGAAGCAAACATAAAATATGTACAAAACATATTGTACAATATTGGCCATTTTATTTTCAATCCCTTTCCTAATAATCCCTAACATCGAGTTTGCCTTTTTCGCCGCAGCAGCACACTGGGTTGACACTTTCATTTTGCCATCCACTACGACCCCGAGATCTTTTTCCTTCTCTGTCTATGCGACTTCAGACCCCATTCGCCTCAACTTGAAGCTGAGGTTTTGTGCATCGCCTTAGAAATTCTTTTACCCAGGGCAGGTAGAACCTCACACATTTTTTTGTTGTTGTTATTTATTAATTGACAAAATTTGGATCCCGGCCTTTCTGTCCTTCCAAGGCCCACCGAGTCGGCTACCAGTTTAAAACACGCAGGATAACAACTGCATGTTAAATCCACGAAGAATACAGTAAGCCCTTCCAAACGGACCTCATGAAGACCATTAAACAACAGGGTTCACAAACATACGAAGCAAACGTAAAATACGTACAAAACGTGAAAATCCCACTGCAATGTCAATCGAATGTCCCATCCTGTCAATAGTATTGACTCACTCTATGTTATCCACTTTGAGCCCACGCAGGGCTTTTTCTACAAAAAAAGCAGCAGGAACTCATTAACATAACAGGCCACACCCAACAGCAGAAACTCATTAGCATATCCGGCCACACCCCCATGTTACCAGAAGTGTGGTCATCCAGCCACGCCCACCTTTTGCTTCTCATTCCGTTTATCTTGTTTGCTGTCAAAACCCCAGGGCGTTTTTGGTAGCAGGAACTCCTTTGCATGTTAGGCCACACACCCCTACTGTAGCCAATCCTGATGAGTTTCTGCTGTTGGGTGTGGCCTGTTATGCTAATGAGTTCCTGCTGGGCGTGGCCAACTCGGGAGCCGGCCGGAACTCCGTTCCTGTGCGTTCCGGCCCAGAAATAGCCCTGAGCCCACATGAAAAAGGGGAGGACTATGAATAATATGAGTCAAATAAATGAAATAAACTCGTTGGTTAGGAACGAGGGAATCACTGAGGGCATGCCAAATGAAACAAAAGGAACTTTTACCCACTGGAGAAATTCGGCACACCAACCAAGGGGGATAGATAAATCTCCCTGGGGGGAGAGTTCCAGAGCTTTGGGGGCGGCACCAGGAAGGCCCCGGGTCATGCAAGGCCCTCGATCACCATTTCGAGTTCACCCCAACACTACCCTATTTTGGGGGGGCCCTAATGTGGGGCCCAGGGAAGTATAACTACTAGGGAAGTTCTCCTGCGCACGGCCCCTTTGAAATGAGTGGGAACTACTCGTGAGTATGAGAGCAGTGATCGGGTTTATGCAAGTTAGAGCTTCTAGGTGGATCGTGTCCAGTAGCTTTTCTTCTCTCTCTTAACCACCAGCTTGGTGTAGCGCTTAAGTGCGCGGACTCTAATCTGGGAGAGCCGGGTTTGATTCCCCAACTCCTCCGCTCACAGCTGCTGGATGACCTTGGGCAAGCCATAGTTCTGTCTGAGCTGTCCTTGAAAAAGAGCCATTTCTGTCAGAGCTCTCTCAGCCCCGCCTACCTCACAGGGTGTCTGCTGTGGGAAGGGGAAGGGAAAGGAGTTTGTAAGCTGCTCTGGGACTCCGAGTGAAGGGCGGGGTATAAATCCAATCTCCTCCTCCTCCTCCTCCTCTCTTTCTCTCTCTCTCCCTCTCATTTTCTGCGATCGATAACGGCCACCGTTGCTCAGCTCAGCCTAAAAATACAACTGCTAAAACATCCAGACTTGGGAAGGCCGCTTTTTCCTGTTTACCTATGCTGAGGCCCAGACGAAGGAATTGCCTTGCTGGAAGAGGCCCAAGGCCCCATTCTAGTCCAGCAGGCTGTTTCCAAACGGCGGTGGCAAAGAAGTGTCATCGATTCACGGCGACCCCCTCACGGGATTATCCAGGCAAGAGACGAACCGAGGTGGGTTCGCCATTGCTTGGCTCTGTGTGGCGACCCTGAGCCTTCCTTGGTGGTCTCCCATCCAAATACTAACCAGGGCCGACCCTGCTTAGCTTCCAAGATCTGACGAAATCAGGCCAGCCTGGGCCTTCCAGGCCAGCCCATCTCAGAATGCAGCAGGCTCAGTGCTCTTCAGAGGTACACTGCCCCTGCACATGGGGGGCTCTATTTCTCCAAAAAGCTTAACAGCCGTCCCGAAGGCTACCTGTTACGAATGCAAATGGTGTTAGGCCTCCTTGTGCTGGGCAGATGCTCATGTCTTACAGGTTAGACCAGAGCCTGGGATAGATTTTTGATCTGAGGGAGGCCTGTTAGCTGGATCGCCCCTGCCTTGCGTCAGGGTTGGTTTGGATGACCTTTTGGTTTCCCTCCACCCTAGGAAGCAGAAAACCCTGCAAATATATGAGCGGCGCAAGTTTCATCACCCACAACATGGATCTCTCTCTCTCTCTCTCCAGCTATTAAGGAGACTAGAAACCAGTGTTCCCTCTAAGCTGAGTGAGTGTGAGCATAGCTCACATTTTTTAGCCTCCGGCTCACACATTCTTTGACTTAGCTCAGGAAGGAGGGCTCCAGAGCAGTGTTCCCTCTCAGCTGAGTGAGTGTGAGCCTAGCTCACAGTTTTTTAGCCTCCGGCTCACACATTCTTTGACTTAGCTCAGGAAGGAGGGCTCCAGAGCAGTGTTCCCTCTAAGCCAAGTTTAGTGTGGGCCAGCTCACAGTTTTTTAGCCTCCAGCTCACCCACTTTTGTCTCAGCTCAGGAAGGAGGGTTCCAGAGCAAGCTAATTTATACAGGAGCCAAACGGCTCGCTCGCTCACAACGTTAATGCCAGTCGCTCACGGAGTAGAATTCTTGCTCACCAGACGCCACAGCATAGAGGGAGCATTGCTCGAAACCCCATTTCAGATTTCTTGGAAATATTTGTGTTTTTGTACCTACACACACACACACAAAAGAGTATTTGTTATGGTTACATCGTGACTCTTTCCCCCGTATGCATAAGCAAAGACTCTGTTCACAGAAAACAAACATACCGGCAGACCGTAAGACAAGGACATGCAAGCCACAAGCCGGGATACCAATCGATATCATAAAACCAAGATTATAAAAATAAAAAAAAAACCGTTGCAAAGAATACCATAGACATGAACCACAGCAACCCAATATCCCCAGCCAGAGAAGGAATGAGAATGAAAACCTGGATCCCAGTGAAAGGCTGAGATTACTTCACTGTAACTATGGCATGGTTATTGGCGCAGAGCCTTTGGGTCTAGAACAAAGGGATTTGCGCCTTTGAGGTGCACACAGGACCCTTGCCAGTGAAATCCCGAACAGACTTGTCCTGTGCTAAAACCATTGACTGCAATGGGTTTAAAAGGGTGTAGCTCTGCTTTCGATTGCGCTGTCGATAGCGATAGTCACTTGGGGTGCGGAACCCGTGACGGCCTGGGGTATAAGAACATAAGAGAAGCCATGTTGGGTCAGGCCAACGGCCCATCCAGTCCAACACTCTGTGTCACACAGTGGCCAAAAATACCAGGGGGCATCAGGAGGTCCAGCAGCGGGGCCAGGACACTAGAAGCCCTCCCACTATTGCCCCCCCCCAAGCACCAAGAATACAGAGCATCACCTGCCCCAGACTGAGAGTTCCTATCTATACCTTGTGGTTAATAGCCACTGATGAACCTCTGCTCCATATAAGAACAAAAGAGAAGCCATGTTGGATCTGGCCAGTGGCCCATCCAGTCCAATACTCTGTGTCACACAGTGGCCAAAATTACCAGGTGCCATCAGGAGGTCCACCAGTGGCCCACAGAGTTCTCCCATGGGAGATGACACACCGAAGGGGCATTGCCCCCCCTGACCTGCATTAAGGGGGGCAAAGGGGAAATCCATCTCAAACATCTCCCGCTAACTTGAACTGGCTTACAGAACTTGCGTCAGTATAACAGCCTTAATTTCATTTTTGCCTCGTTTCATTTTAGAAGAGAAGAAGAAGGGATTGGATTTATACCCCGCCCTTCACTGCCCCAAGGCGTCTCAGAGCGGCTTACAAACTCCTTTCCCTTCCCCCTCCCCACAACAGACACCCTGTGGGGTCGGTGGGGCTGAGAGAACTCTAACACAAACTGTCCTTGAGAGAACAGCTGTGCCAGAGCTTGTGACTGACCCAAGGTCACACCGGCAGGTGCAAGTGGAGGAGTGGGGAATCAAACCCGGTTCTCCCAGATTAGAGTCCGCTCACTTAACCACTACACCAAACTGGCTCTCGTGTTTATGCATTGTGTTGTTAGATTGAGGTTTTTGTCAGGGTGTGTGTGTGTGTGTGAGGTCCAGAAAGAGTTCTTTGGACCATCACGTATATAAATGCACCACACACACACACACACACACACACACACACACACAAAGATTAGAATTGCAATAGAATGAACTTCCCAGGAGGGCTCCAAGACTTGGCATGGTATAGCGGTGAAGATCAACGGACTCTAATCTGGAGAATGGGGTTTGATTTCCCCCACTCTTTCTCCACATGAAGCCAGCTGGGTGACCATGGGCCAGTCCCAGTTCTCTCAGAGCTCTCTCAGAGCCCACCTACCTCACAAGAGGTCTGTTGTGGGAAGATAGATTCTGGTGGGGGAGCCATATTGGTCTGAAGCAATCAACGTTTGATTCCAGGGGCTCCTTGAAGACCAACAAAGCTAATTCTGGGTATCAGCTTTTGTGTCCGTGTGTGGAATTAAACTTTGTCGGTCTTAAAGGTGCTCCTGGAATCAAACCTTGTTCTGTTGTGGGGAGAGGAAGGGAAGGTGACCTTGAGTCTTTAGGAGACTCCTCAGGGTAGAGAAGAGCAGGGTATAAAGACACAACTTCTTCTTGCAACGGAATAAGATCGTAGCCCACTGCAATGATTATTGTGTTCCCTGCTTTGACTGCATTCTCTTTGCCTTGTGAGGGCCAATTTGGTGCCGTGGTTAGAAGCACGGACTCTGATCTGGGAGAACTGGGTTTGATTCTCCACATGCAGCTGCTGGTGTGACCTTGGGTCAGTCGAAAGTTCTCTCGGAGCTGTTCTCTCAAGAGCAGTCCTGGAAAGAGCTCTCTCAGCCCCACCCACCTCACAGGGTGTCTGTTGTGGGGAGGGGGAAGGGAAAGGAGATTGTGAGCTACTCTGAGACTCCTTTGGGTAGTGAAGGGTGGGCATAAATCCAATCTCCTCCTCCTCCTCCTCCTCCTCCTCCTCCTCCTCCTCCTCCTCCTCCTCCTCCTCCTCCTCCTCCTCCTCCTCCTCCTCCTCTTCTTCTTCTTCTTCTTCTTCTTCTTCTTCTTCTTCTTCTTCTTCTTCTTCCTCCTCCTCCTCCTCCTCCTCCTCCTCCTCCTCCTCCTCCTCCTCCTCCTCCTTCTTTCTGTATTGCTTCCAATATACCTTGCTCTAGACAGCATCTTGTTTGCATTGTTTTCTAACTCTGTAATCCTAGGTTTAGTGCATTGCTCATTGGCTGTTTTACACCCTCAGATTGCCCTGTTTTATATCTTGTAACCCACCTGGAGCATCAGTGAGAAAGGTGGACGCTAAGAAAGCAAACAACTAAGTAAACCAGAGGTGAGCGGATGAGCTAAAGCCACCGTCTGGGGGAAAGGAGGGCTAGTCAATCCCTTACGATAATAACTACCCACAAGCTAATGGAATACAGCCATGAGGTGCATGACTGATCCAGGTCCTGGGTTCAAGTCCTCCCCTACACCACGGCTCACTACAGCACCATCCTGAGCAGAAATCAATGGGCTCAGAAAGTTGTGACTCTGCTTGGGATTATGGGGTAGGCATCCTTTGGAAACACCTGGGCACAAAAAATTCAAAGGCACAGATATAGAATGGGAGGGACTTGGCTCGACAGCAGCACATGTGGAAGGGATCTAGGTGTTATGGTTGATCACAAGCTCAACGTGAGCCTGCAGTGTGATGTGGCTGCGAAGAAAGCTAAGGCAATCTTAGGATGCGTTAACAGAAGCACTGTGTCCAGATCACGGGAGGTGGTGGTTCCACTCCATTCTGCGATGGTCAGGCCTCACCTGGAGTCCTGTGTCCAGTTTTGGGCACCACGTTTTAGGAAGGATGTTGTCAAGCTCGAGCGTGTCCAGAAGAGGGCAACCAGGATGGTGAGAGGGTTGGAATCCAAGTCTTATGAGGAAAGGCTGAAAGAGTTGTGTATGTTTAGCCGGGGAAAGAGAAGGCTTAGAGGGGACAGGATGGCAGTCTTCAAATATCTGAAGGGCTGTCATGTAGAAGATGGAGCAGGTCTATTCTCTCTTGCTCCGGATTGCAAGACTAGATCTAACTGGTGGAAATTACGAGGGAGTCGATACTGGCTATCAGGAGAAACTTTCTCACTGTAAGAGTGGTTGAGCAGTGAGACAGTCTGCCTCAGGAGGTGATGGATGCTCCTTCGCTGGACGTTTTCAAGCGGAGGCTGGACGACCATCTTTCGGTTATGTTGTAGGTATGTAGGGCTATTTTTCGGCTCTTCTCCTGCAGAGTGCAGGGGGTTGGACTAGATGGCCTGCAAGGTTCCTTCCAACTCTAACGTTCTATGATTCTATGATTCTATGAAAGTCACCATTCTTTCAGCCCTCTGGGCCTTAATATGCTCCACGGGAAGGTGTGATCATACAGGCCTGCCTGTCACGGCTGTCACGAAGGTTCCCGAGTCTGACAATCGCAAAGCATCTCGAATGCTCTAAAAGCACCACATGATGCGAAGGGCCGAAACTTCACCGGGAGATGCTGTCATCGAGAGAAAGCTCTTAGGGCAATTACTCGTTATGGTTTTAACAGTCTGTAAGTATTGAATCTGGCAAGGCAAATTTTAAAGAATGTCATGTTAAATATTGCCAACAGAAACATTTGGCCCGTCCCCAAAGAGGCAGGGTACGGTGCCCGTGCCTTTCCCTTCCCATCTCGACTCTCAGTGCTGAAATGGTAAAGTTGGTGGGGCAGGGAACCTGTTCGTTCAGTTCACCATGTTGTTTTGCTGCAGAACACCAAGCTGCAGTTTTTGTCTCGTGCATACAAAACACATAATCGTCTACGTACACAAAGCTGCCTTCTACGGGATCAGACCCTTGGTCCACCAAGGTCAGCATTGCAAACTCAGACTGGCAGCAGCTCTCCAGGAAGAGGTCTTTCAAATCACCTGCTACCTGGTCCTTTTAACTGGAGATGCCTGGGATTGAACCGGGGATCTTCTGCGCTCCAAGCGGATGCTCTACCACTAAGCCACAGCCCCTCTTTGCAGCTCTCCAGGGTCTCGGGTGGAGGTCTTTCCCATCACCTGCTGCCTGGTCCTTCTTAACTGGAGATGCCGGGGATTGAACCTGGGACCTTCTGCATGCCAAGCGGAGGCTCTTCCACTGAGCCACAGCCCCTCTTTACAGCTCTCCAAGGTCTCAGGCGGAGGTCTTTCACATCACCCACTGCCTGGTCCTTTCAACTGGAGATGCCGGGGATTGAACCTGGATCCTTCTGCATGCCAAGCGGAGGCTCTCCCATTGACCCATGGCCCCTCTTTACAGCTCTCCAGGGTCTCAGGTGGAGGTCTTTCGCGTCACCTGCTACCTGGTCCTTTTAACTGGAGATGCCAGGGATCGAACCTGGGGCCTTCTGCATGCCAAGCAGATGCTCTGCCTCTGAGCTATGGCCCTTCTCCATGGCTCTCCAGGTTCTCAGGCGGAGGTCTTTCCCATCACCTCCTGCCTGGTCCTTTTAACTGAAGGTATCAGAGACTGAACCTGGGACCTTCTGCATGCCAAGCAGGCCCTCTACCTCTGAGCCACGGTTCAACAGAAAGAGCACATGAAGTTGCCTTAGATGGAATCAGAGCCTTGGTTCATCAAGGTTGGTATTGCCAACTCAGACTGGCAGCAGCTCTCCAGGGTCTCAGGCGGAGGTCTTTCATGTCATCTGCTGCCTGCCTGTCTGCCAGTTTGATGTAGTGGTTAAGTGCGCGGACTCTAATCTGGGAGAACCAGGTTTGATTCCCCCACTCCTCTACATGCAGCTCCTGGATGACTTTGGGCAAGCCATAGTTCTGTCAGAGCTGTCCTGTCAAGGGCAGTTCTCAAGAGAGCTCTCTCATCCCCACCTACCTCACATGGTGTCTGTTGTGGGGAGGGGAGGAGAACTCTGACACGCTGAGTGAATGGTCTGGCTATAAATCCAATCTCCTCCTCCTCCTCCTCCTCCTCCTCCTCCTCCTCTTCTTCTTGAGCCAGTTTGGTGTAGTGGTTAAGTGCATGGACTGTAATCTGGGAGAACCGGGTTCAATTCCCCACTCTTCCACTTGCATCTGGCTGGATGACCTTGGACAAGCCGTAGTTCTGATAAGAGCTGTCCTTCAAAAAGAGCAGTTTCTGTCAAGAGCTCTCTCAGCCCCACCGACCTCACCGGGTGTCTGTTGTGGGGAGGGGAAGGGAAGGGAGTTTGTAAGCTGCTCTGAGACACCTTTGGGTAGTGAAGGGTGAGGTATAAATCCAATCTCTTCTTCTTCTTCCTCTTCTTCCTCTTCCTCTTCTTCTTCTTGCTGGAGATGCCAGGGACTGAACCTGAGACCTTCAGCATACCAAGCGAAGGCTTCATTACCCTATCCCAGCTCCTGGGCCTCCCAATTCCCTAGGTCAGGGGGCTGCAAACTGACCTGCCTCCGTTTGGGATCCTCCTCTACAGAAATAAAATCCAGGCTCAGTGCAGGTCCTACAACGTACAAAGCCAGTTCAGGGCCGAACCCTGCAACAGGGCGGGCGGAGGGAACCGGCTGATGTAGAGAGCGACCGAGACACCATCATGGCCTTTCAACGCGCCTGGCGCGTCAAGACGGCCTTTTGTCTTCGTGTGGGTTGCAGCCCTCCGTGCGGGGGAGGAGGGGTTGGTTGGGGGGGGGAGGAATAATCGTTGAAGCCCGATCCATACCGATGGATCGATATTTCGCTGCGCTCTCCTCTGGCCCTGGCGCAGAAGAGAGCCAACCTCCAAGCCTGGGAGGAGACGAGAGCCGCCGCCGAGGCCTCGGGGAGCTGTCCGGCCTCCGGGTGCTGAAACGCGGAAGGGGTTTTAGCGGACTGCAGAAAATGGATGTTTTCCAAGGGCAGATGCCGTTTGGTACACGCCGCCTGCCTGTCGTGTTAATAAAATAGAGATCTGGGCGCCTTGCTGGCGACAATAAGAATAATAAGAATAATAATAAGAAGACGAGCATAATAATAGCAAAGAAGATTATGATGATGATGGTGATAATAATAATAATAATAAGAAGATCATAATAATAGTGAAGATGATGATGATGGTGATAATAATAATAATAATAATAATAAGATCATAATAATATTAAAGATGACGATTAATAATGATTACGATGCAGTAAAATGACTCAAACTGACTCTAAAGAACGTCACGATAGAGTTGCCGCTGGAACTGCAGCTATTTTGCACTGGGATCTTTGGAGGGCGAATGGTTTCCCATCAGCCAGAAATTCACCGGAGCAGAAACCCGACAAGAGCATAGAGAATCAGGAAACGGAAATTCTTGGGGACTTCCGAGTGCAAACAGATCAACACCTGGAGCATCACACCCCTGATAATCAGCGTTGTAGGGTGCGTGTGTGGGAAATAGGGTTTGGATCATTGGCTATGCAATCCCAGGAGACGGCAGAACAGGAAAGAAAGAACAGGAGGAGATCCGGAAATACCAAGACCTTCGAATAGAGTCAGAGCACCTCTCTGGGAGAAGCAGGTGACCACGGTGCCTGTTGTCACCGGAGCCCTTGGAGCAGTGCCTGGAAGTCCCCAGGAACACCTGGACATTCTGGGCCCTGAGCAAATAACACCAGCTCAGCTCCAGAAAACAGCGTGGCCTGGAACAGCAAGAATCCTGCAAAAACACATCTGCGATTCCAGAGAACTTGGCTAGATCTGGAATTGCTGAATATCACCTACCAGTCAAATATCTGACTGCGACTACTACTACTGCTACTATTGATGGTGATAGTAACAATTACAACAACACAATAATAGTAATAGTAATAGTAATAGTAATAGTAATAGTAATAATAATAATAATAATAATAATAATAATAATAATAATAATAATAATACAATAACTGTATTTGAGCAGAGATTTCTTCCTAAGAAGAGGAACAGTACATTTCTTTGCTGTTCTAAAGCCGGCCAACGTCCGGTTTTCCTGCTCGACTACAATTTCCTGCCCAGACTCCACAAGTAATTCCCTAAATCCAGGCGTCCAAAATAAACGCCCCTCGAGAACCAAACGATCCGCCAAAGCCCCGCCTCCGTCCCCTAAAGCGGATCCCTT
This sequence comes from Gekko gecko, assembly GCA_029375565.1. Classification (NCBI taxonomy): domain Eukaryota; kingdom Metazoa; phylum Chordata; class Lepidosauria; order Squamata; family Gekkonidae; genus Gekko; species Gekko gecko. The sequence goes on along the minus strand of JAPDNY010000001.1, from coordinate 11,284,396 downwards.
AAAAAAAAAACCCCCAAATACAGGTTTTTCTCCTCCCCCACCCAAAAAGAAACTTCGACACGGGTCCCCTTCGCAGAAGGCGACAACCGACGGCCCCAATATCATCTCCGGCCGTCTCTTGAAATCGCGTTTGCTCGGAGAGGCAGACAGCCACGGGAGCTTGCTGGCGTTTCGTCTAAGGGGAGAGCATGATTTCTCAAAACAGCTTTTTAAATACGTATATATATATATTAAAGGGGGAAGGAGATAAAAAATGTGACTTCGACGCGCGAGGCTCTCGGGAGAGCCCCGTGTTTTCCAAGGGAGAAGGCAAAACAGGAATTCCCCCCCCCCCATTACAAGCGTGCATCATGCAAAGTTAGCAATCAATTCTCCGGGCGAGGGGAGAAATCGGCGCTTTAATAGTTCATATTCCAATTTAACCTAATTAGGGGGACAACAACAGATGCCTTTTGGAAATCCAGCGGCCGCCCTGGAAACCCGAGCCGGATTCGACAGAACTCTGGAAAGACTCTCTGGCCTTCTCTCTCTGACTCTCTCTCTGTCTCTCTCTCTCTTTCAAGCTCTCTTGGATAGAGTTTAAAACACCATTTGGTTGATTAATTGTCTTTTATTGATCAATCAGCTCTTTGGCAGCCAGGCCCGAGCCCCCCCCCCGCCTCTCCCCCCGCTGCATAGATTTCAATACATTTTCCCAGCCATTAAGAGACGCGCAAATAACTCTGGAGGATTTTTTTTTTTTTTTTGCAAAAATAAATAAATAAATAAAACAATTTGTAACTCCCCTCCCTCCCCGCCCGTTGTTGTTGACAAGAGAAACGGCGCAAAAAGAGAGAGAGAGAGAGAAAAGGCCCGATCGCTCCCTGCGAGGAAAGGCAAGGCTGTCCCTTAATGTAATAGAAGACTTTTTAACGGCATGGAAATTGCATTATAGGAATTTAATCTCTCTCTCTCTCTCTCTGTCTCTCTCTCTCTCTCTCTCTCTCTCTCTCTCTCTCTCTCTCTCTCTCTCTCTCTCTCTCTCTCTCTCTCTCTCTCTCTCTCTCTCTGTTTCTCTCTCTCTCTCTCTCTCTTTCCCTCCTCTTTAGACGGAGCTTCGGAAGGATCGCTCGCCGATTGCTTAATGAAATGCCGGCGAAATAAATAAATAAATGGGACACACACAACGACAACGGCAACAAACTTTCTCCTTCTCTCTAGATGAGCTGTGGACAAGAACAGGATGTATACGGGAATGGAATCCCAGGGCGATGGTGCAGAAGAAGAGGAGAAAAGCGACCACCTGTTTTTCCTCAAGCCCCTTCGTCTCTGCTATTTGGCAGGGATTTAGAAAAGGGATCCATTTTCTGTAGTATGCAGCAAACCAAACGGAGGACGGTTAAATTTCACAGGGAGTTAGACCAGGAGAGAGATGTACATATAGTGTATCGAGATAGATAGATGGTAGGTAGGTAGGTAGGTAGGTGATAGATGATAGATGATAGATGATAGATGATAGATGATAGATGATAGATGATAGATGATAGATGATAGATGATAGATGATAGATGATTGATAGATAGATAGATAGATAGATAGATAGATAGATAGATAGATAGATAGATAGATAGATAGATAGATAGATAGATAGATAGATAGATAGATAGGGAGGCAGGGAGGCAGGGAGGCAGGGAGGCAGGGAGGCAGGGAGGCAGGGAGGCAGGGAGGCAGGGAGGCAGGGATAGATAGATATAGATGATAGATGATTGATAGATAGATAGATAGATAGATAGATAGATAGATAGATAGATAGATAGGTAGATAGGTAGGTAGGTAGGTAGATGATAGATAGATAGATAGATAGATAGATAGATAGATAGATAGATAGATAGATAGATAGATAGATAGTGCAGTGTTCCCTCTAAGCTGAGTTAGTGTGTGAGCTAGCTCACGGTTTTTTCGCCTCTGGCTCACACATTTTTGTCTTAGCTCAGGAAGGAGGGCTCCAGAGCGGTGTTCTCTCTAAGCTGAGCCAGTGTGAGCTAGCTCACGGTTTTTTAACCTCTGGCTCACACGTTTTTGTCTCAGCTCAGGAAGGAGGGCTCCAGAGCGGTGTTCCCTCTAAGCTGAGTCAGTGTGAGCTAGCTCACGGTTTTTTAGCCTCTGGCTCACACGTTTTTGTCTTAGCACAGGAAGGAGGGCTCCAGAGCAAACTAATTCATGCAGCAGCCAAATCGCTCGCTCTCAACTTTAATGCCAGGAGCTCACAAAGTGGAATTCTTACTCGCGAAACTCCACTGCTTAGAAGGGAGCGTTGCTCCAGAGCCAGCTAATTTAGGCAGCAGCCAAACGGCTCGCTCACACGACTTTAAAGTCGGTAGCTCAGAAAGTAGCATTTTTGTTCACAGGATTCCCACAACTTAGAGGGAGCATTGCTATAGTGTATCTATATCTATCTATATCTATACAGATAGTCTATCATCTATCTATCTCATCTGTCTATACACACAGATATATATTGTGTGGGTTTCTACCTACCTACCTACCCACCCACCCACCCACCCATCGATCGATCGATCTATCTATCTATCTATCTATCTATCTATCTATCTATCTATCTATCTATCTATCTATCTATCTATCTATCTATCTATCTATCTATCTGTCTATCTGTCTATCTGTCTATCTGTCTATCTGTCTATCTGTCTATCTGTCTATCTATCTATCTATCTATCTATCTTGTGGCGACTGCCCTTCAATTTGGACCGGTATCAATATTTCGGGGTCTTGCTTTCTTCTTAGGGGCTCAGCTGTTCCCCAGGAATCGAAACGAAAAGGTTTGGAACCACACCATCTAAACTCAGAGAGGTAGATTCGAGTCCAGCCGCACATTACAGGCCAACAAGGTTGTTGGGTTTTTTCCCCCCCGGGGAAGGGGAAGAAACTCCCTTCCTCGTCATCAATGATGAAAAATCATAAAAAAATCACAAAAGGGCTGTTTTAGAGACATCAGGCGGCAGTATCCCCACCCCACCCACCCCAAGATCCCAATAATCTACAGGAAGGATTGGATTTAATTTTACAGAGGGACACAGAGGGGGTGGGGGAACCACAGAAAGTTTGCAGAAGCGCGGGCAGGGCGGGCGGGCTGCAGTGTTCCCTCTAAGCAGAGTCCGTGTGTGAGCTAGCTCACGGTTTTTTAGCCTTAGCCTCCGGCTCGCACATTATTGCCTTAGCTCAGGAAGGTGGGCTCCAGACGCACTGTTCCCCCTAAGCTGAGTGAGTGTGAGCTAGCTCGCGGTTTTTTTAGCCTCCGGCTCACACATTTTTGTCTTAGCTCAGGAAGGAGGGCTCCAGACGCGGTGTTCCCTCTAAGCTGAGCCAGCGTGAGCTAGCTCACGGGTTTCTTAGCCTCCGGCTCACACATATTTTTGCCTCGGCTCAGGAAGGAGGGCTCCAGGGCAAACTAAATTACGCAGCCGCCAAATGAATCATTCGCCACTTTCATGCCAGCGGCTCGCAAAGTGAGATTTTTGCGCACGAGGCTTCGCAGCTTAGAGGGGCGCACGGATGTGCTGGAATGCGACTAATTCCAGAAAGGCGTGTGTGTGTGTGTGTGTGAACGCGGCTGACACACAGGAGCGGGCTCAGATTAAATAATCCGTGAATAATCAGATGTCGAGGCGCGGGGGGGGGGGTTGCAGGAAAAAAAATGTTTCTTCCAGGAGACTTTTGGGCTAGGGAAAGATTGGGGAAAGGTCGGAGGGGGTATGAAATGCAAGAAGTTGGGGGGGGGGAATGTAACCCTTTGGAGGAAAGGAAGGTAATTAATTCAGGGAGCCGCGCAGGTAGGATCGGCCCGGCGGCTGTTCGGAGAGAGGGTTTCCCCCGGCGCGGCAAAATTTGGGTCCTTAAAGGGCTCTTCTTATAGGAGAAATTCGCGCGCTCTCTGTCTCTCTGTCTCTCTGCAAAATCCATTTAACGCACACGTCTCTCAATATATATATATATATATATTTCTGAATGGCAAGGTGGTATTTCTGATGGTCCCTGGTATTTTCGGCCGCGGCGTGACACAGAGTGTTGGACTGGATGGGCCCTCGGCCTGATCCGACGGTGGCTTCGCTTCTGTTTTTATGTTTTTATTCAGATCACAGGTACTAAGGACCCGGCCGAAATCCCAGTCCAAACCCTGCCCTTTCCGAGACCGACCCAGAAGGAGTCTCCAAATTCGGGAAACGGTTTTATTTCGGGTAGGAAAATCCGCCAGACCGTAAAGAAGTTGCGCGCCGGCAGAACCGCCTGCGTTCACGGAGGAGGCCGCGCGGGCGCGCATTTACTCGTGAGTAAAGCAGCACCACCCCCGGAACTCGGGGGGAAGGCCTCTTTCGGTCCACCTGCGTTGCATCTCCTGGTTTTGGGGTGCTCTGAAGTTGCATTTCGGACCCGGGAAGGAGGCAGGCGTGTGGGGGGTGGGGGAGGAGGAAGCCATTTACTCGAAGAGTAAACGCGATGCCGTCCTAAAGTCACCGCGCCGATGCCCGTCTCGGCAGAATTCCGGATGAAGCCAGGCTCTCGCGAGCTTCGGAAAACTCATTTCGTGGCCCCGATTCATTCTTTCCCAAGCAACGGAGAACCACATAATAACAACAACAACAACAACAACAACAACAACAACAATAATAATAATAATAATAATAATAATAATAATAATAATAACAACAATAATAATAACAATAATAATAATTTTCGAGTTTCATTTTGGATTGGGGCGGGGTATGGGGAGAAGAGAAACGCAAAGAGAGAAACGCTCCCCAGAGCCGGTCCGAAATCGCTTCTCTTCCATGCTCCCTCTAAGTCATGGAGTCTTGCGAGCAAAAATTCTACCTTGCGAGCTAGTGGCATTAAAGTCGTGAGCAAGCAATCGGGCTACTGCATAAACTTAGCTTGCTCTGGAGCCCTCCTTCCTGAGCTGAGTCAAAAATGTGTGAGCCGGAGGCTAAAAAACGGTGAGCTGGCTCACACTCGCTCGACTTAGAGGGAACACCGCTTCTCTTTCCCCTGAAAACGCAAGACCAGAACTGGAAGCCCGGGGCGGAATCCGAACTGACTTTACTCTGAGTGAGAAAGGGGCTAGAAGGGCTAGTTTGGCCTGGCCTAGACCGACCCAGATCATGTGCGCCGGGAGTTCTTTCGTCGGAGCCCCACAGATTCGCCAAAAGTCAATTTTTCTGAAAAAAATAAATCTCAGGGCGCCAGAGACACGGAACTCCCCGCGCACGTCTGAACGGAAAGAAGCGTGAATAATCCCGACGCGGTACCCACAGGACAGAGGGAAGAGACACTCGCTGACGATCCCTGACCGCGCTTCCTCGGGAGTCAGCCCCATCGAAACCCAGAGGGCGAATATCACAAGGAAAAAACCCTGCTGTCTAGTCTAACCCCGCATCCTGCTTCCAACCGGCGCTCCCTCTAAGCTATGGAGTCTGGTGAGCAAAACTTCTGCTCTGTGAGCCGCTGGCGTTAGAGTTGTGAGCCGGCGATTCGGCCCCCGCATAAATCAGTTGGCTCTGGTAACCCTCCTTCGTGGTGGGTGAAGACGAAAATGTGCGAGCCGGAGGCTAAAAACCTGTGAGCCAGCTCACACTTAACTCAGCCTAGAGGGAACACTGCCAGTCCCAACAGAGGGGAGACCCCAACCGGAGGCGCTTGGGAGGACGCGCTGGGTAGACTCGCGAGGAAACCTGCCTCGACTCGGGGCCCCTGAGTCTCCAACCCCCTGCCAAAGGTGCTGTGAAATGAAGCGAGAGGGGGCTTGCAAGATTAAGCCCCAAGACTGGCGTTCTTCGCCTGCAAAGTGTCCGGGGGGGGCGCTCCTACCGCCTCGCGTGTAAGCCTCAGGTGTGAATGGCACCCGGATTGGCAGTCCCTCTGCTGGAGAATCGCCCTCCTTCCTTGCCCCCTTCCCCCTCCCCCGACGGAGGAACCAGGCAGAAATTCAACAAATGCAGCTCTTCCCTCTTTCCCCTTCTGGGGTGGGGTGAAGCTGCACCTGTTGAATGTGCGTTTCAAGGCAAGGAGTATCTATCCCGGTGTGTGTGGGGGGGGGGGGGCGGGTAGATGAAGAAGAGGTTGGATTTGTACCCCGCCCTTCACTCCCCGAAGGAGTCTCAGAGCGGCTCACAATCTCCTTTCCCTTCCCCTCCCCACAACAGACACCCTTGTGAGGTCGGTGGGGCTGAGAGAGCTCTCCCGAGGACTGCCCTTGAGAGAACAGCTCTGAGAGAACTTGGGACTGACCCAATGTCGCACCAGCAGCTGCATGTGGAGGGGGGTGGGGAATCAAACCCGGTTCTCCCAGATTCGAGGCCACGCTCCTCACCAGGACACCGAACTTGGGTCTCTGCTGAATTTCTAATCGGCTCCCGTCTTGGGGGTGGATGGGTGTATTCCTAGCTAAATTAAAATAAGACGCTGAACTGCAGGCTGTGGAGGGTCAGTAGTTCAGCAGTTCAAGACCCATGAGTGCCGCATGACGGGGTGAGCTTCCGTCTCTAGTTCCAGCTCCTGCCAACCTAGCAGTTCGAAAGCAAGAAACTGCAAGTAGATAAATAGGTACCACTTTGGTGGGAAGGTAACAGCGTTCCGTGCACCTTGGTGTTTAGTCATGCCGGCCACATGACCACGGAAATGTCTTCGGACAGCGCTGGCTCTTCGGCTTTGAAACGGAGATGAGCACCGCAACCCTAAAGTCGGATTCGACTGGCTTTCGAGCAAGGGAACCTTTACCTTTACCTTTACCGGTATATCAGGATAAAATCTGGTGTATTTTTAATTTGCTCCATTAAAAATACTCGCTAGAAAGGGTGGTTGTTTTTTTTTTTAAAAAAATGTCCTTTACACTTAATTTGCTAGGTTTGGCGTTTTGTTTGACTTTTATTTTATCTAGTGACGGGGATCTGAGCTTCGATGCTGTTTTCAGTCGACTCCCCTGCGCCAGACCGGTGGCTTGAAAGAAATGGGCCGGGCCCAGGGTGTTCGACGCATCCCTTACAAACTCGCTGACGGGTTTGCGCGCACACCAACGCTCCCTCTAAGCTGCGAAGTCCCGTGAGCAGAAATCCGACCTTGTGAGCGACTGGCATTAAAGCTGTGAGCTGCTGCATCAATTAGTCCGCTCTGGAGCCCTCCTTCCTGAGCCGAAGACAGAAATGTGTGAGCCGGAGGCTAAAAAACGGTGAGCTGGCTCACACTCGCTCAGCTCAGAGGGAGCGCTGCTGACCCCCCCCCCCCGACTATATCAGCTCGAAACTCATGGCGCCATTCGCCATCATCCCCTTGAGGTGCCCAGGGAGCCCACGCGCGATTCCTCGGGAGTAAGTTCCCGCTGTGTGCGTCCCCTTGCACGTGCGAGGAATCGCAGCAGAGAAACCAGCTCGGGGGAGACTCCTCCGCGGCCTCCCAGGCAATCCCCCCCCAGCGCCACACCAAACCGTCCCCAGCCGAGATTCGAACCCAGGGCCCTCCTCTGGACAACCAACTGGCCTCTCCCCCGCTGCTCGGAGGCAAAACCTTTCCCTAAGGTCGAGATGGGAACGAACCCCAGGAAGCCTGCGTTAGAATTCAGGGCTTAATCGATTCCCGGATCCCCATATTTTCCCCCCTGTGTGCTCCAAGCCGCACCAGGCCGGAACCTGGAAAGGGTCGCTTTCTGGGGGGAGGGGCTGTCCCCGCCTGCTTTGACTTTCCTTGGCTCTGTCTCTTCCCCGCCTGGAGGTGGCTTCCGCTTAAGCAGGGGTCGGTCGTCTGGTCCCCCGGGCGGACGCTACTGCGCATCTCCTGAAACCCAGAACCGCCGGCCGGGTAGGGGAGCCAGCCGGGACCACCAGCCCTTCACGAGGCGCAAGCAGAGCCTGGTTCTGCAATGGCTTGTTCCTCCCGTTGTTTTAGCAAACCCACCTTGGAACAGAAATTCCCCTCTGCATTGCATGCCGCTTTCGCTTCCTTTGACCATCGGGTTTTATGGTACCTTCTGTATTGCGTGCCCCTTTCGCTTCCTTTGACCATCGGGTTTTATGGTACCTTCTGTATTGCGTGCCCCTTTCGCTTCCTTTGACCATCGGGTTTTATGCTATCCTCTGCATTGCGTGCCCCTTTCGCTTCCTTTGACCATCGGGTTTTATGGTACCTTCTGTATTGCGTGCCCCTTTCGCTTCCTTTGACCATCGGGTTTTATGCTATCCTCTGCATTGCGTGCCCCTTTCGCTTCCTTTGACCATCGGGTTTTATGGTACCTTCTGTATTGCGTGCCCCTTTCGCTTCCTTTGACCATCGGGTTTTATGGTACCTTCTGTATTGCGTGCCCCTTTCGCTTCCTTTGACCATCGGGTTTTATGCTATCCTCTGCATTGCGTGCCCCTTTCGCTTCCTTTGACCATCGGGTTTTATGGTACCTTCTGTATTGCGTGCCCCTTTTGCTTCCTTTGACCATCGGGTTTTATGCTATCCTCTGCATTGCGTGCCCCTTTCGCTTCCTTTGACCATCGGGTTTTATGGTACCTTCTGTATTGCGTGCCCCTTTCGCTTCCTTTGACCATCGGGTTTTATGCTATCCTCTGCATTGCGTGCCCCTTTCGCTTCCTTTGACCATCGGGTTTTATGGTACCCTCTGCATTGCGTGCCCCTTTCGCTTCCTTTGACCATCGGGTTTTATGGTACCTTCTGTATTGCGTGCCCCTTTCGCTTCCTTTGACCATCGGGTTTTATGCTATCCTCTGCATTGCATGCCGCTTTCACTGCCTTTGATCGTCGGGTTTTATGGTACCTTCTGCATTGCATGCCCCTTTCGCTTCCTTTGATCATCGGGTTTTATGGTACCCTCTGCATAGATGTATGGCCGTTTTTATGGCCGTTCAGGGGTGACTTTGTAGTCGGTGCAGCGTTGCCCCCGGGGTATTTGAATGTCGCTTAATGCTCCCTCTAAGCTGTGGAGTCGTGTGAGCAAAAATTCTACTTTGTGAGCCACTGGCATTAAAGTCGTGAGCGAGCGATTTGGCTACTGCATCAACGAGTTTGTTCCGGAGCCCTCCTTCCTGAGCTAAGACAAAGCTGTGTGAGCCCGAGGCTAAAAAAAACTGTGAGCTAGCTCACACTAACTCAGCTTAGAGGGAACACTGCTCCGGAGCCCTCCTTCCTGGGCTAAGACAAAGCTGTGTGAGCCAGAGGCTAAAAAAAGGTGAGCTAGCTCCCACTAACTCCGCTAAGAAGGGAACACTGGTTTGAGCGGCACTTTCCCCTCCAGGTTGAGACAATGTGGAGCGAACGCCAGCGGCAGAACCGGCCCTTAGTCGCCCGGGCGGACGCTACTGCGCAGTTCTTGAGACCCAGCGCGGCCGACCGGGGAACCGAGCCACCCGGGACCACCACCCAGCCCCGGCCCGCTCCGCCCTCCTCCTGAGGCGCAGCAGAGACTGCCTCGGACCAGCGAAGGCCAACACGCATCGTCCTTCCCAGCGGAAACAGGCGACCGCTGCCAGAATAAATGCGGCTCTCTTGCAGGGAAAGGGCGACGCGGGGAGGGCCTTGCTCCGAAGGAGGCCTTCTCCGCCCCGGGCCTAAGAGGAGAGGAGGAGCAAGGCGCCTGCCCGGGTCGCCGAAGATTTCATGGAACAGCCATTGGCCTCTCCAGGGAAAATCCGAAATTCGCCCCCTCTCCCTGCCCCTCTCCCTTCCGAAGGCCTTCGTTATTGCCACAGTTGAAATAGGAGGGGTATTTAACCCGAGATTTGTCACGGGCGACGCTCCCTCTAAGCCCTGGAGTCCCGCGAGCAAAAATTTGTGAGCTCCTGGCATGAACGTCGTGAGCGAGCGATTTGCCCGCTGCGTGGATTAATCTGCCCCGGAGCCAACTCTTTCCTGAGCGAAGACATAAGAACATAAGAGAAGCCAATGTTGAATCAGGCCAATGGCCCATCTAGTCGAACACTCTGGGTCACACAGTGGCCAAAATATACCAGGGGCCATCAGGAGGTCCAGCAGTGGGGCCAGACAAAAACGTGTGAGCCGGAGGCTAGAAAACCGCGAGCTAGCTCACACTAAACTCGGCTTAGAGGGAACGCCGGTCGTGGCGATCGCTGGTTTCGAAGGAGTCGGTCCGGAAACCCCATCTTTTCTCTCTCTCTCTCTCTCTCTCTCTCTCTCTCTCTCTCTCTCTCTCTCTCTCTCTCTTTTTTGCTTTTCAAATTAGGGTCACCCCCTGCACGAATGTGATTTGCTTTTTAAAGGAGGAGGGGGGAGAGAGAGGGGGGAGGAGGAGGAGGAGGAGGAAGAAGGAGACGCCAGGAGAAGAGAAGGGTAACCGGATTTGAACGTCATCCCCATTACTTAAAACGATTCCCCCAACCGGGTCCCCAATGAAGTTTACTTTACGGAGGAAAGGAAACAGGAAGGAGGGGAAATTGAATTAAAGCCCGGTCTTTGCCATCGCTTGACAGGCGGGGGTGGGGGGGGGAGGAGGGGGGTGAATGATCAAGGAGTCCGGTGGGTCATTTTGCATCACACACACACACAAACACACAAACACACACCCCAGCTTCCGGAATAATACGATTTTGCACCGGGTTATCCGTCTTCCGACACGGCCCCCCCCTCCGCAGCCGCCGCGGCCGCTCTCCAAGGTGCTGAAAAGAGGTGAAATTAACCAGCGCTCTGCTCAGCCGAGCGGGGGGAGCCCCCGGAGGAACCGAACAGGCCGCCAGAGCTCCGGAGATCCACATGGCGATCTCTCGTCAGCGCCTGTGCGTCTGTTGACATTTATTTTCCTTTTGCATTCCCGCCCCCCCCTCCCGAACAGGCGCAGGGAGGGCCGGGAGTCCTGCCGCCCCTTACAAAGGGCCGCGTTTCTCGCGGCAGAAGCGTCTTCCGCGGGACTCTTTGTGACTGTCAAACTGGGAACAGGTTGTTGTTGTTTTTAAAGAAAATTAAATTAGGCAAGAAAGATACCCCTTTTTTTTAAAAAAAGGAAGGACTAATTTATTTCCTTCCTCCCTCTTTCTCTCTCTTTCCTTCCTTCTTCTCTTTCCTTCCTTCCTTCCTTCCTTCTCTCTCTCTTCCTTCCTTCTCTCTGTCTCTTCTTTCCTTCTTTCCTTCTTTCTTTCCTTCTTTCTTTCTTTCTTTCTTTCTTTCTTTCTTTCTTTCTTTCTTTCTTTCTTTCTTTCTTTCTTTCTTTCTTCTATCTCTCTCTTTCTTTCTTTTCTTCCTTCTCTCTCTATCTTCCTTCTTTCTTTCTTTCTTTCTTTCTTTCTTTCTTTCTTTCTTTCTTTCTTTCTTTCTTTCTTTCTTTCTTTCTTTCTTTCCTTCCTTCCTTCCTTCCTTCCTTCCTTCCTTCCTTCCTTCCTTCCTTCCTTCCTTCCTTCCTTCCTTCCTTCCTTCCTTCCTTCCTTTCTTTTCTTCCTTCCTTCTCTCTCTCTCTTCCTTCCTTCCTTCTCTCTCTCTCTTCCTTCCTTCCTTCCTTCCTTCCTTCCTTCCTGCTGCATCAGCTACCAAAACATCCTCTCCAGGTGGCTTTTACGCGTATGATTTTTGCCTGCTGAATTTCGGAGAGAAAAGTGGGATGAAACATCGCCCCTTTCCCTCTCTCTCTCTCTCTCTCTCTCTCTCTCTCTCTCTTACACACACACACACAAACACCAGTGTTCCCTCTAAGCCGAGTTTAGTGTGAGCTAGCCCACTGTTTTTTAGCCTCCGGCTCACACATTTTTGCCTTCGCTCAGGAAGGGAGGACTCCAGAGCCAACTAACTGAGCCTGGGGCTCTAAATTTTTGCTCGCAAGACTCCACAGCTTAGAGGGAGCATTCACACACACAGGCACGCACGCACGCAGGCCACCAAAACCGAAGTACAAATCACAGGGTAGAAACTGCCGGTTTAAATTGTTGTGTTTTTTTAAAGAGGGAGGGCATTCGGGGAGGTTCATTAAGCGGCAAAGCGAAACCATCTTTCCTCCCCCTCCCCCTCCTAGCTGGCAACTGAAAATTCTTTGTTTCTCTCTCGCTCGGCTTTGTATTGATCGCCATATAAATACTGCTAGCAGGTGATAGATAGATAGATGATAGATAGATGATAGATAGATAGATAGATAGATAGATGATAGATAGATAGATAGATGATAGATAGATGATAGATGATAGATGATAGATAGATAGATAGATAGATAGATAGATAGATAGATAGATAGATAGATAGATAGATAATGATGATAGGTAGGTAGATAGACAGATAGACAGACAATGATACATAATAGGTAGGTAGGTAGGTAGACAGACAGACGGACGGACGGACGGACGGATGGATGGTCTATTGACTGGGGTGAGCTTTCCCTCTCCCTACTAATTGGGGACAGTGTGGGAAAGTTAGCGCAAGCAATGCAAAGTCCACTTTAGGATTATATTCATCTTTTGTCTTTTCAGCTTTTAACAATATGGACCCCCCGCCGCAGCAGCCTCCCCTTTAAAAGCGTGCCTCCCGACCCAGGGCAGGTTTCCTCGGAAGCAAACTTCACCGCCTTCAAGAAAGGCTTGCTCCCGAGGAAGTGCTGGGTAGGACTTTGGATTCCTTGCCTTTGACAACAGAAACCGTGTGTGTGTGTGTGTGTGTGTGTGTGTGTGTGTGTGAGAGAGAGAGAGAGAGAGAGAGAGAGAGAGAGAGAGAGAGAGAGAGAGAGAGAGAGAGATCTCAAAATATGACCATATCCCCATTCCCCTATTCGAACCTCACCGCTGACGCCAGACCCAAATATGCAAATCCCAGGCGCTGGCTTGCTTGTTTGTTTCTTTTGTTTTGTTTTTAAAGATACACCAGTAGCGACTATTCCCTCAAGAAGCGCTAAAGTCCTTGAATCTGAACCACGTCTCATCTGAATGCACGCTTACGGGGCTTTGAGTCGGCGGCCCTTTCTGGATAAAGATTTCCAGGACCGGCGGTTCTTTGGGCGCTTGAGCGTTCTGTAGTAATGGATTGTGGGGAAAGGCTGGATGTGGAAAGCAGCGCAAAGGGCAGGCGAAGAGGAAGAGGAAGAGGAAGAGGAAGAGGAAGAGGAAGAGGAAGAGGAAGAAGAAGAAGAAGAAGAAGAAGAAGAAGAAGAAGAAGAAGAAGAAGAAGAAGAAGAAGAAGAAGAAGAAGAAGAAGAAGAAGAGGTGTCCTGGCCCCACTGCTGGACCTCCTGATGGCACCTGGTATATTTTGGCCGCTGTGTGACAGAGTGTTGGACTGGATGGGCCATTGGCCTGATTCAATATTGGCTTCTCTTATGTTCTTATGTTAAGAAGAAGAAGAAGAAGAAGAAGAAGAGGAGGAGGAGGAGGAGGAGGAGGAGGAGGAGGAGATTGGATTTATCCCCCGCCCTTCAGTCTCAGAGCGGCTTACAAACTCCTTTCCCTTCCCCTCCCCACAACAGACACCCTGCGAGGCAGGCGGGGCTGACAGAGCTCTTTCGAGGACTGCCCTTGAGAGAACAGCTCTGACAGAACTATGGCTTGCCCAAGGTCATCCAGCAGCTGCAAGTGGAGGAGTGGGGGAATCGAACCCGGTTCTCCCAGATTAGAGTCCGCGCACTCCTAACCACTACACCGAACTGGCTCTCTGAATCGTAGGAGGCTCGGCTGATGGGGACAGAGAAGAAACGGGCTCCAAGCAGGATGGTTTCAATACGAGGAAAGAAGCCCAAAGAGATTGGATTTTCTTTAAAAAATTCCTTTGATTAAAATAATTCTTATTCTCCCAAGCGATGCTCTAGAACCCGATGCAAGAGCAGCCCGCTTGGAAGGGTTGCCGCCGCGGGGATATCTGGGTAGGTCCCAGTGTTCCCTCTAAGCTGAGTGAGTGTGAGCGAGCTCGCGGTTTTTTTAGCCTCCAGCTCACAATATTTTTTTTTTGTCTCAGCTCAGGGAAGGAGGGCTCCAGAGCAAACTAACTGACGCAGCAGCCAAATCGCTCGCTCGCAGCTTCAATGCCGCTAGCTCACAAAGGTAGAATTTTTGCTCACAAGACTCCACAGCTTAGAGGGAACATTGGTAGGTTCCGCCCCCCCCCCCGTCGCCTCGCCCCACCCCACTTGAAACTGGATTAGGCCGGTCTAAACGCACACGGGTGGTTGTGGGGGGGGGGTGGCCGATACAAAATACTGACGGTTGTCTTCTAGCATAGGCAGGGGGAAAGATACACACACACACAGCCAACCACTTGGTCTATCAATTATCTAGCAATTGGAAGATCTGTATTCGTGCAAAGTTGTGCTGGGGAATTAATATAAGGGCGCAAGGCGGGCGCTGCGACCCACTGGGTCGATGTCATCTGAACTCCCATTGGCTGGGGAAATTTCATCACACACACAAACACACACACACAGAGGAATGCCCGAATGGATTATGGAGGGAAATCAATTTGACACATTTCCTATGTTTACGGGCCTCAAATTAGATTCCGAATACCCACATCCCAATCTCGCAGGGTGACAGTTTTGGAATGCGTGGGCGCGTTTGCGTGGGTGTGAAAACGGGAGGTTTGGACGGGGGGGTGCCAACCTCCAGGCGGGACCTGGGGAACCCCCGCCAGAATTGCAGCTCGGTCTCCAGACCAGTGTTCCCTCTAAGCTGAATTAGCGTGAGCTAGCTCACGGGGTTTTTTTAGCCCCCGGCTCAGAGATCTTTGTCTTAGCTCGGGAAGGAGGGCTCCAGAGCAGACCAGGTGATGCAGCAGCCCAATCGCCCGCTGGCTTCTTTGACGCTCGGAGCTCACAGGGTAGAATTTTTGCTCACAGGACTCCATAGCTTAGACGGAGCCTTGCTCCAGACAACAGAGATCCGATCCCCTGCAAGAAAATGGATGCTTTGGATCTGGAGGGTGGACTCTATGGTACGGTGCTCCACTGAGGTTCCTGCCCTCCCTAAATCCCACCCTCCCTAGGCCCCGCTCACAAATCTCCCGGAGTTTCCCCGACATGGATCTGGCAACCCTAACCCCCATCTCCGGGGGGGGGGCACTTGGCATCAGTGTTCCCTCTAAGCTGAGCTAGTGTGAGTTAGCTCACAGTTTTTTAGCCTGCGGCTCACACATTTTGCCCCAGCTCCAGAGCAGACTAATTTATGCAGGAGCCCAATCGCTCGCTCACAACTTGAATGCCAGAGCCTCACAAAGTAGAACTTTTGCTCACAAGACCCCATGGCTTAGAGGGAGCACTGATCTGGCACCCCGAGTTTCTGAGCCGGGCAACCTCAGGGCACTCCAAAGGCCATCCAAAATAATTTGATTTGCAATGATTTTTAAAAAGACAACATACAATTGATAAACCCGGATATTCCAGGTTGCAGATTGAGATGGAATCCCACCACTTCTGCCCAGTCTTTCAGCAATCTCCCCTGGTTTCTTTCCCAGTTAAAATCTCATCTCATGCTTCTGGTGTCTGTGGAAAGAGACCACTGAACCCCCTTTACTGCCATTAATGAGGGTGGCATTGGCCTGCTTGGTATGAACGGTAGCAGCACCTCCTTTTATTTATTTTATTTAAGGAAGAGGAGGAGGAGGAGGAGACTGGATTTATACCCCGCCCTTCACTACCCGAAGGAGTCTCAGAGCAGTTTACAAACTCCTTTCCCTCCCCCTCCCCACAACAGACACCCGGTGAGGTAGGCGGGGCTGAGAGAGCTCTGACAGAAACGGCTCTTTTTCAAGGACAGCTGTGCCAGAACAGTTGTCACTGCAGGTGTGGAGGGGGAGGTATTTGTGACTTCCTCGCCTTGTGCAGGGGGCTGGACTAGATGACCCTGGAGGTCCCTTCCAACTCTATGATTCTCTGATAGCTCCTTTCATCAGGGATGAAGGGAACTTTGATTCTTGAAAGAATCAACCTGGGTCAGAGCTTCAAAAATTTGTTTTATTCCACTGGCCGTTATCCAGCCAGTTTGGTGTAGTGGTTAAGTGAGCGGACTCTAATCTGGGAGAACTGGCTTTGATTCCCCCACTCCTCCACTTGCACCTGCTGGATGACCTTGGGCAAGCCGTAGTTCTGATAAGAGCTGTCCTTCAAAAAGATTAGTTTCTGTCAGAGCTCTCTCAGCCCTACCGACCTCACAGGGTGTCTGTTGTGGGGAGGGGATGGAAAAGGAGTTTGTAAGCCGCTCTGAGACTCCCTTGGGAAGTGAAGGGTGGGATATAAATCCAATCTCCTCCTCCTCCTCCACTTGGAGGAAATGCTGATCGCCACTTTGGGGTCAGGAAGCTGTTTTTCTCCAGGCTACTCTGGCTGGGAATCTTGGAGGGGCTTTTTTTGGTCATCTCCTGGGCATGAAACAGCAGTCACTGGGTGTGTGTGGAGGGGGAGGCATTTGTGACTTCCCTGCCTTGTGCAGGGGGCTGGACTAGATGACCCTGGGAGGTCCCTTCCAACTCTATGATTCTATGAGTCTTAAGATGTCGCTGGGTCCCCTGAAAGAGCACCCCAAGAGCTGTGCAGCTCCTGACAGCTGAGCCGTCCATTTGCAAACTCCCCCCCACCCCCGGAAAAAAAAGGCCTCTTTCTGATCAGTTCAGTCTTGCAGGGGAACCAGCCGCAGGGAACCAGGCCAGGGAAGAAGCTTTCGGGGAAATCCCTCCGGAAGGCCCTGTGCCTGAGGTGACACATGGGAGAGCAGATGTCCCAAGCAAGAAAGTTTTTATCAGGGGCTGGCAACTGACCCACCCCCCATTCCGTCTTCCAAGCTGGATTAACCCTCAACGTTCCCTCTAAGCGGTGGAGAGTCTGATGAGCAAAAATCCCACTTTGTGAGCTGCTGGCATCAAAGTGGTGAGCGAGCGATTTGGCCGCTGCATCAATTAGTTTGCTCTGGAGCCCCATCCTTCTTGGGCCAAGACAAACATGGGTGAGCTGGAGGGTAAAAAAACTGTGAGTTAGCTCACACTGACTCAGCTTAGAGGGAACACTGCTTTGGCGCCCTCCTTCCTGGGCTGAGACAAAAACATGTGAGCCAGAGGCTAATAAGTTTGTGAGCTAGCTCACACTCACTCAGCTTAGAGGGAACACCGGCGCCATCTTTCCTGGGCTAGGACAAAAATGGGTGAGCCGGAGGCTAAAAAATGGTGAGCTAGCTCACACTCACTCAGCTTAGAGGGAACACTGGCGCCATCTTTCCTGAGCTAGGACAAAAATGGGTGAGCCGGAGGCTAAAAAACCGTGAGCTAGCTCACACTAACGCAGCTTTGAGGGAACACCACTTTGGAGCCATCCTTCCTGGGCTAAGACAAAAGTGGGTGAGCCAGAGGCTAAAAAACAGTGAGCTAGCTCACACTGACTCAGCTTAGAGGGAACACTGCTTTGGCGCCCTCCTTCCTGGGCTGAGACAAAAACATGTGAGCCAGAGGCTAATAAGTTTGTGAGCTAGCTCACACTCACTCAGCTTAGAGGGAACACCGGCGCCATCTTTCCTGGGCTAGGACAAAAATGGGTGAGCCGGAGGCTAAAAAATGGTGAGCTAGCTCACACTCACTCAGCTTAGAGGGAACACTGGCGGCATCTTTCCTGAGCTAGGACAAAAATGGGTGAGCCGGAGGCTAAAAACCGTGAGCTAGCTCACACTAACGCAGCTTTGAGGGAACACCACTTTGGAGCCATCCTTCCTGGGCTAAGACAAAAGTGGGTGAGCCAGAGGCTAAAAAACAGTGAGCTAGCTCACACTGACTCAGCTTAGAGGGAACACTGGAGTCGTCTTTCCCGAGCTAGGACAAAAATGGGTGAGCCGGAGGCTAAAAAACCGTGAGCTAGCTCACACGCTAACTCAGCTTAGAGGGAACACTGCTTTGGGGCCCTCCTTCCCGGGCTAAGACAAAAGCAGGTGAGTCGGAGGCTAAAAAACAGTGAACTAGCTCACACTGACTCAGCTTAGAGGGAACACTGTTAACCCTCTCCTCCCCCTGGACCAAACCAGCCCCTTGACAAAGCCCACCGGGCCTCTCTGGCTCTCTTTGGCTTCTCCCACCTTCCACCACCCCCCTGCCTCCCCCCACTCCTTCCCTCAGCTCATCAGCATGTTAATGAGGAGCCCTTCTAATTAATAGGCTCCGTCGGGGAAGCCAGCAGAGATGATCCCACTGTCTATCAGTTCCCTAACCTCTCTTCCCTTTCTAGCTCCTCTCTCCCGCCCCCCAGCCACCCCCGCTCACGATTAGCTAATGAAAACAAATACTCTTGATGGGTTCATTTGACAATCCAATTTAATTATTCCCTAAACCAGATATGAGCATTTCCAGGGTTTCTCTCTCTCTCTCTCTCTCTCTCTCTCTCTCTCTCTCTCTCTCTCTCTCTCCCTCCTTCTCCTGACCGTACAGCAAGCACATGCCTAATAAAAAATATATATGCAGGGTTTGTTTGATAGGGGTTGCACCTGTTAATCACTGAACACATATGCAATGCTACACACTCTCTTTGTGATCTGGAATTTGTCAGGGGCTCTGGTGAATGTTCCCAGGAATGCATCACAGTGTTCTTAGAGTTGCCAAATGGAGCGGCAGTTTTGATCAACAGAAGTTAGTAATCAAACAGAAGAAGAAGAAGAAGAAGAAGAAGAAGAAGAAGAAGAAGAAGAAGAAGAAGAAGAAGAAGAAAGAGAAAGAGGAGGAAGAGGAGGAGATTGATGGGAAGAAGAAGAAGAAGAAGAAGAGAAAGAGGAGGAAGAGGAGGAAGAGGAAGATGAGGAGGAGGAGGAGGAGATTGATGGGAAGAAGAAGAAGAAGAAGAGAAAGAGGAGGAAGAGGAGGAAGAGGAAGAAGAGGAGGAAGAGGAGGAGATTGATGGGAAGAAGAAGAAGAGAAAGAGGAGGAAGAGGAGGAAGAGGAAGAGGAGGAGATTGATGGGAAGAAGAAGAAGAAGAGGAAGAGGAGGAAGAGGAGGAAGAGGAGGAGATTGATGGGAAGAAGAAGAAGAAGAAGAGAAAGAGGAGGAAGAGGAGGAAGAGGAAGAAGAGGAGGAGATTGATGGGAAGAAGAAGAAGAGAAAGAGGAGGAAGAGGAGGAGATTGATGGGAAGAAGAAGAAGAAGAAGAAGAAGAAGAAGAAGAAGAAGAAGAAGAAGAAGAAGAAGAAGAAGAAGAAGAAGAAGAGGAGGAGATTGGATTTATACCCTGCCCTTTACTTGGCATCTCATAGTGGCTTGCGATCTCCTTTCCCTCCCCCTCCCCACAACAGACACCCTGTCAGGTAGGTGGGGCTGAGAGAGCTCTCTGGAGAATGGCTCCTGAGAGAACTGCTCTGAGAGAACTTGTGACATACTCAAGGTCACACCAACAGCTGCATGTGGAGGAGGAGTGGGGAATCAAACACGGTTCTCCCACCCAGGAAGCGCTTAAGAGAGCCAGTTTGGTGTCTTAACCATGACACCAAACTGGGTCTCTTAAGCGTTTCCTGGGTGGGTAAATCTGTTCTGAACAATCTTCCAAAAGGGCAGCTGACTTTTTTTTTTTACAGCCTCAGGAGGAAGACTCTTTTGAGTCCTCACTAGAAGGAGAGAAGTACGGTGTAGACGGGTCTTCAAAGGAATTCCCTGGTGGAAACAGAGCGTCGAAATTGTCGGCATGGCAAAGAATGTGCCTCTGTACAGGGAGACCAGATTAAAATGTTCACGGTCACCTCCCTCTGCAAAGTGGACATCCCTCTGCCTTTCTTCAAATGATAGGCCTCCTCTGTGCATGTGTGTCCATATGATAATCGTGTTCCCTTCAAGCTTTTGCAGAGAAGGGGAGGGATTGTGGCTCAGTGGAAGAGCCTCTGCTTGGCATGCAGGAGGTCCCAGGTTCAGTCCCCGGCATCTCCAGTTATAAAGGACCAGGCAGGAGGTGATGGGAAAGACGTCCGCCTGAGACCCTGGAGAGCTGTAAAGAGGGGCTGTGGCTCAGTGGCAGAGCATCCGCTTGGCATGCAGAAGGTCCCTGGTTCAATCCCCGGCATCTCCAGTTAAAAGGACCAGGAAGAAGGTGACAGGAAAGACCTTAGCCTGAGGCCCTGGAGAGCTGTAAAGAGGGGCTGTGGCTCAGTGGCAGAGCATCCGCTTGGCATGCAGAAGGTCCCAGGTTCAATCCCCGGCATCTCCAGTTAAAAGGACCAGGCAGGAGATGACGGGAAAGATCTCCATCTGAGATCCCAGAGTTCTGCTGCCAGTCTGAATAGGGAACAGGGACCCTGATGGACGGACAGCTCAGGTCAGTATAGGGGATGAGATAGATTCATGGAGAAGAAGTCTATCAATGGCTACTGGCCATGGTGGCTGAGGGGAACCTCCACATTCAGAGCCAGGAGGCAACATCAGGGGAAGGTCTCAGTCTCTCTGCCCTGTTGCTGGCCCTCCAGAAGAACTGGTTGGCCACTGTGTGAGACAGGATGCTGGAATAGATGGACCACTGGCCTGATCCAGCAGGACTCTACTGATGTTCTTGGCCTCTGTACCCTGTTGTTGGCCATCCAGAGGAACTGGTTGGCCTTTGTGTGAGACACAATGCTGGACTGGATGGACTATTGGTCTGATCCAACAGGGCTCTTGTTATGTTCTTATGAAGGCCTCGGCCTCTCTGCCCTGTTGCTGGCCCTCCAGAGGAATTGGTTGCCACTGCATGAGACAGGAGGCTGGACTGGATGGAGCCTCACTGGTCTGATCCAGCAGGGCTCTTTTAATGTTCTTATGTTCATGTGTTCCCAGTCTTTCCTTAAAGGACGCCTTAACTGCTGCTACACTTAGAACATAAGAGAAGCCCATGTTGGATCAGGCCAATGGCCCATCCAGTCCAACACTCTGTGTCACACAGCGGCCAAAAATACCAGGCGCCGTCAGGAGGTCCAGCAGTGGGGCCAGAACTCCAGAAGCCCTCCCACTGTTGCCCCCCAAGCACCAAGAAGACAGAGCATCATCTACCCCAGAGTTCCTGTCTGTACTTTGTGGCCAATAGCCACTGATGGACCTCTGGGCCAGGTATTTATCCATAAGAACATCAGAGAAGCCAATGATGGATCAGGCCAGTGCCCCATCTAGTCCAACACTCTGGGTCACACAGTGGCCAATAATACCAGGTGCCATCTGGAGGTCCAGCAGTGGGGCCAGGACACTAGAAGCCCTCCCACTGTTGCCCCCCCCAGCACCAAAGCAAAGCCAAAACCAGGCGCTCTGAATCGGATGATCAAACCACAAGTCCTGCCTGGACCGTTGCCCCCAAAGTGCTGACGGCTCTAGAATCCAACCCAGGTCGCCTTGCCATGTGCCGGGGTCTCTTTGGCAAGCCCAGAGGCAGAAATCCCAAGAACCGCGGCCTACGGGGTGAGGACGTGGGGGCCCTCCCATCTGTTTGCCCCCGACCTCCCCCCCCTCTAGATTCCTCCGGCCATCAGGAGCGGTGCCCTTTCTGCAAAAGGACAGGTCAACCCAAATGGCACTTGGGGAAGAAGGGAAAACACCAACAGCTCCTTCCAGATGCCGTCCACTAAACCCTCTCGACGGCCTCCCCCCCCTTGCCTCTCCCCACCATCACCGGAGACCCAGCTGCGGTGACCTCCAGGTCTCCCGCCTGGCTGACCAATAGGGCCTCCCTCCCTCTTCGATGCAGCCGTCGCCTAGGCAACCGTATCTGACCCCGGCCGGCTCCGAGGGCCCGCCTATCGATTGCAAAGATAATAAATGGACAGCCGCCATGTGCTCCTTTCCTGGGCCCCCCTCCCCTTCCCCTTCCCCAATCCCATTTCTTCTCTTTCCTGGCCTCACTCTCTGATGGAGTCTTGTTCTGATCTGCTGGGGGGGGGCGAAGGGAGGAGAGGCAATTGGGTTAACTCTTCGGGAGCCGGAGGGGCCGAGGAGGCCGTGGTCGGTCCAAAGACCATCTAAGCTGTGGAGACTTGTGGGCAAAAATTCCACTTTGTGAGCTGCCAGCGAGCCATTGGGCTGACCGCATCAGTGGGTTTGGCCTGGAGCCCCGTCCTTCCTGAGCGGAGACGGAAACGTGCGAGCCAGAGGCTAAGAAAGCTGCAAGCTAGCTCACGCTAACTCAGCTTAGAGGGAACACTGGCACAGCGGTGGGGTGGGAAGGCTGTGAGGCTGCGGGATCGGTCTTGGAGACATTCTGGTGGCTCGCCAGGATCCAAAGACCCTTTGTCACCCCTCCCCCCAAAGCTGCCATGCAAAGGTATACTGCCTTGGAACATGGAGGTTCACCGAGGCTCAGAGCTGTTGCTGTTTCATTGACTGGCTTCAAGAAGAAGAAGAAGAAGAAGAAGAAGAAGAAGAAGAAGAAGAAGAAGAAGAAGAAGAAGAAGAGGAGGAGGAGGAGGAGGAGGAGGAGGAGGAGGAGGAGGAGGAGGAGGAGGAGATTGGATTTATATCTGCCCTTCACTACCCACTATGACGGGGTGAGCTCCCATCTCTAGTTCCTGCCAACCTAGCAGTTCGAAAGCAAGAAATTGCAAGTAGATAAATAGGTACCACTTCAGTGGGAAGGTAACAGCGTTCTGTGCGCCTTGGTGTTTAGTCATGCTGGCCACATGACCACGGAAATGTCTTCAGACAGCGCTGGCTCTTCGGCTTTGAAACAGAGATGAGCACCGCAACCCTAGAGTCGGATTCGACTGGCTTTCGAGCAAGGGAACCTTTACCTTTACCTTTTTCACTACCCAAAGGGGTCTCAGAGCAGCTTACAAACTCCTTTCCCTTCCCCTCCCCACAACAGACACCCTGTGAGGTAGGCGGGGCCAAGAGAGCTCTGGCAGAAACTGCTCTTTTCCAAGAACAGCTGTGCCAGAGCTTGTGACTGACCCAAGGTCACATCAGCAGGTGCAAGTGGAGGAGTGGGGGAATCAAGCCCGGTTCTCCCAGATTAGAGTCCGCCCACTTAACCACTACACCAGACTGGTGTAACCCGCCTTTCTCCCCAACGGGGGACTCAAGGTGGCTAACACCATTCTCCTCCCTTCCACTTTTATCCTCACGGCAACCCTGCAAGGGAAGTTAGGCTGAGAGCGTGTGACTGGCCCAAGGTCACCCAGCGGGCGTCGGTAGCCAAGCTGGGATTCGAACCGGGGTCTTCCAGATCCTAGTCCGACTCTCTAACCATTAGCCATGCCGGTTTAGCCTGGAGAGGAGACGACCGAGAGGGGATAGGATAACCCTCTTCAAGTCCTTGAAGGGCGGTCGTATAGAGGATGGGGCGGAGCTGTTTTCTGTTGCCCCAGAAGGTCAGACCGGAACCAACGGGTTGGAATTAAATTGGAAGAGTTTCTGGCTAAACATTAGGGAGAACTTCCTGACAGTTAGAGCAGTTCCTCAGTGGAACAGGCTTCCTCGGGAGGAGGTGGTGGGCTCTCCTTCTTTGGGAGTTTTTCAAGCAGAGGCTAGACGGCCATCTGACGGCAACATGGATTCTGTGAATTTGGGCAGATCACGAGAGGGAGGGCAGGAAGGAATGCTTAGTTCTCATGGCCCTTTCTTGCACACCCAGGGAAACGCCGATCGCCACTTTGGGGTCAGGAAGCAATTTTTCTCCAGGCCAGTTTGGCCGGAGATCCCGGAGGTTCTTTGTCATCTTCTGGGCATGGAGTAGAGGTCACTAGGGGTGTGGACGTATCTGTGAATTTCCTGCTTTGTGCAGGGGGTTGGGCTAGATGACCCCGTAGGTCCCTTCCAACTCGTATGATTCTATGGTTTGCAATAGAAGAGCAAGTTTCCAGTCTAATAGCACTTTAGAGCCCAACACAATTTGTGGGGTGGGGGGAGGGAATGAGCTTTCAGGAGTCCGAGCTCCCTTCATCAGATAGACGTAGGAATAGCGGTCCCAGGGCCTTTATATCCCCGTCCATCTTCAATTCCTTTTTTTAAAATAACTTTTATTTATATAATATAGCAACGGTTTACAGTAGCACATACTATCAGGAAACCGTGATGATAAAAACATAATCAAAGACGCACAAAAAAAACCAAACAGCTATTCAATATGTAGCGATGACCTTCAAATTAGCGGGAAACGCCTTTCCCGGCTTGCCGCGTCTTTCCATATATTCAAGAAAAACTGAATAAAACTCTGGATTCTGTGCTAAGGATGTAACTTCTTCCGGGCTCTCTTTGTAGCAGGGACTCCTTTGCATATTAGGCCGCACACCCCTGATGTAGCCAATCCTCCGAGAGCTTACAGAGCTCTTCTTACAGGGGCTACTGTAAGCACGTGGAGGATTGGCTACATTAGGGGTGAGTCCGGGGCTTTTTTTGTAGAAAAAGTCCAGTAGGAACTCATTAGCCTAATAGGCCACACCCAACAGCAGAAATCCATTAGCATATTAGGCCACACCCCTGACAGCACAGCTCATTAGCGTATTAGGCCACACCCCCATGTCACGAGAAATGTGGTCATTCAGCCACGCCCACCTTTTGCTTCTTATTCTGTTTACCTTGTTTGTTGTCAAAACCCAGGGCTTTTATTGTAGCAGGAACTCCTTTGCATGTTGGGCCACACACCCCTCATGTAGCCAATCCTAATGAGTCTCTGCTGCTGGGCGTGGCCAACTCGGGAGCCAGCCGGAGCACCGTTCCTGTGTGTTCCTGCCCAGAAATAGCCCTGGGTGTGTCGTCTAATATGCAAAGGAGTTCCTGCTACAAAAGGAGTCCTGCTTCTGATATTTTGTCCATGATCTTCAGTTCCTACTTGTATCTGATGAACAGGGCTGGGACTATCAAAAGCCAATACCCTGGAAATCTTGTTGGTCTTTTAAGGCGCTCCTAGATTCAGATCTTGCTCTGAGGATGCAACAAAAATATATACACACACACACGACACCAAAACACAGGAAGGTGGCCAGCAATGCTCCTTCTATGCTATGGAGTCTTGTGAGCAAAAATTGTACTTGGTGAGCTCCTGGCATTAAAGTTGTGAGCGAGCAATGTGGCCGCTGCATGAATTAGTTTGCTCTGGAGCCCTCCCTTCCTGAGCGGAGACAAAAACAGTGTGAGCCGGAGGCTTAAAAAACCGTGAGCCAGCTCACACTAACTCAGCTTAGAGGGAACACTGGTGGCCAGTAAGAGTGCTTGGGGGCATGCCAAAATGAAAGTTCTCCCCCACAGACAAACTCCCTCTGAATAAAAAGCTAGCGTTGCAGGGTTCTACTAGCCCTGCATGTGCAGTCCTAGCTCTCTACTTGCAAGGAACTGTCAAAGTAGGGAGATTCTTGCAAACCGGGGTGCCCCATCTTCCATCTAAAGCAGCGCCTTCCATTCTACCACCTCACTGCTCTCCTTTCATTCTGTTGAGCATCTAGACCGGGCTTAATCTGTAGCCAGGGACATTACCCCATGATCGGGGCATGGGAGTCCCCCCGTAGGACCTAGTTCTCAGATATACTGCCTCTGTACATGAAGGTTCCATGGAATGCCCACGAGAAACCAACAAACCGATCACTGTGAATGTGTCTAATCCTTTTTTGAGAGAGAGCTGTTGCAGTAGCATGGGGTGGTGAGTTCTAGTTCTGACACAGCCATGCAGTCAGGCTTATCTAGAGCCTGAAATATTTTGCCTCGGCTGGCGACACGCTTGCCCCATTTTCTTGCTGGCCCTGATCCTCACATACACAAACGTAGCTGTTCGTGACATGAAGTGGTCAGGAAAGAAGTGTCAGCAGGTTGCCCGGGGAGGGGGGGTGGAGTTCTCCTGGGATTCCAGCCAGTCTCCAGATCCCAGTCGCCCCTTGAGCAAACGGCAGCTTCAGAGAATGGACTCCATGAGGTACCCCAGATCGGGGTTCCCCAACGTGGTGCCCACGGGCGCTGTGCCAACCACCGGCACCTCCCTCATGACCTCCCTCATAAGGAACATCTTCCCTATGAAGAAAGGTTAAAACGCTTGGGGCTCTTCAGCTTGGAGAAACGACGGCTGAGGGGTGACATGATCGAGGTTTATAAGATTATGAATGGGATTGAGCAGGTTGAGAAAGAAGTCCTTTTCTCCCTTTCTCACAATACAAGGACTCTTTGTGGGCACTTCATGAAATGACTGAGCAGTCGGGTTAGAACAGATAAAAGGAAATACGTCTTCACCCAAAGAGTGATTAACATAAGGAATTCACTGCCAAAGGAGGTGGTGGCAGCTACAAGCATGGACAGTTTCAAGAGGGAATTAGATAAACATATGGAGCAGAAGTCCATCAGTGGCTATTAGCCACAGGGTATAGATGGGAATTCTCAGTCTGGGGCAGGTGATGCACTCTATTCCTGGTGCTGGAGGGGGCAGCAGTGGGAGGGCTTCTAGTGTCCTGGCCCCACTGCTGGACCTCCTGATGGCACCTGGTATATTTTGGCCGCTGTGTGACAGAGTGTTGGACTGGATGGGCCATTGGCCTGATTCAACATGGGCTTCTCTTATGTTCTTATGTTCCCTCGGGACCTGTTGGGGTTTTTCAGAAAGTGGCCGGGGTCACTGAAGCCAGGATTCTCATTGGCCGCCGCCATCCAAGGGAATGCATTTCCCACAGACTGGTCAGGAGGGCTGGTGGGTCAGTCACAAATTCTCTCAGAGCAGTTCTCTCAAGGGCAGTCCTCGAAGAGGTCAAGAGGACTCTTTCTTTCCAGGAGGTGTGAAGAGGGAGGTAGTCCACATAGCTCTGCCTCCTCGGGCAGCCGTTTTGGGGCGGCGCTCTCCACGTGGCGCTAGCGTTGCCAGCTTTGGGTTGGGGAATACCTGGAGATTGGGGGTGGGGCCCGGGGAGGGCGGGGTTTGGGGAGGGGAGGGGCCTCAGCGGGACACAATACCGGAGGATCCGTCCTTCAATGGAGCCATTTTCTCCAGGGGAGCTGATCTCTCCGGATTGGAGATAAGGAGATCTCCATGCCCCACCTGGTGGTTGGTAACTCTAAGAACATCAGGGCAGCCCTGCTGGATCAGGCCAGTGAGGGTCCGTCTGGTCCAGCATCCTACCCTACACAGGAGCCAACCAGTTAGCTCTGGAGGGCCAACCACAGGGCATAAGAGGCCGAGGCCTTTATAAGAACGTAAGAACAGCCCTCCAGGGATCCCTCTGGTCCAGGCTCCTGCCTCACACAGTGGCCAACCAGTTCCTCTGGAGTATCAACAGCAGGGCATAGAGGCTGAGGCCTTCATAAGAACATCAGAAGAGCCCTGCTGGGTCAGACCAGGGAGGGTCCATCTAGTCCAGCATCCCGTCTCACACAGGGGCCACCCAGTTCCTCTGAAGGGCCAACAACAGGGCAGAGAGACCGAGGCCTTCCCCTGAGGAGAACATCGGAAGAGCCCTGCTGGATCAGACCAGGGAGGGTCCATCTAGTCCAGCATCCCGTCTCACACAGTGGCCAGCCAGTTCCTCTGGAGGGCCAACAGCAGGGCAGAGAGACCGAGGCCTTCCCCAGAGAAGAACCTCAGAAGAGCCCTGCTGGATCAGACCAGGGAGGGTCCATCCAGTCCAGCATCCTGTCTCACACAGTGGCCAGCCAGTTCCTCTGGAGGGCCAACAGCAGGGCAGAGAGACCGAGGCCTTCCCCAGAGAAGAACCTCAGAAGAGCCCTGCTGGATCAGACCAGGGAGGGTCCATCCAGTCCAGCATCCCGTATCACACAGGGGCCAGCCAGTTCCCCAGGAGGGCCAACAACAGGGCAGAGAGACCGAGGCCTTCCCCAGAGAAGAACCTCAGAAGAGCCCTGCTGGATCAGACCAGGGAGGGTCCATCCAGTCCAGCATCCTGTCTCACACAGGGGCCAACCAGTTCCTCAGGAAAGCCAACAACACGGCAGAGAG
Organism: Gekko gecko; assembly: GCA_029375565.1. Lineage (NCBI taxonomy): Eukaryota > Metazoa > Chordata > Lepidosauria > Squamata > Gekkonidae > Gekko > Gekko gecko. The sequence continues at coordinate 11,256,611 of JAPDNY010000001.1, read as the reverse complement.
GCCGAGGCCTTCCCCTGATGTTGCCTCCTGACACTGGCATTCAAAGGCTGACTTCCTCTGGATGTGGCAGTTCCTTTTAGTCCCCATGGCGAGCGGCCACTGAAAGACCTCTCCTCCACGAATCTGCCTAACCCCTTTTCCAGCTGTCTGTTCCTGTGGCCGTCACTACGTCCTCTGGCAGCGAATTCCACCTTGCGATCGCTCATTGTGTAAAGAAGGATGTCCTTCTGTCCGTCCTGAACCTACTGCCCATCGGCTTCCTTGGATGCCCTCGCGTTCTAGTCTTTTGGGAGGGGAAGAAGCAGTTCCTCGTGTCCACTCTCTCCACCCCGGGCGTAATTTAGTAAACGTCTATCGTATCCCCCCCGCCCGAAAAAACCCATCTCTTTTCCAAACTGACACCATGCCCTCTCGAAATTCCAAAGGCGCCCATGGTTGAAGACCCCTGCCACAGATTCCAGCCGAAATCCCTCCCCAGAGCAGTGTTCCCTCTAAGCTGAGTTAGTGCGAGCCAGCTCACAGTCTTTTAGCCTCTGGCTCACACATCTCTGTCTTCGCTCAGGAAGGGAGGACTCCAGAGCAGACTAATTGATGCAGCAGCCAAATCGCTCGCTCACAGCTTTAATGCCAGTACCTCGCTAAGCAGAATTCTTGCTCACAGGACCCCGGAGCTTAGAGGGAGCTTTGGAGACCCCTGCCATAGATTCCAGGCGAAACCCCTCCCCATAGCCTTCTCCCCACAGGCACCACCTCCGATTCTCCAGGAATCCCCCGGGCCAGAGTTGGCAACCCAGGAAACTGGGTTAGCTCCCGTTCGGGGGGGGGGCAGTGCTGCAAATGCCTTCTCAGCCTCGGCTTCTTGTTCTCTCTCCAAGATGCTGGCTCCTCCTCCACTCACCCCCCGCCGGCAGCACCCGAAGATGATGAACGGCCACCCGGCGCGGTGGAGAGCCAGGGTTCGGCGGCGGGGGCTTTCTTGCTGAAAAGGCGATGCTCCTGCGGTCCATTAAGGCGCAAGAGACACTGTTAAGCACTTAATTTACTGCGTGGGAGCCGGTGTGGTCTTGAGTACCCCCGGTCCATTTAGGCCCAGCCGCAGGGGCAAGCGCGGCCCAGGGTGCCGGCGGGGAAGGGGGCCAAAGGATGTCATTAGAGAGCCAGGCCGGGCCTCCAGTCGCCGAGAGCGGCTCTTCAGATGAAAGAGGAAGGGCGCCGGAAAGGTGCGCTAATGGGGCCACCGCAAGCGGCTGGAGAGATGCGCCGGGCCGCCACTGAAAGGCCTGCCGGCGGCGCAGAGGGCCTCTTCAGGCCCCACTTCAGCTGCCTGGCGGGGAAGAGGCCGCATCCAACGCGGAGCTCTTCAGGGCCTTTTTGCTGCCCCTCTGGAGTGCTTTTCAGAGGCAGGCCCCCCCCCCACAGCGCTCCTCCTGGCGCCTCCGGTTGCCAGGCTCCGAGCGGGGATTGGAGACCTCCCGGAATGACAACTGATTCCCCCGACCACAGAGATCAGTTTCCCCGGGATAAAACTGACTGAGAAGAAAGAAAGAAAGAAGAAGAAAAAGAGGAGGAGGAGGAAAAAGAAGAAAAAGAAGAAGAGGAGGAAGAAGAAGAGGAGGAGGAGAATGAAGAAGAAGAGGAGGAGGAGGAAGAAGAAGAGGAGGAAGAGGAAGAAGGAGAAGGAGAAGAAGAGGAGGAGGAAGAAGAGGAGGAGGAGAAGGAAGAAGAAGAAGAAGAGGAGGAGGAGGAGGAAAAAGAAGAGGAGGAGGAGGAAGAAGAGGAGGAGGAGGAGGAGGAAGAGGAGGAGGTGGAGGAGAAAGAGGAGGAAGAAGAAGAGGAGGAAGAGGAAGAAGGAGAAGGAGAAGGAGAGGAGGAGGAGGAAGAAGAAAAAGAAGAGGAGGAGGAAGAAGAGGAGGAGGAGGAGGAGGAAGAGGAGGTGGAGGAGGTGGAGGTGGAGGAGAAAGAGGAGGAAGAAGAAGAAAAGGAGGAGGAGGAGGAGGAAGAAGAAGAAAAAGAAGAAGAAGAATTGGATTTATACCCCACCCTTCATTCAGAGTCTCAGAGCAGCTTATGATCTCCTTTCCCTTCTCTCTCCACAAGAGACACCCTGTGAGGTAGGTGGGGGCCGAGAGCTCTCCGAGAGGACTTGTGACTGACCCAAGGTCACACCAGCAGTCTTTTGAGGACTGCCCTTGAGAGAACAGCTCTGAGAGAACTTGTGACTGACCCAAGGTCATACCAGCAGCTGCATGTGGAGAGGGAGTGGGGAGTCAAACCCGGTTCTCCCAGATTTAGAGTCCGCCGCTTCTAACTGCTACGCCAAACTGGTGAAGGGTGAACTCTAGGGCGTGAGACCCAGCTGAGTTCCCTCCCACCCCCAAACCCTTCCCCTCCTCAGCCTACACCTTCCAAATCTCCAGGAACTCCACAATTCCGAGTCGGCAAGCACACAAGTTGTGCCTGTTCTCTGGCTGTCTTCTCTCCCTCTTTCTCCAGGACTGTTGGCCACCCAAAGCTGAGAGCCAGTCTGGTGTCACAGTTAAGAGCAGCTGACTGCAGTCTGGGAGAACCGGGTTTGATCCCCAACTCTTCCTCCACATGCAGTCAGCTGGGTGACCTTGGGCCAGTCACAAGTTCTCTCAGAGCTGTTCTCTCAAGGGCAGTTCTCTGAGAGCTCTCTCAGCCCCACCTACCTCGCTGGGTGTCTGTTGTGGGGAGGGGAAGGGAAAGGAGATGGTAAGCAGTGTTCCCTCCAAGCCGAGTGAGTGTGAGCTAGCTCACAGTTTTTTAGCCTCCGGCTCACACATTCCTGTCTTAGCTCAGGAGGGAGGGCTCCAGAGGAAGTTCCCTCTGAGTGAGTGTGAGCTCACAGTTTTTTAGCCTCTGGCTCACACATCTTTGTCTTAGCTCAGGAAGGAGGGCTCCGGACGGCAATGTTCCCTCTAAGCTGAGTTAGTGTGAGCCAGCTCACCGTTTTTTAGCCTCCAGCTCACACATTTTTGTCTTTGCTCAGGAAGGAGGGCTCCAGAGCAGACTAATTTATGCAATAGCCAAATCCCTCACTCACAACTTTAATGCCAGTAGCTCACAAAGTAGAATTTTTGCTCACAAGACTCCACAGCTCAGAGGGAGCATTGATTATAAGCCACTCTGTGACTCTGAGTGAAGGGGGGTATAAATCCTTCTTCTCATCCTCCTCGTCCTTCTCCTCCTCCTCCTCCTCCTCCTTCTCCTCCTCCTCCTCCTTCTTCTCTTCCTCCTTCTCCTCCTCCTCCTCCTCCTCATCGTCCTCCTCCTTCTTCTCTTCCTCCTTCTCCTCCTCCTCCTCCTTCTTCTTCTCCTCCTCCTTCTTCTCCTCCTCCTCCTCCTTCTTCTCCTCCTCCTCCTCCTTCTCCTCCTCCTCCTTCTTCTCCTCCTCCTCCTTCTCCTCCTCCTCCTTCTTCTTCTCCTCCTCCTTCTTCTCCTCCTCCTCCTCCTTCTCCTCCTCCTCCTCCCCCTTCTCCTCCTCCTCCTCCTCTCCTCCTCCTCCTCCTCCTCCTCCTCCTTCTCCTCCTCCTCCTCTTCTTCTTCTTCTCCTCCTCCTCCTCCTCCTCCTCCTCTCCCCCCTTCATGGACAACAAATGCAGAGAGGTTCTGTGTCTTTAAGAAGTGAAGTGGTGGCTGGCCTATCGATCCCTCGCCCAGGGCAGGTGACCTCTGGGTAGCCGTGGGGGTTAAAGATCAGCTGTCCCGTCTGTTCCCATGTGGGCCCAAAGGCCCCGGCCAGATGAACTAATTAGAGTCCGGCCTTGGCCGGGAGGAACACGTGTCTGCCTGCATGGGGGGGTGTGTGTGTGTGTCAAGATTCCATGCACACACCGGCTTTTCAAGATTTTGTGTGTCTTTCCCGGGCACCGGCAATTGCAGTTCCCTGGGATTTGCGAACGGTTAACTACAGACGGCAGAACGAAAATTCCGTGCGGGTCGAAAATATTCACTTTTGTGCAGAATCCGAAGGCGACTGGAACTGGAACTTTATAAGCGCTGCTCATGTCGAGACGGGTCGCCGTCTTTGTCACCTTAAAGACTCGCAAAATCTGCGACTGATCCAAATGGGGAGCCGCGTTCGTCTCTGTGTAGCAGCAGAGCCCAGGAGCACTTTTAAGATGAACAGAATTTGTGGCAGATCTAAGGAAGTGTCCTTGCGCACACAAGTTTATACTTTGAACAAAACTTTATTGGTCTTAAAGGTGTCGCGGTTAAGTGCGCGGATGCTAATCTGGGAGAACCGGGGTTGATTCCCCCACTCCTCCACTTGCACCTGGCTGGATGACCTTGGGCAAGCTGTAGTTCTGATAAGAGCTGTCCTTGAAAGGCCAGTTTCTGTCAGAGCTCTCTCAGGCCCACCTCCCTCACAGGGTGTCTGTTGTGGGGAGGGGAAGGGAAAGGAGATTGTAAGCTGCTCTGAGACTCCAAGCAAAGGACAGGGGATAAATCCAATCTCCTCCTCCTCCTCCTCCTCCTCCTCCTCCTCCTCCTCCTCCTTCTTTTCCTCCTCCTCCTTCTCCTCCTCTTCTCCTCCTCCTCCTTCTCCTCCTCCTCCTTCTCCTCCTCCTCCTCCTCTTCTCCTCCTCCTCCTCCTCCTTCTCCTCCTCCTCCTTCTTTTCCTCCTCCTCCTTCTCCTCCTCCTCCTCCTCCTCCTCTCCTCCTCCTCCTCCTTCTCCTCCTCCTCTTCTCCTCCTCCTCCTCCTCCTCCTCCTCTTCTTCTTCTTCTTCGTAGCAGCAGAAAAGAGCGTGAGTCCAGTAGCACCTGACCTAGCCTGCGCACACAAGTTTATTCTTCGAACAAAACTTTATTGGTCTTAGAGGTGCCTCTGGACTCAACATTTGTGAGAGGTCAAGATGGGCAGAGCCGTGTTAACCTGTCTTCAGCAGCATACAGAGAAATGGCCCAGAAGCATGTTAAAGACTAACAAAATCTGTGCTAGATCGAGAGGGGTGTAGCCCTGTTAGTCTCTCTGTAGCTGTCCAGCAGCACCTTAAAGACTGACAAAATTAGTAATAGATCGAGATGGGTAGCCGTGTTAGTCTGTAGCAGTAGAAAAGAGCAAGAATACAGGCATAAGTTGCTGTAGATTTCCCGGGCTGTGTGGCCGTGGTCTTGGCATTGTAGGACCTGACGTTTCGCCAGTAGCTGTGACTGGCATCCTCAGAGGCGTAACACAGAAAGACGTAGTACTTTCTGTGTCAAGGAGAGAAGAAAGATGGTAGGCAGGTAATTTATATCTACTCAGGAAGGTGGGGTAGGGCTGAGTCATTCTCATGTAGGAGTTCCCCAGGCTGTGAACATGCTAATAGAGGAGATTTCCTGAGGAGATTCTTTTGCCTATGGATTGTTTCCTGGGGAGGTTTCCTGTTTCCTGAGGAGGTTCTTTTGTGTGTGGAATGGCTATTGAAACTCTAAGGATGCTGGTCACAGCTGAGGATGCCTCTGAGGATGCCAGTCACAGCTGCTGGCGAAACGTCAGGTCCTACAATGCCAAGACCACGGCCACACGACCCGGAAAATCTACAGCAACGAATGAACTCCGTCCGTGAAAACCTTCGACAAAATACAGGCGTATGCTGTGAAATCCTCTGCCTCATCTCATAACATCTTGATATTGGCAGTAGAAAAGAGCCGGTGTCCCATAGCACCTTCAAGACTCACAAAATTAATGGCAGGAGAATGAGCTTTCGGGAGTCACCGCTCACTTCATTCTCTGCCTCATCGCATGACGTCTTGATACTGGCAGCAGAAAAGAGAACAGAAGAACAGAAGAGAAGCCGATGTTGGATCAGGCCAATGGCCCATCTAGTCCAACACTCTGTGTCACACAGCGGCCAAAATATACCAGGTGCCATTAGGAAGTCCAGCAGTGGGGCCAGGACACTAGAAGCCCTCCCACAGCTGCCCCCTCCAGCACCAAGAATACAGAGCATCACCTGCCCCAGACATAAGAACATAAGAGAAGCCATGTTGGATCAGGCCAATGGCCCATCTAGTCCAACACTCTGTGTCACACAGTGGCCAAAATATACCAGGTGCCATCAAGAGGTCCAGGACACTAGAAGCCCTCCCACTGCTGCCCCCTCCAAGAATAGAGTGCATCACCCACCCCAGACTGAGAGTTCCCATCTATACCCTGTAGCTAATAGCCACTGATGGACTTCTGCTCCATATGTTCATCTAATTCCTGCTTGAAACTGTCCATGCTTGTAGCTGCCACCACCTCCTGTGGCAGTGAATTCCATATGTTAATCACTCTTTGGGTGAAGAAGGACTTCCTTTTATCTGTTCTAACCCGACTGGCTCAGCAATTTCATTGAGTGCTCCAACCCCTTAATCCTCTCGGTCGCCCTCCTCTGTACTTTTCCCGGCTCTGTGATGTCCTTCTGGAGATACGGTGGCCAGAACTGTTCACAGTATTCCAAATGAGGCCGCACCGTAGATCTATATGGGGACCTGGCATCGCCGTTTCTCTTCTCTCTGAACGTCATTGTTCCTCGCTGTTCTTGTGATCTTGGGATGTTATCGCTCCCGATATTTGTAGGATGCCTCAGCTATTGGTTGGTCTGATTTTGCTTAATCACATCCTCTTCGGTCATTTGGCAACTGTCCGTTTGTAAAATGGGTAAGTCCGTTTGTACTGACTCCGTATTCGATTACAGCGTTGTGCGGTTCTCAGTAGAGCCTTATTTGTGAATTCCTATTGGTGGAACTTCGATAGTCTGACTCAGGGGTCATTTCATAGAAAAAGAGGTGCAGGAGCTCATTAGCATGACTTATTTGCATATGCCACACACCCCTGACGTCACCGGAAGTGTGTCAGAAGGCCACCCACTGCCCAGGCCCCACTGGACTCTTTGGGATTGCTAGCAATGGGGGGGGGGAACGTGTAGATCTGCCCTCAGAGAGGAGGGAGAGCTTGTACCTGAATAAAGGTAAAGGTTCCCTTGCTCGAAAGCCAGTCGAATCCGACTCTAGGGTTGCGGTGCTCATCTCCGTTTCCAAGCCGAAGAGCCAGCGCTGTCCAAAGACGTTTCCGAGGTCATGTGGCCGGCATGACTAAACACCAAGGCGCACGGAACCTGAATAAACCTTGGTCTTAAAGGTGCCACTGGACTCTTTTGGATGGCCTGTAACTGCTGAGAGCAGGGGGTGGGGCTCACTGCATGTGCCCGCCCCCAGGGCTCCTTACTGCCGGGGCTTCGCTCCTGCACGCTCCTGCAGGAAATGAACCCTGGTCTTACTCGATAGGATCCGGGAACCTTTGAGGAGCAGCCCGCTTTCGGAGTTTAGCGTTTTTGGCTACAGTCGCTTCCGAGACCCAGCAAGATCACTCCGGGGTAAGAACAGTTGTAACACGGGCTCAACGAAATGCACTCTCTGCCCTACGGTCTGTCCAGTTCGGCCTCAAGCCAATTCCTGTTGGGCCCGTCTGACACAGTCCTCCTTCTTTCGGCTTTGGTACTCTTGGGGGGGGAAGCCAGGGATCGCAGAGACCAGCTAGGGTTGCCCGCTCCGGGTTGGGATGATTCTGGAGATTTGGGGGTGGAGCTCAGGGAGGATGGGGTTTTGGGGAGAGGAGGGGCCTCAGCAGCAGTGCTCCCTCTAAGCTGAGTGAGTGTGAGCCGGCTCACAGTTTCTTAGCCTCCAGCTCACGCATTTTTGTCTTTGCTCAGGGAGGAGGGCTCCGGAGCAAACTGATTCGTGCGGGAGCCGAATCGTTCCCTCCCAACTTTTAATGCCGGTAGCTCGCAAAGCAGTATTTTTGCTCACAGCTTAGAGGGAGCATTGCTCAGCGGGCTACAATGCCCGTAGCGGCTACCCTCCAAACAGCCATTTTCTCCAGGGGGATCCGATGTCTCTTTGTCTGGAGATCTGTCCTAGTTCCTGCAGGTCTCTCAATCCTGCCTGGTGTAACGCCAAGAGGGCTAGGAACCAGGGTTCCCTCTAAGCTGAGTTTGGGTGAGCTAGCTCACAGCTTTTCAGCCTCCGGCTCGCACATTTTTGTCTCCGCTCGGGAAGGGGTGGCCCCAGAGCAAACTAGTTTATGCGGTAGCCAAACTGCTCGCTCCCAACTTGAATGCCAGGAGCTCTCAAAGTAGAATTTTTGTTCACGAGACTCCACAGCGTAGAGGGAGCGTTTCTCAGTGGGCTACAATGCCCATAGAGTCTACCCTCCAAACAGCCATTTTCTCCAGAGAATCCGGGGTCTCTTCCTGGAGGTCTTCGGGTCCCGCCTGGTGCAATGTCAAGAGGGCTAGGAACCTGCTTTATTCATTTTTTAAAAAACCCAACATTAGTTGCTGTAGATTTTCAATGGTTGTGTGGCCATGGTCTTGGTATTGTGGGACCAGATGTTTTGCCAGTAGCTGTGACTGGCATCCTCAGAGGTATAACGTAGAAAGATGGAGTACTCTCTGTGTCATTGTATACTCACAAGGAATATCATAGATTGGTTGCTGTAGATTTTCCGGGTTGTGTGGCCGTGGTCTTGGCATTGTAGGACCTGACGTTTCACCAGCAGCTGTGACTGGCAGCCTCAGAGGTATAACACAGGAAGATGGAGTAGTCTCTGTGTCAAGGTGAGCAGAAAAATGGTAGGCAGGTAATTTATATCTACCCCAGAAAGAGAGGTAGGGCTGAGTTATTATCTTGTAGGAGTTCCCCAGGTTATGAACATGGTAATGGAGGAGATTTCCTGAGGAGGTTCTTTTGTCTGTGGATTGTTTCCTGAGGAGGTTTCCTGTTTCCAGAGAAGGTTCTTTTGTGTGTGGAATGGCTATTGAAACTCTAATCTTATCTGTACTGCTGTTGTCAGCTGTAGAGCCTTTTGTGCTTTTCAGGACAGGAGTTTATTTTTAAACTCTCTTCTTCCCTGTTGAAATCGTGTTTATTGTGTACGAATTTCAACGGCTTACCCTGGTAATCTGACACGGTAATTGGAAGTGTTGTCCAGCCTTTCGGTGTCCTGGAACCAAATGCTGTGTCCTGTTTGGGTTAGGCTACTTTCAGCCACTCTCTGAGGATGCCAGTCACAGCTCCTGGTGAAACGTCAGGTCCTACAATGCCAAGACCACGGCCAGACAGCCCGGAAAAATCTACGGCGCTACTAATGAACTCCGGCCGTGAAAGCCGTCGACAAAACCAAAAATGGTTGCTGACTCCAGCTGTCGCAAGTCTAGGGTTGTCAGACCCAGGCTGGGGAGCTCCCGGAGATTTGGGGGTGGAGCCCGGGGAGGACAGGGACCCCCGTGGGGCACACTGCCAGAGATCCCGCCCTCGGAAGCAGCCATTTTCTCCAGGGGAAACTGATCTCTGTCATCTCGAGAGGAGCTGTGATTCCAGGAGATTCCCAGGTCCCAACGTGGAGGCCGGCATCCCTAATTTGCAACCTGCTCCCCGCAGTCCCAGGGGCTACAAACTTGACCCCCTTAAACAAGCTGATATTCCCCCAGCATAAATGAATCCCAATTATTTCTGGAGCCACCGCGGAAGACCCGCGATCGCGCTGGGTTTCCTTTCGACCTTACAGCGCTGCCTTATCCTGAGCTATTGGGTTTTTCCTTCTGACCGATCACCCAAGAATACCCCGAAAGGGCCTTTCTGTGCAGTGCCCCCGAGCTCGGCATAAGGGGAAGGGGGAACTGAACTGAGGGACCCGCGAAAATAGGAAAGGGGGAGGGGTTAAAAAAAAAAAGGCTGCCAGAGGAGAAATAGTCATCCGGAATAAACAGTGTCTGATATTGATTTAAGCCCATGGTTAGAAAGAAGAATGTGCGATCGCTGCAGAACCCGGAGTGGACAGACAGCTTTGGGCTTCTGTGATCAATAGCCCGATACATCAGGCGTCACCATAGTAACCCCTGGTTGCAGATTTGTGGTGGGGGAGATGGAGGTGTATGGATATGGGTGGGGGAGGAGATACATCCAGTCTTGGGAGAGCCGCCCGGTCCTAAGCCACCTGAGCGTTCAAGAACAAGAAATGCCAGGCACGGGAAGGAGGCGGGGGAAACAGTCATCTCCGTCCCTAGATGGTTCTTTCCTTCCTTCCTTCCTTCCTTCCTTCCTTCCTTCCTTCCTTCCTTCCTTCCTTCCTTCCTTCCTTCCTTCCTTCCTTCCTTCCTTCCTTCCTTCTCTCCCTCCCACCCTTCTCTCTCCCTCTCCTTCCTTCCCTCCTTCCCTCCTTCTTCTCTCTCTTCCTTCTTTCCTCCCTCCTCCCTCTCTCGCTTCCTCCCTCCCTCCTCCCTCTCTCACTTCCTGCCTCCCTTCTCTCTCTTTCACTTCCTTCTTTCCTCCCTCCTGCCTCCCTCTCTCTCCCCCTCCCTTCTCTCTCTCTCCCTCCCTTCTCTCTCTCACTTCCTTCTATCCTCCCTCCTCCCTCTCTCACTTCCTCACTCCCTCCTCTCTCTCTCTCGCTTCCTCCCTCCTCTCTCTCTTGCTTCCTCCCTCCCTCCCTTCTCTCTCTCACTTCCTTCTTTCCTCCCTTCTCTCACTTCCCTCCCTCCTTCCTCCCTCTCTCACTTCCTCCCTCCCTCCCCTCTCTCTCTCACTTCCTCCCTCTCTTCTCTCTCACTTCCTCCTTTCCTCCCTTCTCTCTCACTTCCATCCCTCCCTCCCTCCTCTCTCACTTCCTCCCTCCCTTCTCTCTCTCACTTCCCTCCTTCCTTCCCCCCTCCCTTCTCTCTGTCTCTCACTTCCTTCTTTCCTTCCTTCTCTCTTTCACTTCCCTCACTTCTTCCCTCCCTTCCCTCCCTCCCTCGATTTTCTAGCCCCACATTGATTGCAAATAAGAGATGGGAGAGTGGGTGATAAGGACATCTGCTATCAGACCCATGTTGGGTTTGGAGCCGGAGCAGGCAAAAGCTTTCTAATTCTACAGAGCTCCTCGCAGGGAAGGAGAAGAATTCTGTGACACTTGAAAGCTTGCACACTTAGGCAATGACTTAAAAGTACATGACCAGGCTTCGCACCTAAAATTAGTGTTGTTGGGGTTCTCCCCCTCTAGGGCCTGCAAAGCTAATGAGGAAAACTCAAAAGGCCCAGTTGGAGCGGTACTTCGCACATGCTCTGAATCCCAATGCCCAGACCCGGCCAGAAAAGATCTCTATGGATTCTTCTCAGGCTGTGAATCGGAAATGGGACGAAAGACGTACAACATCGACACAACACCCTTTTTCTAATTTGAGGAAGGATTTTGCAGGCCGTGAGGTTCACAAGTCCTCCAGACATCTAGCGCTGTTACAGATAGTCATGGTCCTATCATTTATACATCAAGGGCCGGGTTATATATTTTCTAAATGGTTTGACTAGGGCCAGCCCCTGGATTTTAAAAAATCTTGGTCAATTAAAACGTGAGAGTTTCTGTCAAGTGATCGGTGGACTGAATCTACATCAATTTCCATATCAGTAAAAGGGATTCTTCTGGAAGAAGAAGAAGAAGAAGAAGAAGAAGAAGAAGAAGAAGAAGAAGAAGAAGAAGAAGAAGAAGAAGAAGAAGAAGAAGAAGAAGAAGAAGAAGAAGAAGAAGAGGAGGAGGAGGAGGAGGAGGAGGAGGAGGAGGAGGAGGAGGAGGAGACTGGAGTCTCAGAGCGGCTCACAATCTCCTTTCCCTTCCTCTCCCCACAACAGACACCCTGTGAGGTCGGTGGGGCTGAGAGAGCTCTGAGAGAACTGTGACTGGCCTGAGGTCACCCAGCTGGCTGCATGTGGAGAAGTGGGGAATCAAACCCGGTTCTCCAGATTAGAGTCCACCACTCTTAACCACTACACCAAACTGGAGGTATACTCTCTGCCCAGGGGCATCATCTTTCACTCTCTGAGATGAAATGTACCTGCCACCTGCATTTAAGGGGGGCAGGACTACCAGGTCTTCCATGGCCCCGGTGGGGGTAAGGTTGCCAGTTCCAGTTTTGGGAAGCTGCTGGAGATCTGGGGGGGGGGGCTGAGCCTGGAGAGGACAGGGACCCCAGTGTTCCGTCTAAGCTGAGCCCAGAAGATGGACAAAAACCTCCAGGGTCCCGGGCCAAACTGGCCCGGAGAAAAATTGCATCCTGACCCCAAAGTGGCCATCCTGGGCGTGTAAGGAAGGGCCACGAGAACTAAGCCCTGAGGCGACCCTTCCTGCCCTCCCTCTCATCTTCTGCCCAAGGTCACAGGATCAGAATGGCTGTCAGAGGGCCATCGAGCCTCTGCTTGAAAACCTCCAAATGCATCTCTGTACTTGTATCCCATGGGTTGGATCCAATTGATACATTAATAAATAAAATAAATGTTTGCACTTCTGACAGCGGAAGAGAAGTTTTCCCCCCACCACCACCGCAGATCCTGGCCAACGGGACCCCTTGAGAACCGGGTGAAATCAGGGGTCTGCCCCAGGAAGGGGAAATCCGTGGAAATTATCCTTGAGAGCCAGTTTGGTGTAGCGGTTAAGTGCGTGGACTCTAATCTGGGAGAGCCGGGTTTGATTTCCCCACTCCTCCACTTGCAGCTGCTGGTGTGACCTTGGGTCAGTCACAAGTTCTCTCAGGGCTGTTCTCTCAAGAGCAGTTGCTGTCAGAGCTCTCTCAGCCCCACCGACCTCACAGGGTGTCTGTTGGGGGGAGGGGAAGGGAAAGGAGTTTGTAAGCCGCTCTGAGACTCCGAGTGAAGGGCGGGGTATACATCCAATCTCTTACATAAGAACATAAGAGAAGCCAATGTTGAATCAGGCCAATGCCCATCCAGTCCAACACTCTGTCACACAGTGGCCAAAATATACCAGGTGCCATCAGGAGGTCCAGCAGTCTTCTTCTTCTTCTTCTTCTTCTTCTTCTCTCAGCCCCACCTACAGGGTGTCTGTTGTGGGGAGGGGAAGGGAAAGGAGTTTGTAAGCCGCTCTGAGACTCCTTTGGGTAGTGAAGGGTGAGGTATAAATCCAATCTCTCTTCTTCTTCTTCTTCTTCTTCTTCTTCTTCTTCTTCTTCTTCTTCTTCTTCTTCTTCTTCTTCTTCTTCTTCTTCTTCTCCTTCTCCTTCTCCTCCTTCCCCTTCCCCTTCCCCTTCCCCTTCCCCTTCCCCTTCCCCTTCCCCTTCCCCTTCTCCTTCTCCTTCTCCTTCTCCTTCTCCTTCCCCTTCCCCTTCCCCTTCCCCTTCCCCTTCTCCTTCTCCTTCTCCTTCTCCTTCTTGTCCATTCACAGAAAAATTGAGTCTGGATTAGGGTAGCCACCCGGAGATCTCCTGGGATTACAACTCATCTTCAGACTACAGAGATCAGTTTCCTTGAAGAAAATGGCTGCTCTCGAGGATGGACTTTCTGGCCTTCTACCCTATTGAAGCCCCTCCCCTCCCCAAACCCCCCTCCCCAGGCCCTGCCCCCAAATTGCCAGGCATTCCCCATCTCGGAGCCAGCAAAACCGAAACAACACCTTGCGTCTTGATGAGGATGCCACGTTAGACCATCGTCGTACGGATTTCTGCTTGGCGGGGAAAGAACGTTTCTGTCTCTGAACGTGAAACATAACAGGGGGAGGGAGACGGGGAGGAAACATGGAAACCAGCGTCCTCTGGAAGCCTCCCGCCTCGCCAGAAAAGAGCTCGTCTGCTCCTAGCGCCCAGAGAGTGGGCTCCCCCATCCCTCCGGCCCAGGTCGTGAGAGCCAATGTGGTTTAAGAGCCAGTGTGGTGTACTGGATAAAGTGGCAGACTAGGAATCTGGGGCGACCCAGGTTCGAATCCTTATTTCTGCCCTGGAAGGTCGCTGGGTGACCTTGGGCCCGTCACAGTCTCTCCACCTGCCCTACATCACAAGGTGGTTACAAACATAAGAACATCAGAAGAGCCCTGCTGGGTCAGACCAGTGGGGGTCCATCTAGTCCAGCATCATGTCTCACACAGTGGCCAGCCAGTTCCTCTGGAGGGCCCACAACAGGGCAGAGAGGCCGAGGCCTTCTCCTGAGAAGAACACCAAAAGAGCCCTGCTGGGTCAGACCAGGGAGGGTCCACCTAGTCCAGCCTCCTGTCTCACACAGGGGCCAACCCGTTCCTCTGGAGGGCCAACAACAAGGCACAGAGGCTGAGGCCTTCCCCTGAGAAGAACATGAGAAGAGCCCTGCTGGGTCAGACTGGTGGTCCATCCAGTCCAGCATCCTGTCCCACACGTTGGCCAACCAGTTCCTCTGGAGGGACAACAACAAGGCACAGAGGCTGAGGCCTTCCCCTGAGAAGAACATGAGAAGAGCCCTGCTGGGTCAGACCAGGGAGGGTCCATCTAGTCCAGCCTCCTGTCTCACACAGGGGCCAACCAGTTCCTCTGGACAACAACAAGGCACAGAGGCTGAGGCCTTCCCCTGAGACAAACATGAGAAGAGCCCTGCTGGGTCAGACCGGTGGTCCATCCAGTCCAGCATCCTGTCTCACACAGTAGCCTCAACCAGTTCCTCTGGACAGTCAACAACAGGGCAGAGAGGCCGAGGCCTTCATAAGAACAGAAGAAGAGCCCTGCTGCACTAGTGGTCCATCGGGTCCAGCATCCTGTCTCACACAGAGGCCAACCAGTTCTTCCGGACAGTCAGCAATAGGGCACCGAGGCCAAGACCTTCCCCTGATGTTGCCTCCTGGCTTTGGGGTTCAGAGGTTTAGTGCCTCTGAATGTGGAGGTTCCCCTCAGTTGCCACAGCTAATAAACATTGATAGACCTACCCTCCACGGATCTGTCTAATCCCCTTTTCAAGCTGTTTATTCCTGTGGCTATCAGCACATCCTCCGGCAGCAAATTCCACATTGTAATCGCGCTCTGTGTAAAGCTGTATTTCCTTCTGTCTGTCCTGAACCTACTGCCCACCCATTTCATTGTATGCCCCTTGAGTTCTAACCTTTTGGGAGAGGGAGAAAAAAATTCTCTTTGTCCACCCCGTGCATGATTTTATAAACCTCTCTCATGTCACCCCTGAGCCATCTCTTTTCCAAACTGAAAAGTCCCTCTTCAGAAAAGAGACGATGAAGGGGGGGGGACACAACACGTGAGAGAGGTTCATAAAATTATGCACAGGGTGGAGAGGGCGGGCAAAGAGAAATGTTTCTCCTCCCCCCCGCCCAAATACCAGAACTCGAGGGGCATCCAATGAATCTGATGGGCAGTAGGTTCAGGACAGACAAAAGGAAATACTACTTTACACAGAGAGTGATTATTCTCCGGACTGCAAGACTCGATCTAATGGGTGGATATTGCAAGGGAGTCGTTACTGGCTAAATATCAGGAGAAACTTCCTGACTGTAAGAGTGGTTGAGCAGTGGAACAGTCTGCCTTGGGAGGTGGTGGATGCTCCTTCACTGGACGTTTCCAAACGGAGGCTGGACGACCATCTTTCGGGGGTGTTGTAGGGATATCTTTCGGCTTCACTCCTGCAGAGTGCGGGGGTTGGACTAGATGACCTGCTAGGTCCCTTCCAACTCCGACATTCTGTGATTCTGTGGAAAGAGCCAGAGTCCAGGAGCCGCCTTCAAGGCTAGTGAAATTTGTGGCAGGGGAGGAGATTTCCTGAGTCACGTCTCACTGTTATCTGAAGAAGCGAGCCAGTGACTCAGAAAAGCTCCTCCTCCGCCATAAATGTTGTGAGTCTTGAAGGTACTCCCGGACTCTGGCTATTTTCTGTGACTCGTGACAGGCAGGGTTTCATCAGAGGCCGCTTTCCTACGCGTGGAGCTGGCATAGAGGGCGAGGCACCTCACCTGTTGAATTGTGGTCCGTAT
Organism: Gekko gecko; assembly: GCA_029375565.1. NCBI lineage: Eukaryota > Metazoa > Chordata > Lepidosauria > Squamata > Gekkonidae > Gekko > Gekko gecko. Next base: position 11,240,862 of record JAPDNY010000001.1, on the reverse strand, counting down.
CGCAGCTGGGAAAGGAAGAAGAAGAAGAAGAAGAAGAAGAAGAAGAAGAAGAAGAAGAAGAAGAAGAAGAGGAGGAGGAGGAGGAGGAGGAGGAGGAGGAGGAGGAGGAGGAGGAGGAGGAGGAGGAGGAGATTGGATTTATACCCCACCCTTCACTCAGAGACTCAGGGCAGCTTACAAACCCCTTTCCCTTCCCCAATGGCCCATCTAGTCCAACACTCTGTCACACAGTGGCCAAAAATACCAGGTGCCATCATGAGGTCCAGCAGTGGGGCCGGGACACTAGCAGCCCTCCCACTGCTGCCCCCTCCAGCACCAAGAATAGAGCGCATCACCTGCCACAGACTGAGAGTTCCCATCTATACCCTGTGGCTAAGAGCCACTGATGGACTTTTGCTCCATACGTTTATCTAATTCCCTCTTGAAACTGTCCATACTTGTAGCTGCCACCACCTCCTGTGGCAGTGAATTCCATATGTTAAGTACCTACCTGAGGGACTGCCTTTCCCCGTATGTCCCCCAGAGAGCACTGAGGTTGGGGACTCAACACCGCCTGACTGTCCCTGGTCCAAAAGGTTAGCCTCTACCAGGGCTAGGGCCTTCTCAGTGGTGGCTCCATACTGGTAGAATGAGCTCCCGGAGGACATCAGGGGCCCTGCGGGACCTCTCAGAATTCCGAAGGGCCTGTAAGACAGAGCTCTTCCACCAGGCCTTCGATTCGGAGCCGGCACTGACGAATGAGCTACTGAAAACATCTATTCCTGGCACATTACCAGGGATACTGGTCTAGTCACCCTGGGCCGTCTTGCGAGGATTGCCTTCCGCATTTTGCTCATTGTACTCAATCTGCACTTTATATATTGTTGTCGGGATTCTATCTGTTTTTAATCTGTTTTCATGGTACTTTTTAATTCCTGGACGCTGCCTGGTCAGGCCAGGTAGGCTATCCATCAGAATTAATAGGTAAACAAAGAAATAAGTCAGCAAGAAAGACATAAATTCTCAACAAAGGAGTCCACGGACACGGCCCACGGGAGGGAGACTGCCCCCTGCTGGGGGGGGGCCCAGTGCGGCATGAGCCCTCCCCCGCCGCCATTCCAAGCCACCACGCTTCCCCCAAAACCCGCCCTCGCGAGCGGAGAGCACAAAGCGTGCGCGTCCACGGCCGCACCACAACCCCTCCTCGGCGCTCGTGGCTCCGTTCACGTGGCCTTGGAGCGAGCAATCCCCCCTCCCCTCCCCCCCCACCAACAGCCCACTCACCTGTTCTGCAGACGCATCGAGACGCAGGGCCTGTCGGCGTAGGCCTGGGAGGGACAGAGGGCCCTACGCGGACGGTCGAGGCGGGGAGCCGGATCGTGGTGGTGGGGGGGTGCGCATGGAAATCCACCCACCCCCCCCAAAATAAAAGCTGCGACAAGGCCGGCCTGTCGGATGGCCCCGGCTCGTTAAAAAAACTGATGTGGAACACACATGCTCATACACAAGCACATAGACCTTGTCCTCCCGGCAAATTAAAACAGCTCCGGCGCGCGGGCGGGCGTGCCGGAGAGTGAATCCTCGAGACCCAGAAACATATTGCAGGGTAGTTATTGATTTTCATCCCCCCCCCATCCGCTTCCAGCGGATCAATGCGGCTCCAATCAATACACTGAGCAACGGATTCACCCATGTGGCACACACTCAAACACGCTCTCTCCCTCTCTCTCTCTCTCGCTCTCTCTCTCTCAAACACACACACACAATCTCGCTGTAGAGGACTGTGGTGAGCGTTAAATCCAAAGCCACAACGTGAGAGATGTGCATGACCACCACCACCCCCACGTGAGACTGCAAGAGGCAAACATGTTCATGGCGCACCCGTTGCCAGATGAAAGGCTAGCGTCTCCCTTTGGACACAAAGCTCGTGTCCCGCACATGGGAACGTTCTGGTCCTGAGGCGTGCAGCTCCATTGGGGAGGGGCGGTGGCTCAGTGGTAGAGCGTCTGTGTGGCATGCAGAAGGTCCCAGGTTCAACCCCCGGCATCTCCGGTTAAAAAAGGACCGGGCAGTAGGAGATGTGAAAGACCTCTAACATGAGACCCTGGAGAGCTGTACAGAGGGGCTGTGGCTCAGTGGAAGAGCCTCCACTTGGCACGCAGAAGGTCCCAGGTTCAATCCCCGGCATCTCCTGTTAAAATGACCAGGCAGGAGATGATGGGAAAGACCTCCGCCTGAGACCCTGGAGAGCTGTAAAGAGGGGCCGTGGCTCAGTGGTAGAGCCTCCGCTTGGCACGCAGAAGGTCCCAGGTTCAGTCCCCAGCATCTCCTGTTAAAATGACCAGGCAGGAGATGATGGGAAAGGCCTCCGCCTGAGACCCTGGAGAGCTGTAAAGAGGGGCTGTGGCTCAGTGGCAGAGCCTCTGCTTGGCATGCAGAAGGTCCCAGGTTCAGTCCCCGGCATCTCCAGTTAAAAGGACCAGGCAGGAGGTGATGGGAAAGACCTCTGCCTGAGACCCTGGAGAGCCGCTGTCCATCTGAGTAGACATGACTGACTTTGATCGACCGCGGGTCTGATGGACCAATGGTCTGATGCAGTATGAGGCAGGTTCATATGTTGACCTGTGCATCGGGCAGAGGATTTGGCACACCATGAAGGGTAACAGCGGGAGACGGATGGATCCAGTCCATGGTACGTGCACACTTCTCTCCCAAAAAGATAGTTTCAGGGGGTAAATGTCTTTGTCCGCAGTGGAACAACTAGACCTGAGTCCAGGAGAACCTTAAAGACCAACGAAGTCTGTGACCAGGGATGAGAGTTCGTGAGTCACTGACTCCCGGAAGCTCATCCCTGGCCACAAATTTCATTGCTTTAAGATTTCCCAGGTATTTCATTAGTCTTTAAGATTTCATAGAATCATAGAATGAATCATAGAATCATTAGAATGTTAGAGTTGGAAGGGACCTTGCAGGTCATCTAGTCCAACCTCCTGCACTCTGCAGGAGCATAGCCAAAAGATAGAGCCCTACATATCTACAACATACCCAAAAGATGGTCGTCCAGCCATTTCCCAGCTTCCAAGAGTCAACACTCATGTCTGACATTCTCCCTTCAACTCTCCGATACGTTCACCCTGAAAATCTTGTCGGCGATACCGGATTCAAGGCGAACGTTTTCCCCGTTCTCCAACGTTTCCACAAGAATGGTGTGTGGGAACTTCTTGGCAAACTCTGGAAAGCCTCGGTTTGGGTTTTTTCCTCAGCCTCTTCTGAGGAACCCTGAGCTTTCTGGTTCCGGAGGGCGGCCATGTCAGTCTGCAGTAGAACGGCGAGGTTGGAACACCTTCGGAGGCCAAGAAGATTTTCGGGATGTGCCCTTACGAGAGTCGAAGCTCTCCGGCATGTCTGACGAAGGGAGCTTTTTGACCTGTTCTGATGGACAGGAAGAAATACTATGTGACACAGAAGGTGGTGGAAATGTGGAATTCGCTGCCAGAGGATGTCGTGATGGCCACAGGAATAAACAGCTTGAAAAGGGGGTTAAATAGATTCATGGAGGCTGAGTCTATCAAGGGCTACTAGCCATGGTGGCTGAGGGGAAACTCCACGTTCAGAGGCACTAAACCTCTGAAGCCCAGAATCAGAAGGCAACATCAGGGGAAGGCCTCTCTATGCCCTGTTGTGGGCCCTCCAGAGGAACTGGTTGAGGCCACTGTGTGAGATGGGATGCTGGACTAGATGGACCCTCCCTGGTCTGACCCAGCAGGGCTTTTCTTAGGTTCTCTATGAAGGCCTCAGTCTCTCTGCCCTGTTGTTGGCCCTCCAGAGGAGCTGGCTGGCCCCTGTGTGAGACGGGATGCTGGACTAGATGGACCCTCACTGGTCTGATCCAGCAGGCCTCTTCTGATGTTCCTCTCAGGGGAAGGATTCACCCTCTCTGCCCTGTTGTTGGCCCTCCAGAGGAAATGGTTGAGGCCACTGTGTGAGACAGGAGGCTGGACTGGATGGACCTCTCCCTGGTCTGACCCAGCAGGGCTCTTCTGAGGTTCTTCTCAGGGGAAGGCCTCGGCCTCTCTGCCCTCTTTGTGGCCCCTCCAGAGGAACTGGCTGGCCACTGCATGAGGCAGGAGGCTGGACTAGATGGACCCTCACTGGTCTGATCCAGCAGGCCTCTTCTGATGTTTTCAAAAGCTCATACTCTGGAAATCTTGCTGGTCCCAAAGGTGCTACTTGGACTGAAACCTAGGCTTTCTGGGAAGTTTTCGGGAAATCTGAGAAGAGTGAGAGCTCGCGTGGTGTAGCGGTTAAGAGCGTTGGACTAATATACTTGAGGCCCCCGCATTTGATTCCCCTCTGCTGCTGCGCAGTGCAAGTGACTTTGGGCCAGTCACAATCTCTCATACTAACCTACCTCACAGGGTTGTTGTGAAGATAAAATGGAGGCGAGGAGAATGGTGTACGCTGATTTGGGTCTCCGCTAGGGGAGAAAAACTGGGTACAAAAGGAAGGAAGGAAGGAAGGACAGAAGGAGGGAAGGAAGGAAGGAAGGAAGGAAGGAAGGAAGGAAGGAAGGAAGGAAGGAAGGAAGGAAGGAAGGAAGGAAGAAAGGAAGGACAGAAGGAGGGAAGGAAGGAAGGAAGGAAGGAGGAAGGAAGGAAGGACAGAAGGAGGGAAGGAAGGAAGGAAGGAAGGAAGGAAGGAAGGAAGGAAGGAAGGAAGGAAGGAAGGAAGGAAGGAAGGAAGGAAGGAAGGATATTCATAGTAGTAGGCCTGAGTTTTGCTACTGCTGGTCTTAGTCCATGTTAAATACTGGGTTCCATGGATGGTCCGACTCCAGGCCTGGTAATCAGCTCTCCAGCCAGTTTGATGTAAGTGGTTAAGTGCGCAGACTCTAATCTGGGAGAACCGGGTTTGATTCCACACTCCTCCACATGCAGCTGCTGGGTGACCTTGGGCAAGCCGTAATTCTAGCACAGCTGTTCTTGAAAAAAGAGCCATTTCTATCAGAGCTCTCTCAGCCCCACCTACCTCACGGGGTGTCTGTTGTGGGGGAGGGGAAGGGAAAGGAGTTTGTAAGCTGCTCTGAGACTCCGAGTGAAGGGCAGGGGGTAAATCCAATCTCCTCCTCCACCTCTTCCTCCTCTTCTTCCTCTTCCTCTTCTTCTCCTTCTCCTTCTTCGTGATTCAGCAAGAACAAAAAGCGAAAAACCAGGGCAAGTGCCCTGTTTAAATAGCATGCAACTCCGCCCACTTCCCCAAACAACGACCAACGACAGACCGTTGTCAGAACCATTAATTCCTCGTCGGCCACCTCCAGGGTCCTGGCGGACTGTTGCTCTAAAGCTCCAAGCTCAGTCAGTTTCTGGTAGAAACAGTCCTGGAACGTCCCAGTCCCAATACATAACAGTCCATATCTCAGCTCAGACAATGGACCAGGACTGGATGAGACCAGTGTTCCCTCTAAGCTGAGTTAGCGTGAGGCAGCTCACCGTTTTTTAGCCTCCAGCTCACAGATCTTTGTCTCCGCTCAGGAAGGAGGGCTCCAGAGCAGACTGGTTTACGCTGCAGTAACCAAATCGCTGGCTCGCAGCTTTAATGCCAGTAGCCCACAAAGTAGAATTTTTGCTCACGAGACTCCACGGCTTAGAGGGAGCATTGGATGAGACCCCCGCTTAAGCACGCTGCTATGTGCCCCAGAATTCTTTGCATCACGCAGGGTTTCTACAGCATGTGTGCGAGGGCTGCTGAGCCGGGGAGCAAATTGTTTCCTCACAGCAGGAAATACGAAAGGCGCCGTGTTAGTCTGGGGAGAAGAGGCATCAAGCGGTCCCAGCACGTCGCCAGGGATGGCACCGGGCAGGGAAGGTCCGTGCCTTAAACCACACGGGGGGGTCATTCTTCAGGGGGATCGATCCCTCCGGGCAACGGACTCGTTCGGGGCACTGAGCGGCTGTTCCAGATCGATGGAACAGCAACCGCCCGGGGTGTTTTCCCTGAATAGCAAGTGCTTTGCTAAGGAGAGGGAGCGCGATTTCCACCCGAGCCCGAGAGCAGGCTCCCTGGACCCATTTCAACCAGTCACACACGCCAAGCTGCCTTAGACTGAATCAGACCGTCCGTCCGTCAAGGTCAGCATTGTCTACTCAGACTGGCAGCCGCTCTCCAGGGTCTCGGGTGGAGGTCTTTCCCATTGCTTCCTGCCTGGTCCTTTTTAACTGGGGATGCCGGGGATTAAACCTGGGACCTTCTGCATGCCAAGCAGAGGCTCTCCCACTGAGCCACAGCCCCTCTTTACAGCTCTCCAGGGTCTCAGGCGGAGGTCTTTCCCATCACCTACAGCCTGGTCCTTTTTAACTGGGGATGCTGGGGATCAAACCAGGGACCTCCTGCATGCCAAGCAGAGGCTCTGCCACTGAGCCACAGCCCATACTTAAATGGGGCGTTGAGGCAGGTCCTTGGTTCATCCAAATCAGTATTGCCTACTCAGATGGGCAGCGGTTCTCTGGGGTCTCGGGCTGATGCCTTTCCCATCACCTCCTGCCTGGTCCTTTTTAACTGGGGATGCTGGGGATTGAACCTGGGACCTTCTGCATGCCAAGCAGAGGCTCTGCCACTGAGCCACAGCCCCTCTTTACAGCTCTCCAGGACCTCAAGTGGAGGTCTTTCCCGTCACCTCCTGCCTGGTCCTTTTTAACTGGAGATGTCGGGGATTGAACCGGGGACCTTCTGCATGCCAAGCAGAAGCTCTTCCACTGAGCCACGGCCCCTCTTTACAGCTCTCCAGGGTCTCAGGCGGAGGTCTTTCCCATCACCTCCTGCCTGGTCCTTTTTAACTAGAGATGCCGGGGATTGAACCTGGGACCTCTTGCATGCCAAGCAGAGGCTCTGCCACTGAGCCACGGCCCCTCTTTACAGCTCTCCAGGACCTCAAGTGGAGGTCTTTCCCGTCACCTCCTGCCTGGTCCTTTTTAACTGGAGATGTCGGGAATTGAACCTGGGACCTCCTGCATGCCAAGCAGAGGCTCTGCCACTGAGCCACAGCCCCTCTTTACAGCTCTCCAGGGTCTCAGGCAGAGGTCTTTCCCATCACCTCCTGCCTGGCCCTTTAAACTGGAGATGTTTCTGGGGATTGAACCTGGGGCCTTCTGCATGCCAAGCAGAGGCTCTGCCACTGAGCCACGGCCCCTCTTTACAGCTCTCCAGGGTCTCAGGCGGAGGTCTTTCCCATCACCTCCTGCCTGGCCCTTTTTAACTGGAGATGTCGGGGATTGAACCTGGGACTTTCTGCATGCCAAGCAGAAGTTCTTCCACTGAGCCACGGCCCCTCTTTACAGCTCTCCAGGGTCTCAGGCGGAGGTCTTTCCCATCACCTCCTGCCTGGCCCTTTTTAACTGGAGATGTCGGGGATTGAACCTGGGACTTTCTGCATGCCAAGCAGAAGTTCTTCCACTGAGCCACAGCCCCTCTTTACAGCTCTCCAGGGCCTCAGGCAGAGGTCTTTCCCATCACCTACAGCCTGGTCCTTTTTAACTGGGGATGCTGGGGATCAAACCAGGGACCTCCTGCATGCCAAGCAGAGGCTCTGCCACTGAGCCACAGCCCATACTTAAATGGGGCGTTGAGGCAGGTCCTTGGTTCATCCAAATCAGTATTGCCTACTCAGATGGGCAGCGGTTCTCTGGGGTCTCGGGCTGATGCCTTTCCCATCACCTCCTGCCTGGTCCTTTTTAACTGGGGATGCTGGGGATTGAACCTGGGACCTTCTGCATGCCAAGCAGAGGCTCTGCCACTGAGCCACAGCCCCTCTTTACAGCTCTTCAGGACCTCAAGTGGAGGTCTTTCCCGTCACCTCCTGCCTGGTCCTTTTTAACTGGAGATGTCGGGGATTGAACCGGGGACCTTCTGCATGCCAAGCAGAAGCTCTTCCACTGAGCCACGGCCCCTCTTTACAGCTCTCCAGGGTCTCAGGCGGAGGTCTTTCCCATCACCTCCTGCCTGGTCCTTTTTAACTAGAGATGCCGGGGATTGAACCTGGGACCTCCTGCATGCCAAGCAGAGGCTCTGCCACTGAGCCACGGCCCCTCTTTACAGCTCTCCAGGACCTCAAGTGGAGGTCTTTCCCGTCACTTCCTGCCTGATCCTTTTTAACTGGAGATGTCGGGAATTGAACCTGGGACCTCCTGCATGTCAAGCAGAGGCTCTGCCACTGAGCCACAGCCCCTCTTTACAGCTCTCCAGGGTCTCAGGCAGAGGTCTTTCCCATCACCTCCTGCCTGGCCCTTTAAACTGGAGATGTTTCTGGGGATTGAACCTGGGACCTTCTGCATGCCAAGCAGAGGCTCTGCCACTGAGCCACGGCCCCTCTTTACAGCTCTCCAGGGTCTCAGGCGGAGGTCTTTCCCATCACCTCCTGCCTGGCCCTTTTTAACTGGAGATGTCGGGGATTGAACCTGGGACTTTCTGCATGCCAAGCAGAAGTTCTTCCACTGAGCCACGGCCCCTCTTTACAGCTCTCCAGGGTCTCAGGCGGAGGCCTTTCCCATCACCTCCTGCCTGGCCCTTTTTAACTGGAGATGCCGGGGATTGAACTTGGGACCTTCTGCATGCCAAGCAGAGGCTCTGCCACTGAGCCACGGCCCCTCTTTACAGCTCTCCAGGGTCTCAGGCGGAGGTCTTTCCCATCACCTCCTGCCTGGCCCTTTTTAACTGGAGATGCCGGGGATTGAACCTGGGACCTCCTGCATGCCAAGCAGAGGCTCTGCCACTGAGCCACGGCCCCTCTTTGCAGCTCTCCGGGGTCTCAGGTGGAGGTCTTTCCCATCGCCTATTGCCGGGGGCCTTGAGTCAGGTCTTTGGTTCATCAAAACCAGTCCTGCCTACTCAGTTTGGCAACGACTCTCCAAGGTCTCAGGCAGAGGTCTTTCCCATCAGTTACTGCCTGGTCCTTTGAACTGGAGGTGCCATGGATTCAACCTAGGACAAGGCTCCCTCTATGCTTGTGGAGCCCTGTGAACAAAAATTCTACTTTGTGGAGCTACTGATTTGGCTACTGCATAAATTAGTCTGCTCTGGAACCATCTTTCCTGAGCTAAGACAAAAATGTCTGAGCTGGAGGCTAAAAAAACTGCGAGCTGGCTCAAACTAACTCAGCTTAGAGGGAACACTGACCTGGGACCTTCGGCATGCCCAGCAGATGCTCTGCCACTGAGCCATAGATGAAGAGGAGGAGAAGCAGGGGGAGGAGGCGGAGGAGACGACAACGACTGGATTTATACCCTGCGCTTCACTACCTGAAGAAGTCTCAGAGACACCCTGTGAGGGTAGGTGGAGATGAGAGAACCCTTGAGAGAACTGCCTTTGAGAGAACACCTCTGAGAGAACTTGTGAATGACCCAAGGTCACACCAGCAGCTGCATGGGGAGGAGTGGGGGAATCAAACCCAGCTCTCCCAGTTTAGACTCCGCACACTTAACCACTACACCAAACTGCCTCTCAACAGACACCCTGTGAGGTAGGTGAGGCTGAGAGAGCTCTGAGAGAACTGCCCTTGAGGGAACAGCTCTGAGAGAACTTGTGAATGACCCAAGGTCACACCAGCAGCTGCATGGGGAGGAGTGGGGAATCCAACCCAGCTCTCCCAGTTTAGACTCCGCACACTTAACCACTACACCAAACTGCCTCTCAACAGACACCCTGTGAGGTAAGTGAGGCTGAGAGAGCTCTGAGAGAACTGCCCTTGAGGGAACAGCTCTGAGAGAACTTGTGAATGACCCAAGGTCACACCAGTGGCTGCAAGTGGAGGAGAAGTGGGGAATCAAACCCCGTTCTCCCAGATTAGAGTCCATGCTCCTAAACACTACACCAAACTGGTTCTCTGTAGCCCCTCCCCATAGATGCAAATACAGAAACAGGTATTGTGTAAGAGCAGCGGGGGGGGGGTTCGTAGCCAAGAGTCAATGGGGCAGTTGCCCTGGGCCCCATGCTGGGAGGGGTCCAACTCTCCCCAGCCCCTCCCCCTGACATAGTGAAGACAGAAGGAAAAACAAAGGCAGAAACTGGTGGTAACCCCAGAACCTGGTCTGTTCAGGCCTCGGGCTGCCCAGTTTGGTGTAGCGGTTCAGTGCGCGGACTCTAATCTGGGAGAACCGGGTTTGATTCCCCACTCCTCCACTCGCAGCTGCTGGGTGACCTTGGGTCAGTCACCAGTTCTCTCAGAGCTGTTCTCTCAAGGGCAGTCCTCGAAAGAGCTCTCTCAGCCCCACCTACCTCACAGGATGTCTGTTGTGGGAAGGGGAAGGGAAAGGAGTTTGTAAGCCGCTCTGAGACTCCGAGTGAAGGACAGGGGATAAATCCAATCTCTTCCTCCTCCTCCTCCTCCTCCTCCTCCTCCTCGTCTTCCTCCTCCACTGATGTGTCAATAGCTGTTTACACCCGCTCTGTCCAGGGCATGGGTACTGCTTTTCAGACCCAGAACAGCTGAGAGTTTGGGAAGGCATTTCTACACTTTCCAGGGGTGCTGGAGCCTCAAGGGAAAAACACTGATTTCCCCAGTATGGCCGCTTCCAAATGCACAGCCAGAGAACAAAGCCGTGTGCACCGCCAGCCCCTCTCGGCGTGAATTATGATGCTCGTTGAGTTCTGATTGATTCACTGTGGTGCAGCCTGCACATCGGGCTGGGCTGTTTCAAGGGAGCTTTTGGGTTTCCACAAAGGGGAGAGGTGCCGGGTTGCCAACCTCCAGCTGGTGGCTGGAGATTTCCTGGGATTATCACCCAGTTTCCCTCTAAGCCGGGTTAGCGTGCGCCAAGCTCACAGTTTTTTAGCCTCCGGCTCACAGATTTTTGTCTTCGCTCGGGAAGGATGGCTCCAGAGCAATGCTTCCTCTAAGCTGCAGAGTCTCATGAGCAAAAACTCTACTTTGCGAGCTACTGGCATTAAAGTTGTGAGCGAGCAATTTGGCTACTAGTAGAAGAAGAAGAAGAGGAGAAGAGATCAGATTTATACCCCGCCCTTTGCTCAGAGTCTCAGAGCGGCTCACAAACTCCTTTCCCTTCCCCTCCCCACAACAGACACCCTGTGAGGTCGGTGGGGCTGAGAGAGCTCTGACAGAAACTGCTCTTTTCCAAGGACAGCTCTTATCAGAACTATGGCTTGCCCAAGGTCATCCAGCCAGCTGCAAGCAGAGGAGTGGGGGAATCAAACCTGGTTCTCCCAGATTAAAGTCCGCGCACTCAACCACTGCACCAAACTGGCTCTCACATCAATTAGTTTGCTCTGGAGCCATCCCTTCCTGAGCGAAGACAAAAATCTGTGCGCCAGAGGCTAAAAAAATTGTGCGCTAGCTCACATTCACTCAGCTTAGAGGGAGCACTGCTCCAGAGCAAACTAATTGATGCAGCAGCCCAATCGCTCGCTCACACCTTTAATGCCAGTCGCTCCCAAAGTAGGAGTTTCATTCACAAGACTCCACAGCTTAGAGGGAGCATCGATTATAATTTGCAACTGATCTACGGGCAACAGAGGTCAGTTCCCCTGGAGAAAATGGCTCCTTTGGAAAGTGGACTCTAAGGAGTTCCACCCTTCCTCAAACCCCGCCCTCCCCAGACTCCAGGGATTTTCCACCCGAAGGTGACAACCTGAGAGAGGAGACGTGGCTCCGTTTAACAGGAGGGGCTTTTTGACAGCTCCCCCCCTCCCAGTGGGTTACAACATGGGAGCAGAGGTTTTTTCCAAAGGCACGCTGGCGGTTTGGTGTTTGGACTCCCCCAGGGATTTTGTGGGGGGGAAACCGCTCTGCTCTCAAGAGCCCAGCAGGACTGAGAACTGAGTTTAGAACCGGAGTGTCAATTTATTTATTCACTTCGTTCGGTTTAGATTCCCGCCCTCCCTGCAAGTGGGCTCAGGGCTGGTTACACAAGCCAACTCAGCCAGTGTAGTGGCTGTCACAGACAATAAACGGGGTTAAAAATAGTACAACGGAATTAAAACAACCCAAAAACCAGTCTTGGTTAGGGCATGGAAGTGATTGGATGATCACCCTGTAGATGACGCTGCGGCGGAAAACTCATTCGGTGGAATCTCTAGAATGTCTAATCGCTAAACACACCTCCACATCGCAGGGGAGGCCCAGATGTAGAAGAAGGAGAGAGAGAGAAGAAGAAGAGAGAGGAGGAGGAGGAGGAGGAGAAGAAGAAGAAGAAGAAGAAGAAGTTCTTAGGTAGGAACTCTCAGTCTGGGGCAGGTGATGCACTCTGTTCTTGGTGCTGGGGGGGGCAGCAGTGGGAGGGCTTCTAGTGTCCTGGCCCCACTGCTGGACCTCCTGATGGCACGTGGTATTTTTGGCCGCTGTGTGACAAAGTGTTGGACTAGATGGGCCATTGGCCTGATTCAACATTGGCTTCTCTTATGTTCTTATGTTCTTAAGAAGGAGAAGGAGAAGAGATTGGATTTATACCCTGCCCTTCACTCGGAGTCTCAGAGCGGCTTACAAACTCCCTTCTCTTCTCCTCCCCACAAGAGACACCCTCTGAGGTAGGCGGGGCTGAAAGAGCTCTGACAGAAACTGCTCTTTTTCAAGGACAGCTCTTGTCAGAACTATGGCTTGCCCAAGGTCATCCGGCAGCTGCAAGTGGAGGAGTGGGGAATCAAACCCGGTTCTCCCAGATTAGACTCCACGCACTTAACAACTACACCAAACCGGCTCATGGGTCTCTGTTGTCTCAGCCGAAGGCCTGGCGGAACACCTCCATATTACAGGCCCCGCGGGACCTGATTTCCGATGGGAGCATGTTCCCCCAGGCCGGGGCCGAGGCAGAGAGGGCCCTGTTCCTGGTTGAGGCTAGACAGACGTCTTCAGGCCGGGGACCACATACCCCACCCTTCACTACCCACAGGAGTCTCAGAGTGGCTTACAAACTCCTTTCCCTCCCCCTCCCCACAACAGACATCCGGTGAGGTGGGTGGGGCTGAGAGAGCTCTGAGAGAACTGCCCTCGGGAGAACAGCTCTGAGAGAACAGCTCTGGCATGGGCCAGAACTGACCTGTCTAGGCTCTTATTCAGCCGGTGAGCAACTGGTCATTATCTTTGTCGCCAGAGGACAGAGTTCTGGGCATTATCTCCCTGTCGCAGTGCTAACGTGTAACAGGCGGTGGAAATGAGAGGGCCGAGCATCGGGGAAATGCTTTAAGGAAACACTGTGAGAGTGTTCATGTTTAAAGCATCTTTGTATTTTGAGTAAGAAATAATACCGATAATTGGGTTTGCCCGTGTCCTTTATAAAGTTTATATCTCCCGTACCCGGCATGACATTTTATGGCATTCAAGGCTTCGCCCGGCACAGTGATATTTATGTCAGATCCAGCCCTCGTAACAAATGAATTCGACACCGCTGGTTTGGAACTCTCTGTCCCGTGCATAGTCTTGCAAACCTCGATCATGTCGAGCTGCAGACATAGAACGCCTGGCATCCCTCCGGTCTGGACCTGCGCCATGAAAGCCAGTCGGGGTGATGTAGGAGAGCCAATTTGGTGTAGTGGTTAAGTGCACGGACTCTAACTGGGAGAACCGGGTTTGATTCCCCCACTCCTCCACTTGCAGCTGCTGGATGACCTTGGGCAGGCCATAGTTCTGCCAGAGCTGTTCTTGAAAAAGAGCAGTTGCTGTCAGAGCTCTCTCAGCCCCACTGACCTCACCGGATTGTCTGTTGTGGGGAGGGGAAGGGAAAGGAGATTGTAGGCTGCTCTGAGTCTCCTGTGGGTAGTGAAGGGCAGGGTATAAATTCAATCTCTTCTCTCCTTCTTAAAAGCATGGACTCTAATCTGGGAGAACTGGGTTTGATTCGCCACTCCTCCACGTGCAACTGCTGGTGTGACCTTGGGTCAGTCACAAGTTCTCTCAGAGCTGTTCTCTCGAGGGCAGTTCTGGAGAGAGCTCTCTCAGCCCCACCCACCTCACTGAGTGTCTGTTGTGGGGAGGGGAAGGGAAAGGAGATTGTAAGCCACTCTGAGACTCCTGTGGGTAGTGAAGGGCGGGGAATAAAGCCAATCTCTTCTCTTCTTTTCTTCATAAGAGCATTGACTCTAATCTGGGAGAACCGGGTTTGATTCTCCACTCCTCCACTTTCAGCTGCTGACGTGACCTTGGGTCAGTCACAAGCTCTGGCACAGCTGTTCTTGAAAAAGAGCCGTTTCTGTCAGAAGCTCTCTCAGCCCCACCTGCCTCACAGGGTGTCTGTTGTGGGGAGGGGAAGGGAAGGGAGTTTGGCAGCCGCTCTGAGACTCCTTTGGGTAGTGAAGGGTGGGGTATAAATCCAATCTCCTCTCCTCTCCTCCTCCTCCTCCTCCTCTTGTTCCACCTTCTTCTCTTCCCCTTCCCGCTTCCCTCCTCTCTCAAGCCACACTCTCCGCAGGATACACCTCCCAAAATCTCCAGGTATTTCCCAACCCAGACCTGGGAGATCACAAGAAGGGAGGGCAGGAAGGGTCGCCTCAGGGCTTAGTTCTCGTGGCCCTTTCTTACACGCCCAGGGAGATGCCGATCACCACTTTGGGGTCAGGAAGCCATTTTTCTCCAGGCCAGTTCAGCCAGGGATCCTGGAGGTTTTTTGGTCATCTTCTGGGCATGGAACAGGGGTCACTGGGGGTATGTGGATGGGAGGTATTTGTGAATCTCCTGCCTCGTGCAGGGGGTTGGACTAGATGACCCCGGAGGTCCCTTCCAACTCGACGATTCTATGATTCTAACTGCCAGCACTCCAGAAAGCCTTTTCCAGGGAGGTCTTCTCGCATTTTGGAAAGCATGCCACCTCCCAAAGTCAATTTTCCAGAGGGTGCTGAAGAAGAAGAAGAAGAAGAAGAAGAAGAAGAAGAAGAAGAAGAAGAAGAGGAGGAGGAGGAGGAGGAGGAGGAGGAGGAGGAGGAGGAGATTGGATTTCTACCCCGCCCTTCACTACCCAAAGGAGTCTCAGAGCGGCTCACAAACTCCTTTCCCTTCCCCTCCCCACAACAGACACCCTGCGAGGAGGAGGAGGAGGAAGAAGAAGAAGAAGAAAAAGAAGAAGAAGAGATTGGATTTATACCCCGCCCTTCACTAGCCAAAGGAGTCTCAGAGCGTATCACAAACTCCTTTCCCTTCCGCTCCCCACAACAGACACCCTCATGTGAGGTAGGTGGGGCTGAGAGAACTCTGATAGAAACTGCTCTTTTTCAAGAACAGCTGTGCCAGAGCTTGTGACTGACCCAAGGTCACACCAGCAGGTGCAAGTGGAGGAGTGGGGAATCAAGCCCGGTTCTCTCAGATTAGAGTCTGCACAGTTAACTTCGACACCAAACTGGCTCTTAGAGTGGGGATCCGAACAGCGATTCTGTGTCGGGGGCAGTGTTCCCTCTAAGCTGAGTTAGCGTGAGCTAGCTCACAGTTTTTTAGCCTCCGGCTCACAGGTTTTTGTCTTAGTTCTCAGGAGGAGTGGCTCCAGAGCAGAGTAATTTATGCAGCAGCCAAATGGCTCGCTCACAACACTAAGGCCGGTAGCTCACAAAGTAGAATTTTTGCTCACAAGACTCCGCAACTTAGAGGGAACATTGGTGGGGGGGCCGTACCGGCTGTTGTTGGCATGGCCTTCCGTGTAACTATTGTGCTTTAGGTTTTTTTCTCCGTGGGCCGTTTTGGAAAAATAAGTGGCCAGTTCCTCAGTCAATGTTTCGTACTCACACACAGACTATTTGCAACGAAGAGCTCTCTGGATCCAGCCACTCAAAGACCAAAGGGGGGGGGGAAACCAAGATAGGCTTTTAATGTGCAGCTTGTTATTCTTAGCAACATCATTAGCCACTGCGTCGTTCGGCCGTGGGTCGAGGGAAGATTGTGGAAACCTCTCTTCTGCCAGAAGGCCCTGCGAGGGAGTAAATCAAGCTCCGGGCCTGCCGGAGCCTCGCGTTACGAAAAGGGGCGCGCCGGAAAGACAGTGTTTTCAAGCGAAAGGCCGCGAGGGTGCCCCCGTGGCCTTGGTGTTCGGTGACTATGAAAAGGATCTTTCCCCCAGAGCACGTGCAAAGGGCCTTTGGGCCCATCGTGTCTGGGATGGCTGGCGGGAGGTGTCGTCAAGTCATGGCAGGTTTATGGCAGCCCTGTCGGGTCTTCGGGGCGAGAGGCGTTCAGAGGTCCTTGGAGGTCTCCCATCCAAAGACTAACCAGGGCCAACCCTGCTTAGCAGCCAAGTTCTGATGACATGAGGCCATCCAGGCCCATCCAGGTCAAAGCAAGAAACACACACGAGCAGTTTGCCAAATGCCTGTCTCTGCGTAGCAACCCTGGGCTTCCTTGGTGGTCTCCCATCCAATCCCATCAACATGAGCCTGCAGTGTGATGTGGCTGCGAAGAAAGCGAATGCAATCTTAGGATGCATTAACAGAATCATGGTGTCCAGATCACAGGAGTTGGTAGTTCCGCTCTATTCTGCGATGGTCAGGCCTCACCTGGAGTCCTGTGTCCAGTTTTGGGCACCACACTTTAGGAAGGACGTTGACAAGCTTGAGCGTGTCCAGAGGAGGGTAACCAGGATGGTGAGAGGGTTGGAATCCAAGTCTTACGAGGAAAGGCTGACAGAGTTGGGTATGTTTAGCCTGGGAAAGAGAAGGCTTAGAGGGGACAGGATTGCAGTCTTCAGATATCTGAAGGGCTGCCATGTAGAAGACAGAGCAGATCTATTCTCTCTTGCTCCGGATTGCAAGACTAGATCTAATGGGTGGAAATTACAAGGGAGTCGTTACCGGCTTAATATCAGGAGAAGCTTCCTGACTGTCAGAGTGGTTGATCAGTGGAACAGTCCGCCTCGGGAAGTGGTGGATGCTCCTTCGCTGGACGTTTTCAAGCAGAGGCCGGACAACCCTCTTTTGGGTATGCTGTAGGTATGTAGCGCTCTCTTTCGGCCACGCTCCTGCAGAGGGCAAGGGGTTGGACTAGATGACCTGCAAGGTCCCTTCCAGCTCTTAACATTCTATGATTCTACTAACCACAACCGACCCTGCTTCGCTTCTGAGATCTGATGAGGCTGGGCTAGCCCCGGCTGTCCAGGTCGGGCCCTGGATTAGAGGACAGGAATCCCGGAGCTTTCTAGTGGGAAGCTATAACAGATGCGACAGGGATCAGTTCACCTTGAGAAAATGACCGCTTCAGAAGGTGGACTCTGCAGCATTTGTACCTGATTGGAGCCCCTCCCCAAACCAAACCCTCCTCAGGCTCCGCCCCCAAAACCCCCAGGTATTTCCCAACCAGTGTTCCCTCTAAGTCCTTCTTCACCCAAAGAGTGATTAACGTATGGAATTCACTGCCACAGGAGGTGGTGGCAGCTACAAGCACGGACAGTTTCAAGAGGGAATTAGATAAATATCTGGAGCAGAAGTCCATCAGTGGCTATTAGCCACAGGGTATAGATGGGAATTCTCAGTCTGGGGCAGGTGATGCACTCTATTCTTGGTGCTGGAGGGGGCAGCAGTGGGAGGGCTTCTAGTGTTCTGGCCCCACTGCTGGAACCTCCTGAGGGCACCTGGTATATTTTGGCCGCTGTGTGACAGAGTGTTGGACTAGATGGGCCATTGGCCTGATTCAACATTGGCTTCTCTTATGTTCTTATGTTCTGAGTTAGTGTGAGCTAGCTCACAGTTCTTTAGCCTCCGGCTCACACATTTTTGTCTCCGCTCAGGAAGGGATGGGCTCCAGAGCAAACTAATTTATGCAGCAGCCGAATTGCTCGCTCACAACTTTAATGCCAGGAGCTTGCAAAGTAGAATTTTGGCTCACAAGACTCCCCACAGCTTAGAGGGAGCGTTGTTCCCAACCCAGAGCAGTGCTAGGGTTGAGGCTACCCCAGTGGGTCAGTCCTGTAGATTTCAATCCCCCCCGACCTCTTTCCCTAAGGCACTAAAGGTGGGAACTGTGGCTCTCCCTTCCCCGTTTTATGCTCACAACAACCCTGTGAAGAAGGCCAGAAGGTGAGAGACTGACCAGTCCCGAGTCTCCCAGCAAGCTTCGAGCAGAGTGGGGATGTGAACTCGTATTTTTTGACAGATCCTCCACTCTATATCAAGCCTGAAATCTCCCTAGAAGCTAAAATGAACAAGGATGGGCATGAACATAATTCTCGCAGTTCAGTTCGTGGCTCGGCCACAAAGCGAACCACAAACTGATACACCAGTTTGCGAACTGAACAGGTCCATATCAACGCTCCCTCTAAGCTGTGAGCAAAAATTCCACTTTGTGAGCTGCTGGCATTCAAGTTGTGAGCGAGCGATTTGACTATTGCATAAATCAGTTTGCTCTGGAGCCCTCCTTCCTGAGCTAAGGCAAAAATGTGTGAGCCGGAGGCTAAAAAACTGCGAGCTAGCTCACACTAGCTTAGAGGGAATGCTGGTCCATATCAGTTTCTGAGCCATTTATATCCCTGCTCCCTGTGAAAAGCAGCAAGGAGCAGGGAGCAGAAAGTAGGGGTTTAAATGGCTCCAGTTCCCCAATGCTCAGCTATCTTTCATGAAGAGCAGAAAGGAGGGGTTTAAATGGCTCCAGTTCCCCAATGCTCAGCTATCTTTCATGAAGAGCAGAAAGGAGGGGTTTAAATGGCTCCAGTTCCCCAATGCTCAGCTATCTTTCATGAAGAGCAGAAAGGAGGGGTTTAGATGGCTCCAGTTCCCCAATGCTCAGCTATCTTTCATGAAGAGCAGAAAGGAGGGGTTTAAATGGCTCCAGTTCCCCAATGCTCAGCTATCTTTCACGAAGAGCAGAAAGGAGGGGTTTAATGGCTCCAGTTCCCCAATGCTCAGCTATCTTTCATGAAGAGCAGAAAGGAGGGGTTTAAATGGCTTGGAGCCATTTAAACCCCTGCTTTCTGCTCTTCTCGAACGGCATCAAAATTCGTGGAAGCACAGGGGGGGTTGGACTAGACGACCTACAAGGCCCCTCCCAACTCTAACATTCTATGATTCTATGTTTCTACAAAGTTCGTAGTGGTTCTTCAGTTTGCGGACACCGCTTCGTGTACCACAACCCGGCCAAAATTCGTGATGAACTCTAGTTTGTGGGCCGGTTCGCGCCTATCCCTAAAAATAACTAAACTGAGCCTATCGTACTTTGGTCACATTATGAGAGGACAATAATGCTAGGGGAAGCGGAAGGCAGTAGGAAAAGGGAAAGACCCGGCAAGGCATCGGGCTCCATCACAGAAGCCAGAAAGGCCCTCCGTTTGCAAGACCTGAGCGAGGCTGTGAATGATAGGACGTTTTGGAGGTCTTTAATTTATAGGGTCACCGTAAACCGGAAGTGACTTGACGTCACATAACAAACGCACACACTCTTAACTTCTACGCCAAATTTGCTCTCCAGTGACCCCAGTTTCCGGGGTGGGAAACACAGGTTTTGAAAACGGATTACAATTCATTCCCGCGGTTCCACAGACCTCACTGGCAACCAGTGTTCCCGCTAAGCTGAATGAGTGTGAGCTAGCTCACAGTTTTTTAGCCTCTGGCTCACACATTTTTGTCTTCGCTCAGGAAGGAGGGCTCCAGAGCCAACTAATTTACGCAATAGTCAAATTGCTCGCTCACAACTTTAATGCCGGTAGCTTATAAAGTAGAATTTTTGCTCACAAGGCTCCACGGCTTAGAGGGAACATTGCTGGCAAGCACTGAAGAGGGACTCTTTCTGCTACCTGCATAGCCCCCACCCCTTCATCTGCATGGCCCTGTCCAAGTTGCTGATTCTGGGTCACCCTGAAGAGGGGCAAAGAGAGAGGAGACCAGGAACTCCCCTGGAAGAACCTTGTGAATTCCCAAACTGCGCTTGGAGCACTGAGAACAGGGTGGAGGGGTGAAACTCTACGGTCACCAGGTCCGGGTTGGGAAATATCTGGAGATTTGGGGTGGAGCCTGAGGTGGGTGGGGCTTGGGGAGGGGAGGGACTTCAGCGGGGTATACTGTCACGGAGTCCGCTTTCCAAAGCGGCCATTCTCTCCAAGTGAACTCACCTGGAGAGCCAGTTTGGTGTAGCGGTTAGGAGCGCGGAGTCTAATCCGGGAGAACCGGGTTTGATTCCCCACGCCTCCACGTGCAGCTGCTGGTGTGACCTTGGGTCAGTCACAAGTTCTCTCGGAGCTGTTCTCTCAAGGGCAGTCCTCGAAAGTGCTCTCTCAGCCCCACCTGCCTCACAGGGTGTGTCTGTTGTGGGGAGGGGAAAGGAGAGGAGATCGCAACCAAGAGAGAGATCTTGGAGTCGTAGTGGATAACTCAATGAAAATGTCTAGACAGTGTGTAGCTGCAATAAAGAAGGCCAACGCTATGCTGGGGATTATTAGGAAGGGAATTGAAAACAAATCAGCCAGTATCATCATGCCCCTGTATAAATCATTGGTGCGACCTCATTTGGAATACTGTGTACAGTTCTGGTCACCACATCTCAAAAAGGATATTATAGCATTGGGAAAAGTGCCGAGAAGGGCAACTAGAATGATAAAAGGGTTGGAACACCTTCCCTATGAAGAAAGGTTAAAACGCTTGGGGCTCTTCAGCTTGGAGAAACGACGGCTGAGGGGTGACATGATCGAGGTTTATAAGATTATGAATGTGACTGAGCAGGTTGAGAAAGAAGTCCTTTTCTCCCTTTCTCACAATACAAGAACTCGTGGGCACTCCATGAAATTGCTGAGCAGTCGGATTAGAACAGATAAAGGGAAGTCCTTCTTCACCCAAAGAGTGATTAACACATGGAATTCACTGCCACAGGAGGTGGTGGCAGCTACAAGCATGGACAGTTTCAAGAGGGAATTAGATGAACATATGGAGCAGAAGTCCATCAGTGGCTATTAGCCACAGGGTATAGATGGGGACTCTCAGTCTGGGGCAGGTGATGCACTCTATTCTTGGTGCTGGAGGGGGCAGCAGTGGGAGGGGGCTTCTAGTGTCCTGGCCCCACTGCTGGACCTCCTGATGGCACCTGGTATATTTTGGCCGCTGTGTGACAGAGTGTTGGACTAGATGGGCCATTGGCCTGATTCAACATTGGCTTCTCTTATGTTCTTATGTTAAGCCGCTCTGAGACTCCTTTGGGTAGCGAAGGGCGGGGTATAAATCCAATCACCACTTCTTCTTCTTCTTCTTCTTCTCTTCTTCTGCTTCTCTGTTGCCTGGAGAACAGCTGTAATCAGTGTTCCCTCTAAGCCGAGTTAGTGTGAGCCAGCTCACAGTTTCTTAGCCTCCAGCTCACACATTTTTGCCTCCGCTCAGGAAGGAGGGCTCCCAAGCGAACTAACTGGTGCCGTAGCCAGATGGCTCGCTCACAACTTGAATGCCGGTGGCTCGCAAAGTAGAATTTCTTGCTCACAAGACGCCTCAGCTTAGAGGGAGCGTCGGTCGTAATCCCAGGCGACCTCCAGGCACCACCAGAAAAGTTGGCATCCCTGTTCATCAGCTTTTCAGGAGGAGATGGAGGAGAAGGAGGAAGGGGGATGGATTGTGGGAGGAAAGCTCCCCCAATGTTAAAAATAAAAAGCCCCCGTTTCTCACAAGCAGGCCGAATCCAGGTGTGGAATTCAGCCTCCCGGACTGTACCGGTACAGCGGGGTGGGGTGGGTGGGCAGGGACGGGAGGGGAGGGGGAGATCCAGGGTGGTATTGATTGTTGTCCGTCAGGCTCCCCGGCACAATGGCCGTGCTTCATGTCCAGACACCGCACCATCGCACAGATCAATGCGGGACATCAATACACCCGGAATTGCGCTGCAGCTATGGCAACCGGGAAGAGAAGAATTAGGACGGTTTACTGCATGGCTCCGAACTTCTTGGCTGCTAGGGACCGCTCGATAAAAAAATTCAGCGGGGGGGGGGGGCGCACAGGAGAGAGAGAGAGAGAGAGAGAGAGAGAGAAATTCCCTACACAAGTCAGGTGGTTATTCTAACCCCCTTTTTAGCAGAATGTACTCCCGTTGGCTCGGGCAGTTTTCCATTTCCAGGATTATAAATGCAAAAAAAACCCAGGACATGGTTTTGTTTTGGGGGACAGTTCTGTGGCGCTCCATTTCTCACAGGAGGAGAAGTGCTGGCCCTTCAGGCGGGCCGGGGGGGCTACCTAGTTCCCGGTCGAAGGCATGCTAGCCTCATTCCAAGATGTGGATCAGAGACCTGCAGTTCCTAGCAAAGAAGGAGAGTCCTGTGCTCCCAGGGCACTTTCTTCTGTATCCTTGGTGGCCCGTGTCATAAGAACATAAGAGAAGCCAATGTTGGATCAGGCCAATGGCCCATCTAGTCCAACACTCTGTCACGCAGTGGCCAGAAATACCAGGGTGCCACCAGGAGGTCCAGCAGTGCGGCCAGGACACTAGAAGCCATCCCACTTCTGCCCCCCCCAGCACCAAGAAGACAGAGCATCACTTGTCCCAAAGTCCCTATCTATACCTTGTGGCTAATAGCCACCAATGGACTTCTGCTCCAGATGTTTATCCAATTCCCTCTTGAAGCCGTCCATGCTTGTAGCCGCCACCACCTCCTGTGGCAGTGAATTCCACGCATGAATCACTCTTTGGGAGAAGTAGTACTTCCTTTTACCCGTTCTAACCCGTCTGCTCAGCAATTCCATGGAGTGCCCACGAGTTCTTGCATTGTGAGAAAGGGAGAAAAGGACTTCTTTCTCAATCTACTCCATCCCATGCATAATCTTATAAACCTCGATCATGTCACCCCTCAGCCGTCGTTTCTCCAAACTAAATGTCCCAGCACTGGACCAGCTCCAGAGCTCAAACTATGGTTGCCAAGTTTGGGTAGGGAGATTCCTGGAGATTTTTTTGGCAGGAGCTGCTTTGCTACATTTGTGGTATGCCTGTGTGTGTGTGTGTGTGTGGGTGTGTGTGTGTGATGTCCTACCCAGGTGTGCCTTCATACATGGGAGCAATTTCCGTACTTTCTGAAACGCGAAGACAGGGTGGCGGTCACTAACCCGGAACGCTGCTCCGTCCACGGCTCTCCACAGGCCTTTTCGGCTCGTATCTCCTGGACGGCGAGCTCCTTCCCCGCTTGACGGTGCCAGGCTGTTTGGATCACTACAAATTTTAAAATAGATTGAGAGACAAATAAAATATGTCAAGCTTTTTAAGATCCTCGGGGCCACGCAAAGAGCCGAGACGGTTGGAAGGGCGCTCGGAAACGACTCTCCGGATCAATACCGCCGAGGAACAAAAAGAAAGAGAGAGAGAGAGGGAGGGAGGGAGAGATCTTCTGCTGATTTATTTAATGGGAGCTGGTTCCTCCTGGAGTCCAGGACCAAGTCGGAGTTTGGGGAGGAGCGTCCAGCAAGACGGGGCCGTTTCCTCCGGGGGAACTGATCTTCGGAGGTGGGTGCTGATCCCAGGAGATCTCCAGGCCTCACTTTGAGGTTGGGAACCTGACAGCCTTGCCTGTAGGGTCGGGCTGCAAAATACCTGGATATTTGGGGGGTGGAGCCCAGGGAGGGGCGGGGCTTGGGGAGGGGAGGGGAGGGGCTTCGACAGGGCACAATGCCCTAGAGGCCACCTTCCACAGCAGCAATTTTCTCTATTGGGAACTGACCTCTGTTTGGTGCCGTGGTTAAGCGCGCAGACTCTAATCTGGGAGGACCGGGTTCGATTCCCCCACTCCTCCACTTGCAGCTGCTGGATGACCTTGGGCAAGCCATAGTTCTGGCACAGCTGTTCTTGAAAAAGAGCATCTTCTGTCAGAGCTCTCTCGGCCCCACCTACCTCACAGGGTGTCTGTTGTGGGGAGGGGAAGGGAGTTTGTGAGACGCTCTGAGACACCCTTGGGTTGTGAATCCAATCTTCTCCTCTCCTCCTCTGTTGCCTGGATAATTGTAACAGCAGGAGGACTCCAGGTTTCACCTGGAGGTTGGCAATCTGGGTTACCAGGTCCTCCCAGGCCACCAGTGGGTGGAAAGGGTGGCCAGATCCAGGCTGGGAAACTTGTGGACATCTGAAGATGGAGCCTGAGGAGGGTAACAGACCTCAGTGGGGAAAAATGCCAGACAGTCCACCCTCCAAAGCAGCTGTTTTCTCCAGGGGAATTGATCTCTTTAGTCTGGAGACGAGCTGTGATTCCGGGGGGTCCCCAGCTCCCAGCTGGAGGCTTGGCATCGGGAGGAGTCACCGTTGGCTGTGTCTGGCATTGCTAACCTCCAAGTGGGACCTAGAGATCTTCTGGAATTACAACTGATCTTTGGACGACAGAGATCGGTTCCCCTTTAGGAAAGGGCTGGATTTTGGGGGGTGGAGTCTACGGCATCACATCCCTGCGGAGGTCCCGCCCCTCGCCACACTTCACCCTAGGGTTGGCAGCTCCAGGTTGGGAAATATGAGAACATAAGAACATAAGAACATAAGAGAAGCCAATGTTGAATCAGGCCAATGGCCCATCTAGTCCAACACTCTGTCACACAGCAGCCAAAATATACCAGGGGCCATCAGGAGGTCCAGCAGTGGGGCCAGGACACCAGAAGCCCTCCCACTTCTGCCCCCTCCAGCACCAAGAATAGAGTGCATCACCTGCCCCAGACTGAGAGTTCCCATCTATACCCTGTGGCTAATAGCCACTGATGGACTTCTGCTCCATATGTTTATCTAATTCCCTCTTGAAACTGTCCATGCTTGTAGCTGCCACCACCTCCTGTGGCAGTGAATTCCACGTGTTAATCCCTCTTTGGGTTAAGAAGTATTTCCTTTTATCTGTTCTAACCCGACTGCTCAGCAATTTCATGGAGTGCCCACAAGTTCTTGTATTGTGAGAAAGGGAGAAAAGGACTTCTTTCTCAACCTGCTCAATCCCATTCATAACCTTATAAACCTCGATCATGTCACCCCTCAGCCGTCGTTTCTCCAAGCTAAAGAGCCCCAAGCATTTTAACCTTTCTTCATAGGGAAGGTGTTCCAATCCTTTTATCATTCTAGTTGCCCTTCTCGGCACTTTTCCCAATGCTATAATATCCTTTTTGAGATGTGGTGACCAGAACTGTGCACAGTATTCCAAATGAGGTCGCACCAATGATTTATACAGGGGCATGATGATACTGGCTGATTTGTTTCAATTCCCTTCCTAATAATCCCCAGCATAGCGTTGGCCTTCTTTATTGCAGCTACACCCTGTCTAGACATTTTCAGCGAGTTATCCACTACGACTCCAAGATCTCTCTCTTGGTCCGTCTCTGCCAGTTCAGACCCCATCAACGTGTATTTATATTTAGGATTTTTGGCTCCAATGTGCATCACTTTGCACTTGGCCACATTGAACCCGAGATTTTGGGAGAGATCAACACATGGAATTCCCTGCCACAGGAGGTGGTGGCAGCTACAAGCATGGACAGCTTCAAGGGGGGATTAGATAAGCATATGGAGCAGAGGTCCATCAGTGGTTATTTGCCACAAGGTATAGAGAGGGACTCTCGGTCTGGGGTGAGTGAGGCTCTGTCTTTTTGCTGCTTGGGGGTAGCAACAGTGGGAGGGGCTTCTAGGGTCCTGGCTCCACTGCTGGACCTCCTGATAGCCCCTGGTACATTTGGCCACTGTGTGACACAGAGTGTTGGAATGGATGAGCCATTGGCCTGATCCAGCATTGGCTTCCCCACTCCTCTACTCGCACCTGGCTGGATGACCTTGGGCAAGGCATAGTTCTGATAAAAGCTGTTCTTGAAAGAGCAGTTTCTGTCAGAGCTCTCTCAGCCCCACCTACCTCACGGGGTGTCTGTTGTGGGGAGGGGAAGGGAAGGGAGTTTGTAAGCCGCTCTGAGACACCTTTGGGTAGTGAATGGCGGGGTATAAATCCAATCTCTTCTTCTCCTTCTTCTCTTAGGTTCTTATGGGAGGGACCTCAGCACAGGATAAAGCCGTAAGGTCCGCCCTCCGAAGAAGAAGAAGAGGAGGAGATTGGATTTAGACCCCACCCTTCACTACCCAGAGGAGTCTCAGAGTGGCTGACAAACTCCTTTCCCTTCCCCTCCCCACTACAGACACCCTGGGAGGTAGGCGGGGCTGAGAGGGCTCTCGACAGAAACTGCTCTTTTTTCAAGGACAGCTCTTATCAGAACTACGGCTCGCCCAAGGTCATCCAGCAGCTGCAAGTGGAGGAGTGGGGAAATCACACCCGGTTCTCCCAGATTAGAGTCCGCGCGCTTCACCACTACACCAAACTGGCTCAAAGCAGTCATTTTCTCCAGGGGGACTGATCTCGATCGCCTGGAGATCAATTGGAACAGCGGGGGACCTCTCGGTGCTACCTGGAGGTGGGAAACCCTGCTTACTCCCCCCAAAGAGAATATCTGCGCATTTCCCAACCTGGAGCTTGCAACCCTAAGGTCCAAGCGTAGGCCAATCGGCAACAGAGCGGACCCAGGAAGAGAGTGGTGCATCTTTCTCAAGGTCACAAAACCCCTCGAACCCACGGCCCTGGGGAAGCAGAGGAGAAAGAGGCCTTCCGTGCGGCTCCAGGGCTGGCCAAGCGTTTATGGATAAAGCTAACCAAGGGAGGCCAGACAGACCTGCCTTGCATTATTGGAGGAGTCTAAATTTAGGTCTTCGACGGAGCGCCTCTCCTGTATTTAGCAGTTAGGCTCAGGGTGGCCCTGAATTATTAACTCCACTTTCTATCTGCCTGGCTGCCCCTGACTCGTTTGCCCGCTAATAGCAGGCCTTTTAATTTGTGTCTCTCTTCACTCCGAGCAGATGGATCCCGGATCCCGGACAGCCTGCCAGCTGGCTTCGAAAGGATGCTGGCGCCCTCCAGCGGCAGACCTGGGGACTGTCGTAAGAACATCAGAAGAGCCCTGCTGGATCAGACCAGTTGAGGGTCCATCTAGCCCAGCATCCTGTCTCACAGAGTGGCCAACCAGTTCCTTTGGATGGCCAACAACAGGGCACAGAGGCCGAGGCCTTCCCTTGAGAAGAACATCAGAAGAGCCCTGCTGGATTAGACCAGGGAGGGTCCATCTAGTCCAGCCTCCTGTCTCACACAGTGGCCACCCAGTTCCTCTGGAGGGCCAACAACAGGGCAGAGAGGCTGAGGCCTTCCCCTGAGAAGAACCTCAGAAGAGCCCTGCTGGGTCAGACCAGTGAGGGTCCATCTAGTCCAGCTTCCTGCCTCACACAGTGGCCAACAGTTACCTCTGGAGTGGCAACAACAGGGCAGAGAGGCCAAGGCCTTCCCCTCAGAAGAACCTCAGAAGAGCCCTGCTGGGTCAGACCAGGGAGGGTCCATCCATTCCAGCCTCCCGTCTCACAGAGTGGCCAACCAGTTCCTCTGGAGTGGCAACAACAGGGCAGAGAGGCCGAGGCCTTCCCCTGAGGAGAACATCAGAAGAGCCCTGCTGGGTCAGACCAGGGAGGGTCCATCTAGTCCAGCCTCCATAGAATTTTCCCTCAAATCATAGAGCGTCCCGCCCCCGACGTGGCCAGCATGATGATGTCTCCTCCAGGTGACATCATCACGCTGGGGACGTGTGCCGGAAGGGGGTCCAGCCCCCTGCACTCTGCAGGAGCATAGCCAAAAGGGAGCCCTACAACATCCCCGAAAGATGGTCGCCCAGCCTCCGCTTGAAAACGTCCAGGGAAGGAGCATCCACCACCTCCCGAGGCAGTCTATTCCACTGCTCAACCACTCTTATTTATTTATTTATTTATTTATTTATTTATTTATACTTTCGGCTTATATACTGCCCTAATCTCAGAGGGTCTCTGGGCGGTTTACATAGCGGTCTAAGCAACCGAATTTTAACCTAACTAGGGCCACATAGTCTACAGGGTGGTGACTGCCTACCAGCACCCCAGGCTAGTGCTTACCGTCAGGAAGTTTCTCCTGATATCTAGCCGGTAACGACTCCCTTGTCATTCCCACCCATTCGATCTAGTCTTGCAATCCGGAGCCAGAGAGAATAGACCTGCTCCAGCTTCTACATGACAGCCCTTCAAATACTTGAAGACTGCAATCATGTCCCCTCCAAGCCTTCTCTTTCCCAGGCTAAACAGACCCAACTCTTTCAGCCTTTCCTCGTAAGACTTGGATTCCAGCCCTCTCACCATCCTGGTTGCCCTCTTCTGGACACGCTCCAGCTTGTCAACATCCTTCCTAAAATGTGGTGCCCAAAACTGGACACAGGACTCCAGGTGAGCCCTGACCACAACAGAATAGAGTGGAACTACCACCTCCCGTGATCTGGACACCATGCTTCTGTTGATGCACCCTGAGATTGCATTCGCTTTCTTCGCAGCCGCATCGCACTGCAGGCTCATGTTGAGATTGTTATCAACCAGAACACCCAGATCCCTTTCACATGTGCTGCTGTCCCATTCTATATCTGTGCCTTTGATTTTTTTTGTGCCCAGGTGTAGGACTTTGCACTTATCTCTATTGAAATCCATTTTATTTGCCTCCGCCCACTGTTAGCCCACCGCAACATCTTCAGATACAGCTAGAATGGGAATCCATCTGTCCTATTTATTATCTATTAATAGGATAGATGGACTCCCATTGTCGCTGTATCTGCAGAAGTGAGCCAGTGACTCACAAAAGCTCTCCCCCCGCCACAGATTTTGTTAGTCTTTCGGGTGCTCCTGGATCCTGACTCTTTTCTACTGCTTGTTGTTCAGTCGCACAGTCGAGTCCGACTCTTCGCAACCCCATGGACCAGATTACGCCAGGCACTCCTGTCTTCCGCTGTCCACTGAAGTTTGCTCAATTTCATGTTCGTTGCATCGATGGCACTGTCTAACCATCTCATCCTTTGCCGTCCCCTTCTTCTTTGACCTTCAATCTTTCCCAGCATCAGGGTCTTCTCCAGTGAATGCTCCCTTTTCATTGGGTGGCCAAAGTATTTGAGCTTCAGCTTCAGGATCTGGCCTTCCAGGGAACAGTCAGGGTTGATTTCTTTTAGGATTGAATGATTTGATCTCCTTGCAATCTAAGGGACTCTCAAGAGTCTTCTCCAGCACCATAGTTCAAAAGAATCTATACTTCGGCGCTCGGCCTTCCTTATAGTCCAACTCTCACAGCCATACATTACTACGGGGAATACCATTGCTTTGACCATGCGGACTTTTGTTGGCAAGGTGATGTCTCTGCTTTTTATCATGCTGTTTAGGTTTGCCATCGCTTTCCTCCCAAGGAGCAGGCGTCTTTTAATTTCATGGCTGCAGTCACCATCTGCCGTGATCTGGGATCCTAGGAACGTGAAGTCTGTCACTACTTTTCTACTGCTACAGACAGACTAACACGGCTCGACCCATCTTGATCTACCCCGTGCATAATTTTATAAACCGTTCTCAGGTTGTCTCTTTTCTAACTTGAAAAGTCCCCAGATCTTCAGCCTTTTCCCCTAGGGAAGGCGCTTCAGCCCCCTCATCATCTTGGTCTGCCCCTCCACCCGCTGGTGGACCTCCTGATGGCCCCTGGTATTTTTGGCCACTGCGTGGCACAGAGTGTTGTACTGGATGGGGCCGCTGGCCTGATCCAACATGGGCTTCTCTTACGTTCTTATGTGGCAAGAAATTATTAAAGATTTCTCTGAGGTCCGAAACCCACCCGTAGAGGAGGGTGCCTTTCCTGTCTCTCCATGACCCACTGCTCTGGCCTTCCCTGCCTCCATGGAACACATCTATCCCATTCGGTCCAGAAAAATTATCTGCCTTCCGAGGTGGCTCCCTGTTGCAACTCTGCACGAGTCACTAGCAGTGTTCCCTCTCAGCTGAGTTAGTGTGAGCTAGCTCACAGTTTTTTAGCCTCTGGCTCACACATTTTTGTCTTAGCTCAGGAAGGATGGCTCCAGGGCAAACTAATTTATGCAGTAGCCAAATTGCTTGCTCACAACTTTAATGCCGGTAGCTCACAAAGTAGAATTTTTGCTCACAAGATTCCACTGCTTAGAGGGAACATTGGTCACTAGTCTCAGTTGGCCTTCGTTCCACCGGGAGCCTGTCCTAGAACAGAGACCTACATTGGAACACGGTGCGGGCTTCTGTGAAGGCAGATAACTCTTAGGTCAAAAAGCCCTTGTCCCATGTGTTACCTGTGGGTTGCCAACCTGGGACTACAGGCAAAAGAAATCAGTTCATGTGGAGAAAATTGCTGCTTTGGAAGATGGACTCTGTGGCATCTATCAAAGTCCCATCCCTCCCCTCCCCTCCCCTCCCCTTCTTCCTAAGGCTTCAACCCCCCCCCCCAAATCTCCAGGTATCTTCTATTTGGACTGGTTTGATGCTGGTTTCACCTCAAATTGCACCCCTGGAATTTCTCTTTTGAGATCTTCCTGTTAAAAGACCTCCATTCATAACATAATACCATTTCCCTGGTGCTATGACTAGTGCTGTAACAATGAAATAGGATCGGGACGGGTTTCAATGCTTCCGTTGACAAACACAGGGCTTTTTCTTCCTCTGGCTTTCTCTTGAAAGGCAACAGGCACGCCGATGGAAATTAAAGATGAGCACAATTTGCTGTTTACTGAAGGAGAGTTAAGAAAATAAGAGAAGACAATGTTGGATCAGGCCAACGGCCCATCCAGTCCAACACTCTGTCACAGTGGCCAAAAATACCTGGTGCCATCAGGAGGTCCAGCAGTGGGGCCAGGACACTAGAAGCCCCTCCCACTGCTGCCCCCTCCCAAGCACCAAGAATACAGAGCATCCCTTGCCCCAGAGTTCCTATCTGTACCTTGTGGCTAAGAGCCACTGAAGGACCTCTGCTCCATAAGTTCATCCAATTCCCTCTTGAAGCCGTCCACGCTTGTAGCCGCCACCACCTCCTGTGGCAGTGAGTTCCATGTGTTCATCACTCTTTGTGATCTGCGTGACCTGAAAGCATGCCCTCGAAGGCAGTTATTAATTGTTTGACCCACCTGGTTCGAATAGATCCAAATGCCCGGGGTAATGCTGCTCGCCAATCTGGGGCCAGAAAGGAATTTTCCTCCAGGCCAGATTGGCCCAGGGATCTTGGCGGTTTTTTTGCCTTCCTCTGGGAATAGAGCAGGGGTCGCTGGGAGGGGGTGGGGGAGTGGAGGTATCTGTGAATTTCCCATGTCGTACAGCGGGCTGGACTCGATGATCCTTTAGGTCCCTTCCAGCTCTTAGAAGAAGAAGAAGAGATTGGATTTATACCCTGCCCTTCTCTACCCGAAGGAGTCTCAGAGCGGCTGACAAACTCCTTTCCCTTCCCCTCCCCACAACAGGCACCCTGTGAGGTAGGTGGGGCTGAGAGAGCTCTTTCGAGGAAGGCTCTTGAGGGAACAGCTCTGAGAGAACTTGTGACAGACCCAAGGTCACACCAGCAGCTGCATGTGGAGGAGTGGGGAAACAAACCCAGTTCTCCCAGATTATAGAGTCTGCGCTGTTAACCACTACACCAAACTGGCTCTCTTCTATTTCTGTGTTTCTCTATGATGCCTCCCCTTTGCAATCCAAAAGGACCCATTTTTTAAATTTCTTCAAGCGCCTTGCCTTTGGTGCAACTTGACAGCTGTTTTGCTCTTATTACCTTCTGATCTAATTAAGCCCATGAAACCTCCTGTATTGCTAAAGAAGTGTTTTACAAAGTGTAGGTCTGGGGATTCTCTGGCATAACACAAATTCTCTCTCTCTCTCTCTCTGTTCCAATTCGTCTTTTTATTTGTATTGAATATTCAGCCCTGACCTAGACAGCCTAGACTAGCTCAGTATTGTCAGATCTCGGAAGCTTAAACAGTGTCAAGTTAGTACTCAGATTGGGGACCCCCAAAAAAGACAAAAAAGGGGGGGGAAAGGGGGGGAGAACTCAACCCAAGATATGCTGTGATATATGAGGGTCAAGCTAACCAAATAAGTTATTACAAAAATACAAATATCTGTTATGGTGTACACATTAGAGGTAAAGGTTTCCCTTGCTCGAAAGCCAGTCGAATCCGACTCTAGGGGGCGGTGCTCATCTCTGTTTCCGAGCCGAAGAACCAGCGCTGTCCGAAGACTTCCCCGTGTTGATGTGGCCGGCGTGATTAAATGCTGAGGCACACGGAACGCTGTTACCTTCCCACCAAAGCAGTACTTATTTAACTACTTGCGATTTCTCGCTTTCAAACTGCGAGGTTGGCAGGAGCTGGGGCCAGAGATGGGAGCTCATTCTGTCACACGGCACTCGGGTCTCGAACCGCTGACCTACTGTCCTTCCGGTCTACAGCTCCTTGTCTTAACCTCTGGGCCACCGTGGCCCTGGTGTACACTTTAGTAAAAGATAAAATAGGTTAAAAGAAATAATCCAAATATCAGACTCTTAAAGCTTTTTACACACAGAGCTGAAAGTTTTACATATATGATCGATGGGTATATCGTACGACCAGTAGACCAGACGTGCTTCGGCCCCTTTGGGCCTTCCTCAGTGGTCAATATTACTATTGTAAAACAACACACGCACCCAGAAATTAAATATATGAACAAAGATTTTCTTTAGCAGTAATACCTTTGATGGAAGAGTCACACATCCAGACACGTCGGATATTTGTTACCAGAACAATTTGGAGAACGTGTGCAGTTACCATGAGAGGTTATCCGTGGCCTACTGTGTAAACTTTTAGCAATTGCACACCACGTGAGAAAGCGACACCGGGCTCCAATGTTCCTAAAACAAGCTATGATTTCAATAACAGGAAAAGATCTTGGGGTTGTAGTGAATAGCTCAGTGAAAATGTCAGTTCAGTGTGCTGCAGCGGTGAAAAGCGCAAACTCTTATGTCAGGGATTATTAGTAGGCCCCGTAGCTACAGTGGGGCATTTCGGGGCCTGGCCTCCTGAATTCCTGCCAAGGCCCCCTGACTTCCATCCAGCCCCAGGTCCCCGGCTCTGGGCCACCCGGAGGACCCCCCACCCTCACTCCTTCCCCAAGCATGGCTCGCTTCCCCACGTAGGCAAGCAGAATGTCAACGCCGCAAAAGTGAGTTTTTAAAATTTTTAATTTTTATTTCATTTCTTATTTTGTGACGTCAGTGCCCCCTGACTTATTTAAAGGCCCCCTGAATTACAAACTCCCGGCTACAGGCCTGACTATTCGGAAAGGGATTGAGAGTAAAATGGCCAATATTGTAAGGCCCCTCTATAGATCTATGGTGCGGCCTCCTTTGGAGTACGGCGCACAGTTCTGGTCCCCGTATCTCCGAAAGGACGTTGCAGATTGCTCAGCAATTTCATGGAGTGCCCACGAGTTCTTGTAGTGTGAGAAAGGGAGAAAAGTACCCCTTTCTCTACCTGCTCAATCCCATGCAGCTTATAAACCTCGATCATGTCACCCCTCAGCCGTCGTTTTTCCAAGCTAAAGAACCCCAAGTGCTTTAGCCTTTCTTCATAGGGAAAGTGTTCCAACCCTTTTACCATTCTAGTGGTCCTTTTCTGCACTTTCCCCAATGCTATAATACCCTTTTCGAGGTGTGGTGCCCAGAACTGTACACAGGCCAAATAAGCCATTCCCTCATGGCTCCGGAACACGCCCTTGGGAATCGCCTTTAGTAACCACCACCTCCTCAGTGACATTTGGGATGGTCCTTGATTTTCAGGAACCGAATTCCAGTTTGCAACGAAGCTTTTAAGCGAATGCTCCTTTGTAACACGCGCCTTCCACGCCGACGTGCGGCCCCCGCTTCATCCCATCCAGTCCAGCATCCAGATCCGATTCACGACGTCCGCCCTCCTGAAGCGTGGTTTTTAATTATCGGCGGTTGATCGCGCTTCTCTTTCTGGTCTCCCTTTTGCCCTAACGACCAGCAATAAGACGCCAACGCCGCGTCTCGCACGGATCATTACACCTGGATTGATTTTTCTTTTCTTCCCCGACTCCCCGTCCGTGCAAAACGGTTGAATGGGGTTGCAGAAGGGTCCATATCCCTGACAGAAAGCATTCGAGGGTCGGTCCGTTGCATCGTGAAGAGTTGTCTCTCTTTCTTCTCTTTCACTCCTGCGATGAACAGGGAGTTCAAAGGGCACCTCTCTTGGTGAGTGCTCAGCCCTCCGCTAATGGGCCTGGCGCAGGCATCAAAGGCAACGGTGCGCACCCGGCAGTTCATTGTCGAGAAGCCTTTCCAGCATTTCGGTGCCAGCTCACTCGAGCTCTGCTCCGGATCCAGCAGCTCTGATCGTGTGCAAAGCTCAGTCCATTCCCGGCCTCACTGATGAACTTTGCCCCCACGGCCACAGATGGACGAAGGAACTTCCCCTCATAGGAGACGGGAAATCCCATCTTCCCCCAACCCACTTCTCCCCTCTTGCTGGGGTTACCAACCTCCAGGCATCACAACTGGCCTCCAGACGATGGAGATTAGTTCTGGAAGAACTTAGCAGGTCGAGAAAGAGGTACTTTTCTCCCTTTCTCACAAGACAAGAACTCGTGGGCACGCCATGAAATTGCTGAGCAGTCGGGTTAGAACGGATAAAAGGAAGTCCTTCTTCACCCAAAGAGTGATTCACTCATGGAACTGACTGCCACAGGAGGGGGTGGCGGCTACAAGCATGGACAGTTTCAAGAGGGAATTAGATAAGCATACAGAGTAGAAGTCCATCAGTGGCTATTAGCCACAAGGTATAGATAGGGACTCTCAGTCTGGGGCAAGTGATGCTCTGTATTCTCAGTGCTGGGCGGGGGGTCAACAGTGGGAAGGCTTCCAGTGTCTTGGCCCCACTGGTGGACCTCCTGATGGCACCTGGTATTTTTGGCCACTGAGTGACACAGCGTGTTGGACTGGATGGACCACTGGCCTGATCCAACACTGGCTTCTCTTATGTTCTTAACAGTGGAGGGCTTCTAGTGTCCTGGCCCCACTGCTGGACCTCCTGATGACACCTGGTATCTTTGGCCACTGTGTGACAGAGTGTTGGACTGGATGGGCCATTGGCCTGATCCAACACTGGCTTCTCTTATGTTCTTATGACACTGTGGACCACCAAAAAGACAAATAAGTGGGTTCTGGATCAAACCAAGCCTTAGAACCGGGGTGCCAAACAGAGTTCCCTCTAAGCTGCGTTAGTGTGAGCTAGCTCACAGTTTTTTAGCCTCCGGCTCACACGTTTTTGTCTTTAGCTCAGGAAGGATGGCTCCAGAGCAAACTAATTTATGCAGTAGCCAAATGGCTTGCTCACAACTTTTAATGCCAGTAGCTCACAAAGTAACATTTTTGCTCAGCTTAGAGGGAGTACTGGTGCCAACTCTGGGTTGGGGGAATTCCTGGAGATTTGAGGATAAAGCCTGGTATATACACAGCAGGGTCTAATGTCATCAAGCCCAGCCTCCAAAGCAGCCATTTTCTCCAAGGGGAATTGATCTCTGTAGTCTGGAGATGAGTTGTAATTCCAGAAGATCTCCACACCTCACCTGAAGGCTGGCAACCCAAGGTTCTGGACCATCTTGAAACAGGGCCACCACTCACACGAAACCCAGAGCCCGTGTAGAATCGCCCAAGGAGACTCTTCTGCCTTGTTGGTCTCAAGTTTCGAATCGGGGCTTCATAGGGTTGCCAACTCCAGCTTGGGAGATTCGTGGAGACTTGGGTGGCTGGGGAGTAGGGTTGCCGGCTCCGGATTGGTAAATACATGGAGATTTGGGGGGGGGTTCCAGTCTGAGGAGGGTGGGGTTGGGAGAGGTGAGGGGCTTCAGTGGGGTATAATGCCATAGAATCCACCCACCTTATTGCCTGGATATTAGTTGTAACCCCCAGGAGATATCCAGCCACTGCCTGGAGGAATAGGTAGCACCGCAGGCTGTGCTGCAGGGACTGTGGGTGCATTTGTTCCTTTCTGATTACAGTGAATCATCCCGGATGGGAGACCATAGAATCATAGAATGTTAGAGCTGGAAGGGACCTTGCAGGTCATCTAGTCCAACCCCCTGCGCTCTGCAGGAGCATAGCCGAAAGATAGCCCTACGACATACCCGAAAGATGGTCGTCCAGCCTCCGCTTGAAAACCTCCAGCGAAGGAGCACCCACCACCTCCCGAGGCAGACTGTTCCACTGCTCAACCACTCTTACAGTCAGGAAGTTTCTCCTGATATTTAGCCGGTAACCAGGAGGTTCCTATCAAGGTCACTCCTGAGGGAGACTGTAAAAGCCCTTGCATTTGTGCATTCAATACAGAAATTTTGATTGAAGGACCTTCTTTTGCTGTAATGGGCAATTACTGCTGTTTGGTGTAGTGGTTAAGTGCGTGGACTCTAATCTGGGAGAACCGGTTTGATTCCCCACTCTTCCACGCACCTGGCTGGACGACCTTGGGCAAGCCATAGTTCTGATAAGAGCCGTTCTTGAAAAAAGAGCAGTTTCTGTCAAGGGCTCTCTCAGCCCCACCTACCTCACAGGGTGTCTGTCGTGGGGAGGGAAATGGAAAGAAGTTTGTAAGCTGCTCTGAGACACCTTTGGGTAGTGAAGGGCGGGGTATAAATCCAATCTCATCTCTTCTCTTTGTCTTCCACATTATTATTGCTCCTTAGCAAGATTACTCTGTTTGTATGTACTTCTTGGTCTTTTGACTACTTGTATTTCATCTGTCCTGTATCACGTCATATTATAATTGTTCACTATGTTATAATGGTCATGATTAGATTATTGGCGTTATTTTGATTATATACCTGTACATTTTGCGGGAGTCTTGGGCAGGCAGCCCTTTTTCGGAGTTTTGTCTTGTTCTTTTCCACCACCTGGAGGTTGGCAACCCAACTGGGGAGGACACCATTTGCACAGAGAGCTCAGCCGGTATAATGCCCTTGAGTCAGCCCTCCAAAGTGGCCCTTTTCTCCAGGGGAACTGAGCTCTGTAGCCTGGAGATCAGCCGTGATTCCAGCAGATCTCCAGGCCCTGCCTGGAGGCTGGCAACCTTAACTAGAGGCACTCTCTATTTGGCTTCTGTGTGTGTCTTTGTGTATTATACACAAAACTAGGGTTGCCAGATCTGGTTTGGGAAATACCTGGAGAGTTTGGGGGTGGCATCTGAGGAGGGTGGGGTTTGGGGCACCATGCTGTAGACGCCAACATCCAAAGCGGCCATTTTCTCCAGGTGAACTGATCTCTGTTGCCTAGAGGTCAGTTGTAATCAGGGCTATTTTGGGGCAGGAATGCACAGGAATGGAGTTGGCCACGCCCCCAAGTTGGCCACGCCCAGCAGGAACTCATTAGCATAATAGGCCACACCCAGCAGCAGGAACTCATTAGGATTGGCTGCATTAGGGGTGTCTGGCCTAACATGCAAAGGAGTTCCTGCTACAATAAAAGCCCTGGGTTTTGACAGCAAACAAGCTAAACAGAATAAGAAGCAAAAGGTGGGTGTGGCTGGATGACCACACTCCTGGGAACATGGGGGTGGCCTAATATGCTAATGAGCTGTGCTGTCAGGGGTGTGGCCTAATACGCTAATGAGTTTCTGCTGTTGGGTTTGGCCTATTATGCTAATAAGTTCCTGCTTGGCTTTTTCTACAAAAAAAGCCCTGGTTGTAATAGAAGGAGAGAGTGTGAAGGAGAGATTGGATTTATACCCCGCCCTTCATTCAGCGTCTCAGAGCGGCTTACAAACTCCTTTCCCTTCCCCTCCCCACAGCAGACACCCTGTGAGGGAGGTGGGGGATCTCCAGCCACCACCTGGAGGCTGGCAACCC
Organism: Gekko gecko; assembly: GCA_029375565.1. NCBI lineage: Eukaryota > Metazoa > Chordata > Lepidosauria > Squamata > Gekkonidae > Gekko > Gekko gecko. Next base: position 11,203,250 of record JAPDNY010000001.1, on the reverse strand, counting down.
TGCAACACAACACACAGAAACAACCCACCTTTCACATCTTACGATACATCTATATACTACCACCTGCCCCCATTTGTGGATAGCTAAATCTGCAGATTGGGGCCACGCAGAGGCTAAACAGAACTTGGCCCAAACTTGGGGCACTCCCCAGGTCTGCAGAAAAACCTGAAGAAATACACTGAGGCTGCGGTCACACGCGCTAAATAATCCACTTTTAGTACACTTTCCAACTGGATTTGTACTGTGTGAACTGGCAAAATCCAGTTGGAAAGTGTCCTGGAAGTAGATTGAAACAAGGGGAAACCCGCAAGAAACTTGCGGGGAGGGGCATTTCCCCATCTTTTCTTCCCTGTCCCCTCTTCTCTGCCAAAGTTCCCTCCTGTCGTCCTGCACCCACCCCTTTTCTATCAATCTTCCCTCACCCCCCCTCACCCTTTCTATGTTAGCTTTCCTCCCTACCCCCTTCTCTAGGAATTCTTTCTCACCCCTCTTCTCCACTCACCTCTTGTATGTCTCACCCCTCTCTTACCCCAGCCCTTCTCAGACAATGTCCTCTTTCCCCCACACCTACTCAGTCTGCCCCTCTCTCCCCCCTCTCTCTCACACACACAATGTCCCTCTTCAGCCTCCGTTTCTGCAGCTTCCTCATTTTTCTGACAGCAGTGTGGAGGCCGCACGCCTGGGAGGGATCTGGCGGCGGCGTCCTCTGCCCGTGGTTCCAGGGCTGCCTTCCTGGCAGTGGGGAGGCCAGCTGCCTGAGAAGGACCCGGAGATATCAGAAGGACCCGGCCCCATTACTCCAAGGCTGTCTTGCTGGCTGAGGGGAAGCCAGCCACTGAGCAAAGCTCCAAGTCCGGAGGAATCATGAGTTCCGACTGCGCAAGCGCAGACAACTCAGGCTTTTTATTTGGGGGGGTTAGCCTCCCCCGGTGTATTTTTTTTTTAACTTTTTACATTTTTCTGCAACTCTGGAGAGTACTCCAAGTATGCAGGAAAATCTTTAGCCTCCAGGTCCCCTTGTTCTGCAGAAATAAGTATCCGCACGCAGAGGGACCCTTCACTATTAGATATATAGATTGTTTAGTGTGTGTGAATGCAGCACCCCCTGAAAAGTAAAGTGGCAGACTCTGCACACAAGACACTGCTGCTGCCAGGCTTCAGGGTGGGTGATTAGCCTGGCGAAGGCTCAGCAATGGTGTGTGTGTGTGTGGGAGACGGGATTTCCCCCTGACTTTTGCAGGCCCCCACTTCGATAATGGTGCTTTCACACACACTAAATAACACACTTTGCAACTGTTCCCACCCAAAAAAAAGACACCCCCATGATGTCACCGACACAATGACATCACTTCTGAAAGTGACATCATCACGTTGGCAATGTCAGGGGTGACGTTCTACTTTTGGGGCAAAACTCTATGGTTTGTAGCCATTTTCACCATAGTTTTGCCCAAAAAGTATAGCGTGTCGTCCTGGGCATTGCCGGTGCAATGACATCACTTCCCCTGGCCAGCAGCAGGTAAGGACCTGACAACACTACCAGGTTGGGAAATACCAGATTTGGAGTGCCCAGGGATGGCACAGTTAGGGGCCGTGGTTGGGACTAGGCTTGCCAGGGAGCGGGTAAACCCCCGCCCGAGAGGCCCATTACCCGACGCTGGCAAATTGGGCCCCGGGGGGAACTCCACCCCCTTCCAGCACACGTCCCCAGCGTGATGATGTCACCCAGAGGTGACATCATCACGCTGGCTACGTTGGGGGCAGGCCACTCTATGATTTGAGGGAAAACTCTATGGTTTTCCCTCGAATTCTAGTGACCCCGCCCCCAACATGCCGACGCAATGGCGTCACTTCCGGGTGACGTCATTGCGGCAGTGCACGCACATGCACGAACTCCCAGGACAGTGTGGGACTCCCCCTGTTTGTAAATTTGGACTTGGCGACCCTAGTTGGGACATCACCAAAGTCTAACTTCATGCACCCCAAACTCCAAAGCAGCCATTTTCTCCAGGGGAGCCGATCTCTATAGTCTGGAACAGGGTCACCAGACCTCTGATCCATGCTTCCCCCCCAAGGGGCTCCAATGCACTCCTGGCCAGCTGACCGCTAAGGGAAGCTCCACTTCCAAACAGCCCACTCCCAATGACCTCATGCAGTAGAGTTGCCAACCTCTAGGTGGGGCCTGGGGAACCCCAGCTTTTACAACTGATCTCCAGCTGACAGAGATCAGTTCCTCTGGAGAAAATGGCTGTTTTGAAGGGCAGGCTCTCTGGCACTGTGCCATACTGAGGCCCCTCCCCTCCCCAAACCCCACCCTCTCCTGGCTCCACCCCCAAAGTCTACAAGTATTTTCCAACCCAGACCTGGCAACCTTATGCAGAAATGACATCATCAGACCGGGCATATGGCACAGCAAACCCTTCTAGAATTTTGGCCAGAACTCTATGGTAACCACTGAGTTTTAACCAAAGTGCTAGAGCATCACCAATGTGCCCAGCGCGTTGAGGTCATTTCCACCCTCCCCAGTCCCGGAGGTCTCCTTCCCACCCCGGACAACCCTAGTCTGGAGCTCAACTGTAATTCCGGGAGATCCCCAGGCCCCACCTGGAGGTTGGGAAGCCCTATTACACCACAGAGTCTCGCTGTAAAAACGGATCTTAATTTCATTCTTTCAATACCGAGGCCATTAATTAAGCGGTTGATTAATTAAGAAGGCCCGGCGGCCCCTCCCTCCGCCCACTCCCCCCCTCGGGATTCTCCGGCTTTTCGTCATTCAGTTTCCACAGCTGGGTTAGAGCCCGCCTAGACTCAGACTCCTATTGGCTCCCGTCCCCCGTTCCGTAATTCCATTGGCTGGGAGGGCTGCCGGTTTCCCTCCGACCGTTTTATTTTAAAAGCCGACTCCTCCCCAGGCGCGAGAACCGCCTCTCCTTTTAACCGCCCCCGACAACCGTTGCCCAGAGCCGCCGTTGATTGGCCGGCAGCGACGCGGCCCGCCTCCCCCTTCCGGAGTCCTCATTGGCTACCCGCCTTTTCGCTCAGGCAAGGGAGGGCGGGGCGAAAGCTAGGAAAAGGGGGCGGCGGAGGCGGCGGCCATTTTGGCTCGGTGGAGAAAGTGACAGGAGACCGAGGAAGAGGGCGCCGCGGCAGCGGGAGCGCCTTAGGCCTCTCCTTTCTCTGTCCGTCCCCCCCCCTTTCCTTCCCGCCATGTCGGAGACGCTCAGCGGCGACAGCCGCTCCGACGAGACCGGCGAAGAGAAACAGGTGAGGCGGGGGAGGGAATGCGAGGGAGAGCCCGGGCCGACCGTTGAAGGGGGGCTGATTGGCTCCCCTCCGCGCCACTCCGCGCCAAGCTGCCTTCCGATTGGCCGCCCGTGTGCGGTGCGCGCTGCCTATTGGCTGGCCGACCGCCGACGGGGCGGTCTTTCCGGTGTTTAGACCGTTGAAACCATAGAGATGATTTTTTAAAAACCTAAGAGTCACGCAGCCAGCCTGGACTTCCGATAAGCGGCCGAAAGCCTCCTTAGGTCGCGGCCCCGCCGGGCTTGTAGAGCGGAGGCGGCGTCATTCCGAAGAGCCCTCCCGGGTTTGAGTCGGAAGCCGCCGGTGGCGCTTTTCGGGGCAGGGGCCAGTCTTGGGGTTGCCAACCTCCAGGTGGGGCCTGGAGGTCTCGAGACGACAAGGATCGAGGGTTGCCATCTCTGGCTTGGGAGATTCCTGGAGATTTGGGGTTGGGGAACTCAGCAAGAATGTGATTCCAGAGTCTGCCCGGTTTCCTCCAGGGGAATTGATCTCTGTAGTCTGGAGATAAGGTGTAAGATCCAGGAAGAAGAAGAAGAGATTAGATTTCTACCCCGCCCTTCACTACCCGAAGGAGTCTCCCAGCAGTTTACAATCTCCTTTCCCTTCCCCACAACAGACACGCCCTGTGAGGCAGGCGGGGCTGAGAGAGCTCTTTCCAGAACTGCCCTTGAGAGAGCAGCTCCAAGAGACCTTGTGACTGACCCAAGGTCACACCAGCAGCTGCACGTGGAGGAGTGGGGAATCAAACCCGGTTCTCCCAGATTAGAGACCCTGCTCTTAAGCACTACACCAAACTGGCTCTCCAGGTGAGTTCACCTGGAGAAAATGCCTGCTTTGGAAAGTGGACTCTGTGGCGATCGGCAGCTCCGAACTGTTGAATGAGCCGGGCCGTAACATAACTTGGAGGAGATTGGATTTATACCCCGCCCTTCACTACCCAAAGGAGTCTCAGAGCGGCTTACAAACTCCTTTCCCTTCCCCTCCCCACAACAGACACCCTGAGAGGTCGGTGGGGCCTGAGAGAGCTCTTTTGAGGACTGCTCCTGAGAGAACAGCTCTGAGAGAACTTGTGACTGGCCCAAGGCCATCCAGCAGGTGCAAGGGGAGGAGTGGGGGGATCAAACCCAGTTCTCCCAGGTCAGAATCCACACACTTAACCACTACTCCAAACTAGCTCTGCCTGGAGGATGCCAACCTTAAAGAGATCGGTTTCCCCTGGAGAGAATGGCTGCATTGGAAGGTAGATTCTATGGCGTTATATCCTGTGAAGGTTCCGCCCCAACTCCCAGCCTCCTCTCCCAGTCTCCAGGAATTTCCATGCCTGGAGTTGGCAACCTTAGGCCATTGGCTGAGGAGGGTTCTGCCCACTTCCAGTGGGTGGCTCATTTAAGCCAGAGCCCGATAGAGGAGACCAGAGGGGTGGCTTGCAGATGCTGAGTTGGCCAGTCCACCTGTTCATAAAAGTCTTGTGTCTTTTCGACTCCAGCCTGGGGAATTCCTGGATTGGGTGGAGGGGGCAGTGTCCGTGAAGGGGAAATTTGGGGAAGGGATTTCACTTGGAATCTGCGGTGAACCAGACAGTGTTGCCCTCTGAAACTGCCATTCTCTCCAGGAGAACTCATCTTTGTCGTCCCCACCTGCAGTTTGGCAATCCTCGGTATCTTTGGTTCATTACTTTTTTGAGGTGAAGTAACAGGAGCTGCGGTGGCTCAAGTGGTTAAGACGCTGAACTGCAGGCTGTGGAAGGTCAGTAGTTCAGCAGTTCGAGACCCGAGAGTGCCGCATGACGGGGTGAGCTCCCGTCTCTAGTTCCAGCTCCTGCCAACCTAGCAGTTCGAAAGCAAGAAATTGCAAGTAGATAAATAGGCACCACTTCGGTGTGAAGGTAACAGCGTTCCGTGCGCCTTGGTGTTTAGTCATGCCGGCCACATGACCACGGAAACATCTTCGGACAGCGCTGGCTCTTCGGCTTTGAAACGGAGATGAGCACCGCAACCCTAGAGTCGGATTCGAATGGCTTTCGAGCAAGGGGAACCTTTACCTTTACCTAACAGAAGGCAAGTTTAATCATTGGCCTGTTTGATGTTCATGGTACTTAGACAAAACAAGTCAATTCCTTGCTCTCGTGAAACCAATAATTGGTTTTTAAAAAACGAATGGGGGGTCCGCTAGAGACTGCTGGCGCTTCCCTTTGGAGATGCCCTCCTGCAGGTCTAGTGCGTGGCCAGGAAGGAGAACCTTTGCTCCCCGATCGCTGTGCGCCTGCGGGTGAGGAAGCAGTCCTCGCTCCGGCAATTGCTGAACAAACGACTCCAGAAGAAACTGGGAAAAAAGAAGGCGGCACCAAAACAGGGTCATTCCCGGCTGCAGTGAACATTGGATGAGCCTGCTTGTCTCCGACCAGAAGGGCTGTTGCGTGCAGGGCTGGCGTCGTCATACCCTGAGGCGGGGCAGCTGCCGGGACTTGCTGTCATGGCCCTGCCGCCCATCCACCTTATGTGTTTTTCCCTGCCCATTTGCTTGCAGGCACTCCACCACCCCATGCTCCCAGCTTCCCAGCCAGAGAGTCAGCATGCTGTCATGCTTAAGAGCAGTGGCCTCTAATCTGGAGAATCTGGTTTGATTCCGCACTCCTTCACCACACGAAGAAGAAGAAGAAGAAGAGATTGGATTTATATCCCACCCTTCACTACCCAAGTGCTTACAAACTCCTTTCCCTCCCCACAACAGACACCCTGTGAGGGAGGTGGGGCTGAGAGAGCTTTGACAGAATTGTCCTTGAGAGAACAGCTCTGCCAGAACTATGGCTTGCTCAAGGTCATCCAGCAGGTGCAAGTGGAGGAGTGGGGAATCAAACCCGGCTCTCCCAGATTAGAAGACAAAGAAGAGAAGAGATTGGATTTATACCCTGCCCTTCACTACCCAAAGGAGTCTCAGGGCAGTTTACAAACTCCTCTCCCTTCCCCTCCCCACAACAGACACCCTGTGAGGTAGGCAGGGCTGAGAGAGCTCTGAGAGAAACTGGTCTTTTTCAAGGACAGCTCTTGTCAGAACTATGGCTTGCCCAAGGTCATCCAGCCAGGTACAAGTGGAGGAGTGGGGGAATCAAACCCGGTTCTCCCAGATTAGAGTCTGTGCACTTAACCACTACACCAAACTGGCGCTCTAGGAGCGCTGGGTGACCTTGGGCCAGTCCCAGTTCTCAGAACTCTCACAGCCACTGTGCCTCATGAGCTGCCTGTTGTGGGGAAAGGAAAGGAAGGCGATTGTAAGTTGCTCTGAAACTCCTTAAAGTAGAGAAAAACGGGGTATAAAAGCCTACTCTTCTTCTTCCCAGTATTGATAGGGACGGTCCTGCAGTTGGTCCACAACGTTAGCTGAGTGCATTAACTGGTGCTTTTTGGAAAAGAGCATGAACGTGATCCGGGTGGTTGTGGGCAGAGGACATGCCAGGAAGGGAAGAATTCACAGGTGGCAACGCATGGATGGATAGAAAGGGAGGCGTGAGGGCAGGGGCTGGTGGTGGGCAGAAAGGGGCCCCTAACCCTTGGCACTGGGCACATGGAACAGGACAAGGACCTGTTCTGTGCCACTCCAGAGGGAGAGACCAGATCTACTGAATGAGGGTAGGCTTTCAGTTGCACATTAGGAGAAACTTCCTCAGGGTAAGTGCAGTTTAACAATGGAATTGTTTGTCCAGAATGTGAAGGGGGCTGTCTTCAGTCAGAGGCTGGATGTCTTGTCTGCCAGGAACGGTTCAGCTCCGGGTTTCCTGCATCCAAGCAGGGGGTAGGCCAAGATAGCCTGTGAAGTCCTCATCAGCCCCGTGACTCTCCGCCAGCCCTGTGATTCACAAGCTGCTCTGTTCTGTTTTGCAGTGTTGCCAGAATCTTGAGGGCGAGACAGGCGTGGTGACTGAACATCTGTGTTTGGGCGGCCGCGCCGGTAGACAGGACAGCAGCTTCGTAAGCTGCGTCTGCCTGCACCTCTAAATGGGGGGGGGGGTTAAACAAACAGGGGCCGCGGAATCCCCAATGTTTGCTTTTGTGCTCGGAAGGTCACGTCCAAGTTTTGAATGCACTTAACGCTAGGGCATTGCATTGGCCGTGCAAATGGACGAATGAGCCCGGAATTTATTCCTTGGCTGGCCGGCCTGATTAATCTCCCTTTGAACTCCTTTTTCACTGCAAAGTTCTCTCAAACACGGGGTTATCGTCCTAGTTACTCTACCAGGCGAGAAAGGCTAGTGGAAGCAGGATTATAGAATCGCAGAATTGGAAGGGGCCATGCAGACCGTCTAGTCCAACCCCCTGCCCAGTGCAGGACTTGGGTTGTCACATGACTGCACGCTGACACCTCAGCAAGGGAATATCCCCAGCGATATCTGCTCCTGCTTTTTTCTGCTGAACATGTGAACGCTATCCCCTGCCGCTCTAGAAATACAAGGGAAGTTGTATGTGTGCGTTAAGTGTCAACAAGTCACTTCTGATTTATGGCAACGCTGTGAATTAATGTCCTCCGAAACATCCTATTGGTAACCTCCTTGCTCAGATCTTTCAAACCCAGGGCCTTCGTAGCTCCCTTTATAGAGTCCATCCATCTCGTGTTGGGTCTTCCTGTCGCCTTCGACTTTTCCTGACACTGGAGTGGTGTGCATGCACACAAAAGCGTATACCCAGGATTAACCTGTTGGTCTTAAGAGCCAGTTTGGTGTCGTGGTTGGGAGCGCGGACTCTAATCTGGGAGAACTGGGTTTGATTCCCCACTCCTGCAGCTGTGGGAGACCTTGGGCAAGCCACAGTTCCCTCAGAGCTGTTCTCTCAAGAGCAGTTCTGGAAAGAGCTCTCTCATCCCCAGCTACCTCACAGGGTGCCTGTTGTGGGAAGACAGAGGCAGCCACTGTGTGTATTGTAAAGCTGCCCTGAGACTTGGAGTGAAGGGTGGAGTATATATCCAATTTCCTCCTTTTCTCTTCCTCTTCCTCCTCCTCCCTTCTTCTTGCCACCGAATTCAAACTTCATTCTATTGTTTCATCAGATCTACCCAGCTACCCACCTGAACCTGCCTTTTCCAGCGACTCCCGTCTTCTCATAACGTGACCAAAGTCCGATCGCCTCAGTTTAGTCATTTTAGCTTCTGAGGAGAGTTCAAGCTTGAAGTTAGGGGTGAAATAAAACCAGGGGAGGTTAGTGGCCGTGACTTTCTGCTTTGGCTGACTGAACTCACCACTCCCTGTCATGGACTAAAATCAGCCTCGCAAAGAAATTAATAGCTCGTAATGAAAAAATGTCCCAGCCCTGTTAAGCAGTGACGCCGGAGTGAGTGATTTGTAGCTCATTGGCAGGCCTACCTTTTTTGATTTACAAAAACGTGTACCTGGGTAACGTGGAGGGCATTTGTGACTCGCCATACCTGACCGCTAATCTTGAACTGCGGCAGTTTCCTAAGGAAGAATGTAATAAGGGGATATTTTGTATTGAAAGGTGGGGGATAAACGTTTCAAATAATTTCAGAGGGTAGCAATGCAACAGGTTTGAGTCCCAGAGCACCTTCGAGACCAACCAGAACTCCAGGATATAAGCTTTTGAGAGTCAGAGTTCCCTTCGTCAGACACTAATAGGAATGAGTCTTGGTTTTGATATGTTGTCGAAGGCTTTCACGGCCAGAGTTCATTAACTGTTGTAGATTTTCCGGGCTGGGTGGCCGTGGTCTTGGCATTGTAGGACCTGAAGTTTCGCCAGTAGCTGTGACTGGCATCCTCAGAGGTAGAACACAGAAAGACTCTCTGTGTCAAAAGAACCTATTCAGTTCCTCCATTAGCATGTTCATAGCCTGGGGAACTCCTGCATGATAATGACTCAGCCCTACCCCACCTTCCTGAGTAGATATAAATTACCCACCTACCATTTTTCTTCTCACCTTGACACAGAGAGTACTCTGTCTTTCTGTGTGATACCTCTGAGGATGCCAGTCACAGCTGCTGGCCAAACATCAAGTCCTACAATGCCAGGACCACGGCCAGACAACCCGGAAAATTACAACAGTGTTGGTTTTGGTTTGCTTGTTTTGCAAGGCTAGTTAATCCTGGGCTTTTCTTGCTCTCTCTGCTCATACCGGGTGAGTCTGCGTAATAAAGGGGTGTGGCTTTAATGCCTGTTTTATGGTCACAGTTTTCCCCAGAGAAACCTGGGCATCGTTGATGGTTGAAGACAGGTCTCGTTTTATAGACCCCGCGAGCTGTGAATTGCTGCTGGAACTGACAAACCAGAGGCATCCCTATATGTATAAGATCACCGTTCTATCACTGTCCGACTCCGGCAGACAAAAGTACTAGACTTAGGTTATTCTTGTTGGCTATTTTTCCATTCCAAAAAAACCAGCCCCAAAACAAAACCATTCCCTGACTCATTGGTGGCAAGGGATGGGACTCCTGACCTTCAGGACTAGCCAAGAATGTCTCAATTCCAGTGATGCGGGTTTTTTCCACTTCGGATCCAGCTGTATGCGTCTACTCTGGGGACAGCTTGTGGGACTGGAGTTTTTGAGACTCTGGATCACATACTGATTTGCCCCTGGGACCCATTTACTAAGCAACAAGACGCTGGGCCAGTTTCCTAAGGCTACTAGCTTCTAAGTAGACACTTTTTGGGGGGGAATGCCATTCACGTGGGATTCGGCCAAAATGAAGACGAGGAAGAAGAGATTGGATCTACACTCCGCCCTTCACTCGGGAGTCTCGGAGCAGCTCACAAACTCCTTTCCCTTCCCCTGCCCACAACAGACACCTTGTGAGCAATGCTCCCTCTAAGCTGAGTTAGTGTGAGCTAGCTCACGGGTTTTTTTAGCCTCTGGCTCACACATTTTTGTCTTCGCTCAGGAAGGATGGCTCCAGAGCAAACTAATCTATGCAATAACCAAATTGCCTGCTCACAGCTTGAATGGCAGTAGCTCACAAAGGAGAATTCTTGCACACAAGACTCCACAGCTTAGAGGGAGCATGGTCTGTGAGGCAGGTGGGGCTGAGAGAGCTCTTTCCAGAACTGCCCTTGAGAGGACAGCTCTGAAAGAACTTACGACTGACCCAAGGTCATCCAGCAGCTGCAAGTGGAGGAGCAGGGAATCAAACCCGGTTCTCCCAGATTAGAGTCCGCGCTCCTAACCACTACACCAAACTGGCACCAAATAGCTTGGAAAACAGGCAGGAGCCTCATCCTGAGTCATATCCAGCTAGCCCAGTCCTTTGTCCTCTGAGTGGCTCGTAGCCCTTCAAGATCTGGAACTGAGAAAGCTGTGGCAGGAGGGTGGACCCCTCACTGGTCTGACCCAGCAGGTGTCTTCTGATGTTCTTCTCAGGGGAAGGCCTCGGCCTCCCTGCCCTGCTTTTGGACCTCCAGAGGAACTGGGTGGCCCCTGTGTGAGACAGGATGCTGGACTAGATGGACCCTCACTGGTCTGACCCAGCAGGTGTCTTCTGATGTTCTTCTCAGGGGAAGGCCTCGGCCTCCCTGCCCTGCTTTTGGACCTCCAGAGGAACTGGGTGGCCCCTGTGTGAGACAGGATGCTGGACTAGATGGACCCTCACTGGTCTGACCCAGCAGGTGTCTTCTGATGTTCTTCTCAGGGGAAGGCCTCGGCCTCCCTGCCCTGCTTTTGGACCTCCAGAGGAACTGGGTGGCCCCTGTGTGAGACAGGATGCTGGACTAGATGGACCCTCTCTGGTCTGACCCAGCAGGTGTCTTCTGATGTTCTTCTCAGGGGAAGGCCTCGGCCTCTCTGCCCTGTTGTTGGCCCTCCAGAGGAACAGGTTGAGGTGGGGTGAGCCAGGATGCCAGACTAGATGGACTGTCGGTCTGATCCCACAGGGCTCTTCGGATGTTCTTAACTTGCTGAAGGCCATGCTGATGAAGCCGTGGTGGTGATGTGGCTCGCCTTCTGCTTCCACATCAGACTCGGATGGGTCAGAAGCACTGACTTTTCTGCCTCCTTTCCAGCAGCAGTACAGCTTCTGTCCATAGATGACCCATGGAGCAGGGCGCGGCAGCAGTTGATGGGCCTCGTCAAGCTCGGATTGCTCCTTGTCCCAAATAAGCGGCGTAGAGCAGGTCTCTCTTGCCAGACTCAGAATGGCATGGCAAAGGGCTGGGCAAAGCTGGCTGAGTTTCAGGAAGCGAGCATAACCGGGGGCATTTGGCGGGGCATCGGTTGAACTCTGTTCCATGGCTTTGCCAGGCCATGAATCATTTACTTTGCCAGGGCGAGGTTGTGCATTACCGAGCTGAACGTGGCAGGATTTTTATCAGGAAGGATTCTGAGCCATTTTGTCCAGGCTGCATTGGGGAAGTCAACATTGGAATTGGAGTCACTGGTTTTCAGAGACAATTCTTGCCCCTTGCCAGGGTTGGAAGAATTCCAGGTACTTCCAGAGTCAGTTTGGTGTAGTGGTTAAGAGCGCAGACTCTAATCTGGGAGATCTGCGTTTGATTCCCCACTTCTCCACATGCAGCTGTTGGTGTGACCTTGGGTCATTCACAAGTTCCCTCAGAGCTGTTTTCTCAAGGGCAGTTCTCGAGAGAGCTCTCTCAGCCCCGCCTACCTTACAGGGTGTCTGTTGTGGGGAGGGGAAGGGAAAGGAGTTTGTAAGCTGCTCTAAGATTCCTTTGGGTAGTGAAGGGTATGATATAAATCCATTGTCCTCCTCTTTCTCGCCCAGACTCCTTAAAACTTGATGTTGGTGCCCGGGAACCATTTTCTCAGCTCCGTGCAGGGAACCTGCCATTCTTTCCCCAACCCTGCCCGTGCTCTTGGCAGGGTCTTCAGTGGTGGTCCTAGGCCCAGTTGATTACAACCAACAGTCCCTTGGCTTTCATGGAATTCTAAATTACAGTTCCTTAGACCTTCTGGATATGTTCCTTAGACCTGGCCCCACTGCTGGACCTCCTGATAGCACGTGGTATTTTTGGCCGCTGTGTGACAGAGTGTTGGACTAGGTGGGCCATTGGCCTGATTCAGCATTGGCTTCTCTTATGTTCTTCTGTAGACTTGGACTCAAGATCCCAAAGGGGAACACAGGGCTGTCGGTGTCTGATGCATAGACAGTTGTGGAGGGACTCTGTAGCTCAGGGGCAGAGCCTCCAATTGGCGCGCAGAAGGTCCCAGGTTCAGTCCCCAGCATCTCCAGTAAAAAGAACCAGGCAGGAGGTGATGGGAAAGACCTCCGCCTGAGACCCTGGAGAGCTGTAAAGAGGGGCTGTGGCTCAGTGGCAGAGCCTCTGCTTGGCATGCAGGAGGTCCCAGGTTCAGTCCCCGGCATCTCCAGTTAAAAAGGACCAGGCAGGAGGTGATGGGAAAGACCTCCGCCTGAGACCTTGGAGAGCTGTAAAGAGGGGCCATGGCTCAGTGGCAGAGCATCTGCTTGGCATGCAGAAGGTCCCAGGTTCAGTCCCCGGCATCTGCAGTTAACAAGGACCAGGCAAGAGGTGATGGGAAAGACCTTCGACTGAGACCCTGGAGAGCTGTAAAGAGGGGCCATGGCTCAGTGGCAGAGCCTCTGGTTGGCATGCAGGAGGTCCCAGGTTCAGTCCCCGGCATCTGCAGTTAAAAAAGGACCAGGCAGGAGGTGATGGGAAAGACCACTGCCTGAGACCCTGGAGATCTGCTGCCTGAGAAGAAGATACCGATTTTGATGGACCAAAGGTCTGATTCAGTATAAGGCAGTTTCACATGTGTTGTTCATGTGAGTAATTCTCTTATAATAGATGTATCTGGCCCTGACACGAATAGCCCAGGCTGGCCCGATCTCGTCAGATCTCAGAACCAAGCAAAGGTCATCCCTGATCCGTATTTGGAACGGAGACCACCATGGAATACCGTAGTCGTGATGTCAAGGCAAACAACGGCAAACCACCTCTGAATGTCTTTTGCCTTGACCTGGATGGCCCAGGCTGACCCGATCCCGTCAGATCTCGGAAGCCAAGCAGGGTCGGCCCCGGTTAGTACTCAGATGGGGGACCACCAAGGAAGGTCAAGGTCGCTATGCAGAGGCGGGCAATGGCAGACCACCTCTACTTCATCTCTAGCCTTGAAAACCCGACAAGGTTGCCATAAATCAGCTATGACTTGATGATGAAGGAAGCTTCGACTCTTGAAAGTTCTTACCTTGAAAAATAGCCTTGGTCTCCGAAGGGGATTATTAGGAAGGTTATTGAAAACAGATCAGCCAATATCATAGTGCCCCTATATAAATCAATGGTGCGACCTCATTTGGAATACTGTGTACAGTTCTGGTCACCACACCTTAAAAAGGATAGCTTTGGGGAAAGTGCCGAGAAGGGCAACTAGAATGATAAAAGGGAACACTTTCCCTACGAAGAAAGGTTAAAGCGCTTGGGGCTCTTTAGCTTGGAGAAATGATGGCTGAGGGGTGACATGATCGAGGTGTATAAGATTATGCATGGGATAGAGCAGGTCAAGAAAGAAGTCCTTTTCTCCCTTTCTCACAATACAAGAACTTGTGGGCACTCAATGAAATTGCTGAGCGGTCAGGTTAGAATGGATAAAAGGAAGTCCTCCTTCACCCAAAGAGTGATTCACACATGGAATTCACTGCCACAGGAGGTGGTGGCAGCTACAAGCATGGACGGCTTCAAAAGGGAATTAGATAAACATATGGAGCAGAGGTCCATCAGTGGCTATGAACCACAAAGTATAGATAGGAACTCTCAGTCTGCGGCAAGTGATGCTCTGTACACTCGGTCCTTGGGAGGGTCAACAGTGGGAGGGCTTCTAGTGTCCTGGCCCCACTGGTGGACCTCCTGATGGCACCTGGTATTTTTGGCCACTGTGTTTTGGCCAACACTGGCTTCGCTTACATTCTTCTGTCTGGGGCAGTAATGCTCTGTCTTCTTGGTGCTTGGGGTGGGGGGGCAACAGTGGGAGGGCTCCTAGTGTCCTGGCCCCACTGCTGGACCTCCTGATGGCCCCTGGTATTTTTGGCTGCTGTGTGACAGAGTGTTGGACTGGATGGGCCACTGGCCTGACCCAACACTGGCTTCTCTTACGTTCTTATAGATAGAATACACTGTCTGGAGCATGTGATGCTCTGTATTCTTGGTGTTTGGGGGGTGTTAACAGTGGGAGGGCTTCTAGTGTCCTGGCCCCACTGGACCTCCTGATGGAACCTAGTATTTTTGGCCGCTGTGTGACAGAGTGTTGGACTGGAGGGGCCATTGACCTGATCCAACATGAGCTTCTCTTACGTTCTTCTGTCTGGGGCAGTGATGCTCTGTCTTCTTGGTGCTTGGGGTGGGGGGCAACAGTGGGAGGGCTCCTATTGTCCTGGCCCCGCTGCTGGACCTCCTGATGGCCCCTGGTATGACAGAGTGTTGGACTGGATGGGCCATTGACTTGATCCAACACTGGCTTCTCTTATGTTCTTAAGTGCTAGTGGACTCAAATCTAGCCATAGAGACCACCTTTGCTATCTTCCTTCTGGCCCTGCTGGCTATCTAAGCTGGGCTCCGGGCCCGCCCTTTCACGGTTTGCATTCAAAAAAAGTTATTTGCAAGCCTGAAGGCTCCAAACCAAGGGTTGCCTCGATGCCTCATCCCTCAGCAACCTTCCCCGACGGAGGGCTTGTGTAGACAGGACTGCTGCATGGAAAAGCCTCTCCATCATCCCCCCGTCACTGCTGCACCAAAGGTTTCGTCGTCGTCGTCGTCCCCCACCCGTCGTCTTAGTTTTTCTCTGAGTCATCTACTTCTTTTCCTCCAATGATGCCAGCTGCAGTCGTGTGCCGGAGAGCCGCTTGGCAATGAGACGCCTTGAGCAAAATCTTCTTCAGGGACGCAGTGTGTCTCTGGCTCTTGGCCTCCACTGGCTCTCAAAAGAGGCGAGACGAACGATTGTCAGTGCAAAGCCAGAAATCTGATTCATGCCTGCAAATGGCAGAATGTTCATAAAGTACCAGTCTGCTTTGGTGATATAATAGAAAGAGGCTAAAAATACAACTTCGCAGCCGCACGTCACTGGCCGCGTGGCTGCGATGTTGTCGGGGGCGGGTTAGGGTGCCCCGGGGGAATGCATCAGCAATAGAATGCCGGTAACCACTCTAGCTCTGTGGGGAAGGGGGCAGAGGTTTTGGCGGAAGGAGAAAAGGGCAGCTGAAGCGTGGGAAGATGGCCAGGGTGTGTGTGTGTGAAGGGTCATGGAAAAGCAGAGACCCGGCAGACGCTGGGGCTTAGAAGCCATCTGCAAGGGAAGGACGGTTGAGTGAGGCAGAGGACTCGGGGAGGTATCCAAGATTCTGAAGAACTGGGAGAAAAGGCCAGACTGAGATAGATGCCAGGGAGAGGGGCGGGGGCTCAGTGGAAGAGCCTCTGCCTGGCATGCAGAAGGTCCCAGGTTTGATCCCTGGCATCTCCAGGTAAAGGATCTCTGGTAGGAGGTGGTGTGAAAGGCCTCTGCCTGAGACCCTGGAGAGCTGCAGAGAGGGGCCATGGCTCAGTGGAAGAGCCTCTGCTTGGCATGCAGAAGGTCCCAGGTTCAATCCCTGGCATCTCCATTTAAAAGGACCATGCAGGAGTTGATGGGAAAGACCTCTGCCTGAGACTCTGGAGGGCTATAAAGGGGGGCTGTGGCTCAGTGGGAAAGCCTCCCATGTTCCATCCCCAGCATCTCCAGTTAAAGGATTAGGCAGGAGGTGGTGTGAAAGGCTCCTAAGTGAAAGCCTGGTGGAAGAGCTCCGTCTTGCAGGCCCTGCAGAACTATAAAAGGTCCCACAGGGCCCTGATCTCCTCCAGAAGCTCATTCCACCAGTACGGAGCCGCCACCGAAAAAGCCCTGGCCCTAGCTACAGCCAGCCTGGTGCCCTTAGGGCCTGGGAGGGCCAATGGATTTTGATTCTCTGACTGTAGTGCTCTCTGGGGTATATATGGGGAAAGGCGGTCCCTCAGGTAAGTCTTTGTGTGGGCCAAGAAGATGGAGGAGGTACATGCAGGTTGAACTTCACCTAGTCAGCCAGGGGTCCTGGAGGTTGGCTTTTTGTTGTTGTTGTTTTGGCCTTCTTCTCTGCATGAGAGCAGGGGTCACTGGGGGTATGTGTGGGGAGGTATTTGTGAATTTCCTGCCTTGTGCAGGGGGTTGGACTAGATGACCCTGGAGGCCCCTTCCAACTCTGTGATTCTATGAACTTCACCTCGTTCTTGGAACTGCAGGTCACTGTTTGACCACAAGGGCCCTGTTAGTCCCTGCACTGAAACTATAGAGCAAGCCGGGCTGCAGAGTGTGATTGCTCCAACACCCTTCGGGCAGAAGGCGGGATTTGAACTTGGCTCTGCTGGTTCTGGATGCAGGTCCAGGTCTCCACCATTGTAGGAAGGGTGTGGCGTGTGGATGGTGTGAGGCTTCTGCATACTGTGGTCCGTGGCCCCTTCATGCAGCCACTGCCTTTAGATCCCGTTTCTCTCCCAGGCCTCAGAGCAGAGTCCCAGGGCTGGATTCCGTTGCTTTCTATCATGGAGAAATGTGTGTGGTGCCAAATGTGAAGGGAGGGATCCCCTTCCCGGGGATGTTGCAGGACTGGACCCCGGTCACTTTGGTTCAGCACAGGGCTCTCTGGGCATGGTGCATCCTCTGAAAGGGGGGATTCCAAAGCAAACCCCCTCCCCATTCTTCTAACAAATCAATGGGAATAGACAGCTGCGTAGATCTTTCTCCTTGGTGTAGCTGGACTCAATATCTTTTGGCTCTCCAGGTCTCTCTCTGGCCTGTAGTCCATACCACCCTGTCCTTGTTTTGGAGACAGGTCAAGATGGCTGGCCGTGTTAGTCTGCAGCAGTAGAAAAGAGTAAGAGTCCAGGTAGGCCCTTAAAGACGAACGAAACTCGCGGCAGGGGCGGAGTTTTCTTGAATCACTGATTGCTTTTTCAGAAGGAGAGTTTGCTGCATTGCGACAGATAACGAAGCTCAAGTCAATGCATCCTCCTGGACTGAATCAAGACCTAAGCTTCCTGTTTCATTACCAATGCCGATTTCTCCACACCTACTGTCTCTCTGCATATCACATCTAATCCAATCACACCTTCTATGGTCATTTGCCTGCTTAATGTCATTTGCCATTTGAAATCACTCCGTTCTCCTTTTGGAAACAGTCCAATTATATCTGACAGAGAGAGCTTTTGACTCTCTGAAGCTCAGAACCCCAAAATCTTTTTGGTCCCTGAGATGCTCTTGGATTCAAGTTTGGTTCTTCTATTGCACACTGACACAGCTACGATCTGCAAACAGTCCTCTTGTAGAACTTCTGGACTGTTTGACCCCAAACAGAAGGACTTCTCATCTGTCTACAAATACCATGAATCCCTGTGACACCCTGTAATGATTTCTTGTTTTGGTGCATGTGTTTCTTTAAATGTTTAGTTTGACTGCCATAATGTAAGGAGAGTGATAGAGGGAGACAAGTGTGATGTGATTGGCTGATGACTGACAGAGTGGGAGGAGGTGTCTAATGAGGTGGTTCTATGTGTGGAGTTTGGAGAGAGAGCATAGTCTGTGTGACTATGGCAGTTTGAGTCTATTCTCTGTGAATAAGACAAACAGCATAGTCTGTGTGACTATGAGAGTATGAGTCTATTCTGTGTGAATAAGACAAAGAGTTTAGCTTGGGCGGATATATATATATATATATGAGAGAGAGAAAGATTAGACTGTCAGAGTGGGGTTGTGGAGTTTGAAAGACTGTTTGTGACGCAAAGCTTTGCCAGTTATATTTACAAGTTCCTTTCTTCAGCAATAGTTCAAAATAACCGGAAACCTATTTTGTTCTTTATTAAATAAATCCTTTTTTGTTGTTTGTTTAAACTTATCCCAGCAATCAGAGCAGTCCTTCCTCAGGGCCACATAGTCCCCTGAAGTGCCCAGACCCTAGGTCATTCTACCAAAAGAGAGAGATTTGGAATTTTTTAATTCCTGGTGGCATCAGAAATCTACCAAGTTCATGTACACAGAGTGTGTTTTAAAGGTAAAACCCAATAAACGAGAACATCACACACCCACTATCCCCAGTTTATAATACTGTGTTTGCCTGTCACCACCTTGAGTCAACACGGCTACCGAGTTGTTCCCAGAGCTACTATGGGTGTGATTTCGCTGTTCAGCCCTGCCCGTCCAGTGGCTAAATCTACTTGGGATTTTAGCTGGTTCTGTCCCAGAGTCTCCAGGGTGATGCAAATAGATTTTTAAAGGGCAGCCTCTCCACCTCCGGCTACAATTCCAGCCAGCTGGCAGCAAAGCCCATAGAATACTCAGGGTTCGTCAGCAGAGGAGAGCTCTGGGGTGATGCTGTCTGCCCATCCAAAAATAGGCTGGGATGTTGGCGAGGGCCCTTCTGCCCGAACAAAGGCTTTTCTGGCTCAGAAGTCCGTAATGGCTCATCGGTTAATGGAGAGCCCACAGTGGCTGCTAAGAACTGACTCTGTTTTTCACCTGAGTGCACTGGGACTGCTTGTGTCCCCGTGGCCGAATGGGACTGAGCAGATTTCGCCTAAGCAAGCATAGGTAGAAATGACCGGGTTTTTTGGGGTGGGGGGGATGATATGGTATCCCAAAGAATAACAAAATCGAGAGGCAGGCTATCAGGCCACTTCTCTGAACATCCTCCAGGCCCCAGTCGGAGTCTCCAGAGGTCACCATGACTTCCAGGCACGGGCACACATGCACACAAATGCAAAAAGTGTTTGTAAAATATGTTCATTCCAGATCGCTTTCCTGAGTTGTTTTGCTGTGGGAGGGAATTTAGCCTCTCTATTTAGAGGCTAAAGTATGTCACGTGGTGTTAGCAGTGGGATTGTTACAGGGCTCAGTCATAAGAACATCAGGAGGTCCACCAGTGGGGCCAGGACACTAGAAGCCCTCCCACTGTTGCCCCACCCAGGCACCAAGAATAGTGTGCATCACCTGCCCCAGCCTGAGAGTCCCTATCTATACCTTGTGGCTAATAGCCACTGATGGACTTCTGCTCCATATGTTTATCTAATTCCCTCTTGAAACTGTCCATGCTTGTAGCTGCCACCACCTCCTGTGGCAGTGAGTTCCATGCGTGAATCACTCTTTGGGTGAAGAGGGACTTCCTTTTATCCGTTCTGACCCGACTGCTCAGCAACTTCGTTGAGTGCCTGCTAGTTCTTGTCTTGTGACTTCCGTCCTTAAATTTCTTCTTCCTTTCAGGATACGCAAGAGAAGGAAGCGGTCATCCCCGAGCGAGCCGAAGAGGCAAAGCTGAAGGCCAAGTACCCCAGCCTCGGACTTCAGAAGCCTGGAGGGTCGGACTTCTTAATGAAGAGGCTCCAGAAAGGGGTACGTGCCCAGTTCTGCCCCCCCCCCGCCCTATATGTCCAAGACTCCAAGCTCCTAGAGAGACTTCGGTGAGCTTCTCTGGAGCACTTGGCGATTGGCTGTTCGAACTGTTGAATGAGCCGGGCCATAACATGAAGAAGAGGAAGAGATTGGATTTATACCCCACCCTTCACTACCCACAGGAGTCTCAGAGCGGCTTACCATCTCCTTTCCCTTCCCGTCCCCACAACAGACACCCTGTGAGGTGGGTGGGGATGAGAGAGCTCTCAAGAGAACTGCCCTCAAGAGAACAGCTCTGAGAGAACTTGTCACTGACCCAAGGTCACCCAGCTGGCGGGGAATCAAACCTGGTTCTCCCAGATTAGAGTCCATGCTCTTAACCACTACGCCAAACACATTATCATCATCATCATCACTTTATTACAGTTCGTAACCAGCACAAAACAGTCCAGATATATCAAAAAACTGGATATCAAAATATGACTATAATAATATGAAATTTAGATACTAATGTAGAGACAGAACAAAATTGAAGCATTTACAGATGATTAGAATGAAGGTTCCTCTTTTTTGTGTGTGCTAGACCTCTGGTTGGCGACTAGATGGGCCACTCGGCGTGGCGTGCCACTTTTCTCTTTAGGGGAGCCAGTGTGGTGCAGTAATTAAGAGCAAGCAGCAGACTGTAATCTGGAGAACCGGGTTTGATTCCCCCTCCTCCTCCGCGTGAAGTCTGCTGGGTGACCATGGGCCAGTCACGGTTCTCTCAGAACTCTCTCAGCCCCACCTACTGCACAAGGTGCCTGTCGTGGGGAGGGGAAGGGCATGCCATTGTAAGCCGCTTTGAGGTTCTTAGAAAGAAGAGACAAGCGGGGTATGAAAGCCCCCTGTTCTCCGTGAGAAGCCAGGACTGTGTCACCCTTTCTCTAGGCCAGGGGTGGCCAAAGTGTGGCTCGGGAGCCACATGCAGCTTTTCCACACATATTGTGTGGCTCTCAGCAGGGCGGCTGGGGAAGCGAAGGGGAGGCATACCTTTCTGATTGGTCTTCCCTTCCCCAGCCAGTGTTCCCCTCCCTGAGTAGGCTTGAGGTGGGGGGGAGCAGAAAAAGAAAGCAACTTTAAATGCTTTCTCAAAGCTCCCACACATACACCTTGGGCTGGCCAGCTTAGAGAGGCATTTGTCTCTTTAAATTCCTTTACCAAGCCAAGCTAGCTGAAGTTTCTTCCCTCCCTCCCTCTTCTTTCTTTCTTTCTTTCTTTCTTTCTTTCTTTCTTTCTTTCTTTCTTTCTTTCTTTCTTTCTTTCTTTCTTTCTTTCTTTCTTTCTTTCTTTCTTTCTTTCTTTCTCTCTCTCTCTCTCTCTCTCTCTCTCTCTCTCTCTCTCTCTCTCTCTCCCTCCCTCCCTCCCTCCCTCCCTTCCCTCTCTCTCTCTCCCTCCCTCCTCTGTTTGCTTTCTTTCCACCTTTCTCTTTCTCTTTCTTTCCTTCCTTTCACTCTTTCTTCCCTCTCCCTTATCTATTTTCTTTCTTTCTCTCTCTCTCTCCCTCCCTCCCTTCCTCTCTCTCTCACTCCCTCCCTCCTCTGTTTGCTTTCTTTCCACCTTTCTCTCTCTCTCTTCTTTCCTTCCTTTCACTCTTTCTTCCCTCTCCCTTATCTATTTTCTTTCTTTCTTTCTTTCTTTCTTTCTTTCTTTCTTTCTTTCTTTCTTTCTTTCTTTCTTTCTTTCTTTCTTTCTTTCTTTCTCTCTCTCTCTCCTTCCTTCCTTCCTTCCTTCCTCTCCTTCCTTCCTTCCTTCCTTCCTTCCTTCCTTCCTTCCTTCCTTCCTTCTCTCTCCCTCCCTCCCTCCCTCCCTCCCTCTGTTTGCTTTCTTTCCACCTTTCTCTCTCTCTCTTCTTTCCTTCCTTTCACTCTTTCTTCCCCCTCCCTCATCTTCTCTCTCTCTCTCTCTCTCTCTCTTTCTTTCTTTCTTTCTTTCTTTCTTTATTTCTTTCTTTCTTTCTTTCTGTCTTTCTGTCTTTCTGTCTCTCTCTCTCTCTCTCTCTCTCTCTCTCTTCCTTCCTCTATTTGCTTTCTTTCCACCTTTCTCTCTGTCTTGTTTTTCTCTCTCTTCTGTTCCGCCTCTTTCATTCTTTCTTTCCACCTCTCCTTCTCTTTCTCTCTTAAAAAACAATATCATTAGCAAACAAATATTCTTGGACAAATAAATATCATTTATTGACAATCCATTTTTACCCCTTCTGTTGTTGTTTCTGACCATCTCATTTAATGCTAATAAAAAAGCAAACTTGCATATTTTCCAATAAAAACATGGTAATATCTGTTCACGTCTTGCGGCTCTCAGACACCTGACGTATATTCCATGTGGCCACCCTTTCTCTAGAGGCTTCTGCCGCAGCCTCCTGGCGACGGTGGCAGCCATCAGTCAAGTCACAGCTGACTTTCCTGATAAAGAGTCTTGTTCCTAAAGCATATGTTGGCGGAGGAGGGGAGAACGGGGATATCATATAGATAGTTGCTAGGCAACCGCTGGAACGTCTCCAAACACTTTTGCATCGTTGCAGATTACCTCTTAATATTTCCATTCCCTTTCTACTGACAGTGAGCTATAACAATACAGGATAAGCAGAAGGATGGGGGGGTCTCTTGGTTGGTTTGGTAGGCCAATTGATGGCTTTTTCTTTGGTTGTATGTGGCCAGCCCTCTGATCTGAATAGCCCAGGCTAGCCGAATCTCATCAGATCTCAG
Source organism: Gekko gecko (assembly GCA_029375565.1). Classification (NCBI taxonomy): domain Eukaryota; kingdom Metazoa; phylum Chordata; class Lepidosauria; order Squamata; family Gekkonidae; genus Gekko; species Gekko gecko. The sequence continues at coordinate 11,180,859 of JAPDNY010000001.1, read as the reverse complement.
AAGCTTAAGCAAGGTTGGCTCTGGTCCGTTTTGGGATGGGAGACCACCAAGGAGGTCCCGGGTCGCCACGCGGAGGCAGGCAATGGCAGACCACCTCTGTTTGTCCCTGCCCCGACCTGGCTGGCCCAGGCTAGCCCAGTCTTGTTAAGATGTCAGAAGCTCGGCCGGGTCAACCGTGGTCGATATTCCGATGGGAGACCACCAAGGAAGCCCAGGGCTGATAAGCGGAGTTGGCCCTGGTTAGTACTTGGATGGGAGACCAGCAAAAAGAAGAAGAGATTGGATTTCTGCCCCACCCTTCACTACCCAAAAGAGTCTCAGAGTGGTTTACAAGCTCCTTTCCCTTCCCCTCCCCACAATGGACACCCTGTGAGCAATGTTCCCTCTAAACTGTGGAGTCCTGTGAGCAAAAATCCTACTTTGTGAGCTACTGGCATTAAAGTTGTGAGCGAGGACTTTGGCTACTGCATAAATTAGTCTGCTCTGGGGCCCTCCTTCCTGAGCCAAGACAAAAATGTGTGAGCCAGAGGCTAGAAAACTGTGAGCTAGGTCACACTAACTCAGCTTGGAGGGAACCCTGCCTGTGAGGGAGGTTAGGGCTGAGAGAGCTCTGACAGAAACTGCTCTTTTTCAAGGACAGCTCTGAGAGAACTTGTGACTAGCCCAAGGTCATCCAGCAGGTGCAAGTGGAGGAGTGGGGAATCAAACCCGGTTCTTCCAGATTAGAGTCCGCGCACTTAACCACTACACCAAACTGGCTTGCTACACACGGACAGGCAATGGCAAACTGCCTGTGAATCTCTTTTGCCTTCACCCGGATGACCCAGGCTAGCCTGAGCCGGTCAGATCTCAGAAGTTAAGCAGGGTCAACGGGTGTCGTAGTTAAGTGCACGGACTCTAATCCGGGAGAACCGGGTTTGGTTCCCCACACTTCCTCCACTTGCACCTGGCTGGATGACCTTGGGCAAGCCATAGTTCTTTTGGAGCTGTTCTCTCAAGGGCAGTCCTCGAGAGAGCTCTCTCAGCCCTGCCTACCTCACAGGGTGTCTGTCGTGGGGAGGGGAAGGGAAAAGGAGTCTGTAAGCCACTCTGAGACTCCGAATGAAGGGCGGGGCACAAATCCAATCTCTTCCTCTTCTTCTCATCCCTGGTTAGTGCTCGGATGGGAGACCACCAAGGACTTCCGGGGTCGCGACACAGAGGCAGCGGTGGCAAACCGCCTCCGCGTACCTTTTGGTTTGAAAACCCTATTGGGCTGCAACTTGACGGCTGCCACTTGACGGCCAAAAAACATATATATGGCCAGCACCGTCCTGTTGCCTACTTTTCCTCTCAGCCTAAAAATCCTCTTTCCCCCACCCCCCAGCAAAAGTACTTTGACTCCGGAGACTACAACATGGCCAAAGCCAAGATCAAGAATAAGCAGCTGCCGACGGCGGGGGCCGACAAGAACCTGGTGACCGGTGACCACATCCCGACGCCACAAGACCTCCCGCAGAGGAAATCCTCCCTCGTCACCAGCAAGCTCGCAGGGTAACCTGCGCTCCCGATGGGGTTTCCCGTTTCGTTTTGATTTGGGGGGGTGTTTTTTGGGGGTGGGGGGTGCCCAACCAGTTGAACTTTGCTGTATCATAGAGCTGGGACACACAGAACTCGCATAGCCACCGGGCAATATTTATCGTCACGCCGAGGCCAAGACCGGGGGACACACGCGTGATTCGGTGCGGAGTTTTCTCGCGGCCGATCGGCCGAGCTGGGCTTTCTGGAGCTGGCATGGCGGGGGGGAGAGAAAATCAGCTTTTGCGATCAGAGTCGATGGCGGTAGGACCCACATCCCGCCTGACAGGGACCCCTGTAAGTTTACTGCTAGTGGGGAGTTCGGCACGAGGGTGCCACAAGGAGAGCTGCGTCTTGGTATCTGGGGGGAGCCGAGGCGACCTTTTCACGTTTGCAAACAACTTCAGTGCAGCCCAAGCGTCTGCGAGAGCCCCGTGAGGTCGGTCAGTGTTCTGACCCTCCTGTTGCAAATGGGCCCGAGAGAGATGAGCCTGCCCTGGGCCACTTGGAGAGGCCGTGGCCAGGGTGAGATCTGAGCTGGCAGCTCCAGGAAGCCACGATGCTTTGCCTGCTCTCCTGAGAACTGTTCTCCTGGGTCACGCAAAGGCTCTGCCTCATGTCTGTGGCCACAGGCACCCAGATGTCACCGGAAAGCCGAGGGCCTTCCCGTTTATCTCCAGTAACCCAGTACTCAGAGGTACAGTGCCTCTGCTCTGGGAGGTTCCATTTAGCCGCAGCTGTCGGTAGGCCCACGAAAGTCTCTTGCTTCTTCCAAGCCACCTAAGCCAGGGATGCCGAAGTGGGACTTGCCAGAAGGTAGCGTCAGGTGGGTGGCTGTGGCCATGTTGGCCTGCGGTAGAGAAGCAGGATTGGAATCCGTTAGCACTTCAAAGACCAGCTAGATTGCCAGTGTGCAAGCAAAAGGCGCTTTGACTCTCAGAAGCTAATATCCTGGGTTGGTCTTTTAAGGTGGGAAGGGGCGTGGCTCAGTGGAAGAGCATCGGCTTGGCGTGCAGAAGGTCCCCAGTTCAATCCCCGGCATCTCCACTTAAAAGGAGCAGGCAGGAGGTGATGGGAAAGACCTCTGCCTGAGACCCTGGAGAGCTGTAAAGAGGGGCTGTGGCAGAGCATCTGCTTAGCATGTAGAAGGTCCCAAATTCAATCCCGAGCATCTCCAGTTAAAAAGGAGTGGGCAGTAGGTGATGGGAAAGACCTCCGCCTGAGACCCTGGAGAGCTGTAGAGAGGGGCCGTAGCTCAGTGGCAGAGCCTCTGCTTGGCATGCTGAAGGTCCCAGGTTCAATCCCCAGCATCTCCAGTTAAAAAGGACCAGGCAGGAGGTGATAGGAAAGACCTCTGCCTGAGACCCTGGAGAGCTGCAAAGAGGGGCTGTGGCTCAGTGGCAGAGCCTCTGCTTGGCATGCAGAAGGTCGCAGGTTCCATCCCCAGCATCTCCAGCTGAAAGGAGCAGGCAGTAGATGATGGGAAAGACTTGAGGTCGGTCAGCGTTCTGAGGCCCTGGAGAGTCGCTGCCCATCTGAGTAGACAATCCTGACCTTGATGGACCAGTGGTCTGAGCCAGTAGAAGGCAGGTTCATGTAAGCTCCTAAACTCTACTGTTGTTCACAAAGATCTTAGCCCCTTATGTGTTAGAATCACAGAGCTGGAAGGGGCCCTAGAGGCCTTCTAGCCCAACCCCCCTGCTCAATGCAGGGTCAGCCTAGAGCCTCCCTGACAAGTGTTTGTCCAGCCGCTGCTTCAAGACGGCCAGGGAGGGGGGAGCTCACCGCCTCCCCAGGCAGCCGATTCCACTGTGGTCCAACTCTGACGGTCCGAAAGTTTTTCCTAAGATCCAGCCGGTACCTTCCCACCCTTAATTTAAACCCATCCTCGTGAGTCCTCTCCTCCGCTGCCAACAGGAACAGCTCCCCACCCTCCTCTTAAGTGTTCAGATGGGCACTGCACCTGGAGGGTCAGAGTGCGAATTGTACAACAGGGGCCTTTTTTTAATTCCAAAAGAGAGAAGACGCTGAGTAGGAGAAACGTCCCCTTGTGCTGTGGGGGGTGTAAAGCATGTGCCCACGGAAGGGCTTTTTCTGAAGCAGGAGGCATACAGGCCCCTGAGCCCTCGGCCAGAAACGAAATGTACCCCGCCCCCTCCCCAAATGCTGGCTGCCAAATCCCCTGGCTGGGAGGATGCTGGTCCACACCCATCATTTCTGTCAAGAGGCATCAGTCGGGGGACAAGGACGTCCAGGCTGCTGTCACGGGCTTTCCGCGATCAGTTTCGTTCCCAACTAGCTTTTGGGATTGGGAGCGTTGCAAGCAGGAACACGCGTGTCCTAGACTCCTGTCCTGCACAAAGTCGAGGCAGAGGACAGACGCCGGCAATGAAGCCGACGGGCAGTAGGTTGAGGACGGACAAAAGGAAATGCTTCTTTATACAGAGAGTGATGGAAATGCGGAAGTTGCTGCCAGAGGGGTGTAGTGATGGTTATAGGAATAAACAGCTTTAAAGGGGGATTAGGCAGATTCAAGGAGGATGAGTCTATCAGTGCCTGCTAGCCCTGGTGACTGCGGGGAACCTCCACATTCAGAGGCACTAAAGCTCTGAATCCTAGAGCCGGGAGGCATCATCAGGGGAAGGCCTCGGCCTCTCTGCCTTGTTGTTGACCCTCCGGAGGAACTGGTTGAGGCCACTGTCTAAGACAAGATGATGGACTAGATGGACCTTCACTGGTCTGATCCAGCAGGGCTCTGCTGATTTTCTTCTCAGGGGAAGGCCTCGGCCTCTCTGCCCTGTTTGTTGCCCCTCCAGAGGAGCTGGTTGGCCACTGTGTGAGACAGGAGGCTGGACGAGACGGACCCTCCCTGGCCTGACCCAGCAGGGTTCTTCTGATGTTCTTCTCAGGGGAAGGCCTCGGCCTCCCTGCCCTCTTGTTGGCCCTCCAGAGGAACTGGTTGGCCACTGTGTGAGACAAGAGGCTGGACTAGATGGACCCTCACTGGTCTGACCCAGCAGGGCTCCTCTGATGTTCATCTCAGGGGAAGACCTCGGCCTCTCTGCCCTGTTGTTGGCCCTCCAGAGGAGCTGGTTGGCCCCTGTGTGAGAGAGGATGCTGGACTAGATGGACCCTCACTGGTCTGACCCAGCAGGGCTCTTCTGATGTCCTGCTGCTATCCAGTTATTCTGCTGGTTTTGAGGAGGGAGAAAGAGGCGGTGCTGGTTCCTGTGGTGTTGCATCCATCTGGTTTGCACAGCAGCCGACTAGCTGTCCATAGAGGGCCAAGGCCTTCCCCTGGTGCTGCCTCTTGGCCAACTGGGATCCAGAGGTTTGCTGCCTCTGTCGATGGTGCCCCCCCCCCTCACTTATTGTGGTTAGTAGCCACTGAGGGGCCAATAAAATGTCCTACTGAGAGTCCAGTAAAATAAAAGGCCTTGAAATTTGCTTTGTGCATTTTTGGCTGAGGTTTCTCGAGATGTGGGAAGAATCGGGACCCATTCCCGAAGGCGTGTAGAAAAGCCCCAGCCGCGTGTACAAGCCGTGGGAACTGGCAGGGAAGAGACCCACATTCAAGTCCCAAGAGTGACCTCCCCCCCACACTCACACACACACACACACTGCCAAGTTTGAAGGGTAGCAGCGATGTGATCGACTTGAGCCCCTACTCCCGAGGAAGCACAAAAGATCAGGCTCCCTTTCCAAAAAGAAAATCACAAGGGCCGGCCTCTGCCGGTCACTTTCCTCCGAGGCTTCTCCCCGGCCTACAGTGCTGGGGTGTCGCCACTGGGAAAATTCTGATTTGGCAGAGTTCTTTGCTCGCAGACTTGAAAGGCTGCGCGGGGAGGTTGCAGAAGCGTAGAAGTGTTAGTCCGTTGCAGGAAAACGAAGCCAGAGTCAAGTGGCGCCCGGAAGACTAACCGCGTTTATGAGTTTCCGTGAGTCACGCTCACTTCTTCAGGCGTGCAGAGATCGGAAGCGAGCGTCAGACCTGGGAGCTCGTTTATAGGATCACAGAATCGTAGAGATGGAAGGGACTTCCAGGGTCATCTAGTCCAACCCCCTGCACAGTGCAGGAAAGTCACAAGTACCTCCCCCTCCACACCTGCAGTGACCGCTGTTCTACACCCGGAAGATGACCAAAAAAAACCCACCTCCAGGATCCCTGGCCAAAGTGGCCTGGAGAAAAATTGCTTCCTGACCCCAAGGTGGCCATCGGCATTTAGAAATAGTTTCAGAGGACAGCCGTATTAGTCTGCAGAACAACAGTTAGATTCGAGTCCAGTAGCAACTTAAAAAGGTTCCCTTACTCGAAAGCCAGTCGAATCCAACTCTAGGGTTGCGGTGCTCCATCTCCGTTTCAAAGCCGAAGAGCCAGCGCTGTCCGAAGACGTTTCCGTGGTCATGTGGCCGGCATGACTAAACACCAAGGCGCACGGAACGCTGTTACCTTCCCACCAAAGTGGTGCCTATTTATCTACTTGCAGTTTCTTGCTTTCAAACTGCTAGGTTGGCAGGAGCTGGAACTAGAGACGGGAGCTCACTCCGTCATGCGGCACTCTCGGGTCTCGAACTGCTGAACTACTGACCTTCCCCAGCCTGCAGTTCAGCATCTTAACCACTTGAGCCACCGCAGCTCCTACTGGCAACTTAGAGACCAGCAAACTTTTGTGGGTATACGCTTATACACTGAAAGCCTAGTTGGTCTCTAAGGCGCAACTGGGTCCGAATGTAGCATCTAGCAATAAGTCGTGTTCGTCCGTAAGGTGCCACCAGACTCCAGCTTAATTTTGAACCGGACGGTAACCTGCAAAAGGAGGATGAGATAAGCCTGCCCAATTACAGTCCAGGGGGTTTGGCCAGCTGAGAACGTCTGTGAGTTCTCCCAAGAAGCTCCTGAGAGCTCAGACACACCTGGATTTTGTCTTCCGTGGAGACAGATCCAGACGGGTCGCCGTGTTTGTCCGTGGCAGTAGAAAAAAGCAAGAGTCTAGTCGCACCTTTCAAGACTGCCAGTTTGGTGTAGTGGTTAAGTGCGCGGACTCTGATCTGGGAGAACCGGGTTTGATTCCCCCACTCCTCCACTCGCAGCTGCTTGAGAGAGCTCTCTCAGCCCCACCTACCTCACAGGGTGTCCGTTGTGGGGAGGGGAAAGGAAGGGAGTTTGTAAGCCGCTCTGAGGCTCCTTTGGGTAGCGAGGGGCGGGGTATAAATCCAATCTCCTCTTCTTCTAACCAAATTCATGGCAGGGTAGAAGCTGAAGACGTGAGCTATGACTCACAAAGCTCATCTGCTGCCACAGAGTTTGTGATAGTCTTGAAGGGGCTACTGGACCCTTGCCCTTTTCTGCAGAATCTGTCTGCCCTTTTTCTTGGTGTAAGAGAAGCTAGCCATGGGGGGAAGCAAAGGGCCCGGCATTCACGCCCCTCCGACAGACTGCTGCTTAAGCCTGGAGAAGTGTCATCTTTTCTTGCAAATGGTCCTCTGCAGCCCAGAAGACGAGCCCGTCTTCCTTTATAAAAAATGGGATATAAGATTTTCCCAGAAGTCAGATCCTGCTTTCAGTGTTGAATGTGGTGTTTCCTCACAGGGGCAGGCATTCTTGTCTTCACCGGTCATCCACTTAGCCACCTAGTTGACCATGGATGGATGTCCGGGGGGGGGGGCGTCAGCATAAGATCAGAAGAGAAGCCATGTTGGATCAGGCCAGTGGCCCATCCGGTCCAACACTCTGTGTCACACAGTGGCCAAAAATACCAGGTGCCACCAGGAGGTCCAGCAGTGGGGCCAGGACAGTAGAAGCCCTCCCCCCGCACCAAGAAGACAGAGCATCCCTTGCCCCAGACTGAGAGTTCCATCTTTACCTTGTGGCTAATAGCCACACATGGACCTCTGCTCCATATTAGGACATAAGAAGAAGAGGAGATTGGATTTATACCTCGCCCTTCACTACCCAAGGGAGTCTCAGAGCGGCTTACAGTCTCCTTTCCCTTCCCCTCCCCACAACAGACACCCTGTGAGATAGGCGGGGCGGAGAGAGCTCTGACAGAGACTGCTCTTTTTCAAGGACAGCTGTGCCAGAACTGTGGCTTGCCCAAGGTCATCCAGCAGCTGCGAGTGGAGGAGCGGGGGAGCCATGTTGGTTCAGGCCAGTGGCCCATCCGGTCCAGCACTCTGCGTCACACAGTGGCCAAAGCCCAGGGGCCATCAGGAGGTCCACCAGCGGGGCCAGAACTCCAGAAGCCCTCCCACTGTGGCCCCCCAAGCACCAAGAAGTCAGAACATCACTGCCCCGGACAGAGTGTTCCATCTCGACCTTGTGGCTAATTGCCACTCATGGACCTCTGCTCCACACCCAGCTTTTAGCCAGAGGTCCTTCCTGGACAAAAAGAAGGTACTACCTACCTTTCCGAGAGGAGCTCCCCCCGAATCAACCCGGACGGGTGTGTCCTCGGTCTACATATCTGCTTGGCTGTATTTCTGACGAGAGGCGAAGGCCGGAAAGGAGGAGGAGGGTAGATGGGATTCGGGCACAGAAAGGGAGGCTGATCTTCTGCCTGTCCTTGGGCTTTGAAAGGTGGATGCTCCCATTCCCCCCCCCCCCAGGAAAGTAAAAAAAAAAAGTTTAATTGAGCACTGCCGGAGTGTTGGGTGCAGGGGCAGCAGTGTTAGGAAAGCCCGGCTGGACGTTGGCTTGGAAGAACCATGTGGGGTGAGGCCCCAGGAATGGTGGCCCGTGAGGGTCCCCAGCTTTCGCCCCACAGCACTCTGGTTGACAACGGCCCACCGTTCCCAGGGGAGGTGACGCCGGCACAGGAACGAAGGCGGGGCGAATCCCATCCGTCCGTCCCCGCAAAAGCAGCCGCTTGCCCTGCAGCCACTGCGTGTGCCCCCCCTCCCAGTCCAGCGAGTGCCGACGGAGAGAAGGGGGGGGTCGGCGAATGACACTCCCCTCCGACGTGCTTCCCAGGTGGCCCCTGGCTTGGGGCAGACGTGCCGCACGTCTCCTCCGGAACAAGGACTGCTGCATGCAAAGGCTGCTCCGACTCATCAGCTGGGGCTGGGGGGCGGGCCATAGGGGGAGGGGGAGGGGGCACGCAAGCGCCTCCCGCCCTTCAGCGGTCGCACCGGCGCAACACCCTCTGCTTTCTCGTCTTTCACGCGCCTCTCTCATCCGGGCTCCCAGTGCCATTGGGACGGAATTCCCGGCTCTCCGCTTCCGTCGTCGTCGCCTCAGCCGTTCTGCTGTCTCCTCCCAGCCGTATTGTAAATAGATTTGAATCGTATATATAAATATATATAATTTTTTACATCCTCTTCATCTCTTTCTCTTCTAAGTGTTTGCTTGCTTTTTTTTTTTTCCCCTTTCGAAAAACACAGCCACCCCAACGTCCCAAAGCCCCGTTCCCCGGTCCACTGAGCAGGCCGCGGACTCCGTTTCTGTTAGGCCTCGCTCCGTGTAGCCACGCCTTGCCCGAAACCACCTAGCCGGAAGGAGACTCTGTCGGGTGGTCCCACTTCAGCCTTCAGAAGTCAGGGAAGGGCAGAATGTCTCACGATGGTCTAGATCAGGGGTGTCAAACGTGCGGCCAGGAGGGCGGATCAGGCCCCCGGAGGGCTTCCATTGGGCCCGCAGCGGAAAACAAAGTGCACTTGCCTGTAACTGTTCATCGAGTGGTCTCCGTGCAGGCTTCCTTCCAGTTCTTCTGCTGCTGCTGCTGCGTCATCCTAGGTTTGCAGCTTACAGATACACCCCTGAACAGCATACTCAAGACTGCAACAGCGCAGACATTTCGACGCAATAATTCGGAGCAAGAGGTGTCAGTGATCAGACACCGTTCAATAAACAAAATTTTGCAAGAGTGCTGATGTTTTAAGCATGTTCTTATTTTAAGTTAAAAAAAAAACGTTTGTGTTTGTGCCCTTTATAGAGTTTATCTCTCCACTACCTGGCGTTACATTTTATATGACACGTGTGGCCTAGCCCTCATAACAAATGAGTTTGACACCCCTGGCCTAGAAAGGGGAAGGCAGAGCTCTTGGGGGCGGGGGAGAAAGCTTGAGAGTGATGACTTTTGGAAATAAACCTAACCCTTGTCTCAAAGCCCAGAGCTGAAGTTTTGTGTGCTATCTCCTAAGCAAGGGGAGCAGGCAAGCAGGAAAATACCAGATCCCCTTTCCTAGATATTTCCGAATGGTTGGCCCCGTTTCGCCAGTAGGCGCAGCTCCGAACTGCTCCGCTTCAGAATAATCAAATAACGAATATACACTGCAAGAAACTTTTTTAAATGACTGTGGTCTGTTTATACTTATCATTCTATAAAGTGCATCGTGTGCTGTTATAACATCCTAGTCAGGTGTATATATATATTCGGTACATTCAATATAACATATCATTCAGTTCATTCAATATAACAACACAACTGCCAGTCAATTTAGCCTCAGTATTTAAAAAGTCAAGCCCCAACGGGAGTTTCCAGAATTACACGCCCACTTCTACTTGCATGAAGTCCTGCTCCTGTCATTCTCAAGGCTGCGCTCCGTCCGTGAATTTTGGCTGCACAATGTGTCTTTTGTAGGACCAGCAATAAGTATCAACACAACCATAAGCAACACAACTATAAGAGCCAGTTTGGTGTCGTGGTGAAGTGCGCGGACTCTAATCTGGGAGAACCGGGTTTGATTCCCCACTTCTCCACTTGCACCTGCTGGTGTGACCGTGGGTCAGCCACAAGCTCTGGCACAGCTGTTCTTGAAAAAGAGCAGTTTTGTGTCAGAGTTCTCTCAGCCCCACCTACCTCACAGGGGTAGGTGTTGTGGGGAGGGGAAGGGAAAGGAGTTTGTAAGCCGCTCTTGAGACTCCTTTGGGTAGTGAAGGGCGGGGTATAAATCCAATCTCTCTTCTATAAATGAAAGGTTTCTCCCTTCTGGAAGACTTCATGCAAGTAGAAGTGGGCGTGTAATTCTGGAAACTCTCGTTGGGGCTTGACTTTTTAAATACTGATGCTAAATTGACTGGTAGTTGTTTTGTTAAACTGAATGAACTGAACAATATGTTATATTGAATGTACTGAATATATATGCCTGACTAGGATGTTGTAACAGCACACTATGCACTTTATAGAATGATAAGCAGGGCTATTTTTGGGCAGGAACGCACAGGAACGGCATTCCGGCTGGCTTCAGAGTTGGCCACGCCCACTACAGCCTAACATGCTAATATGTGGCCTAATATGCTAATGAGCTCTTGGGGGTGTGGTCTGATATCCTAATGAGTTTCTGCTGTTGGGTGTGGCCTATCATGCTAATTAGTTCCTGCTGGGCTTTTTGTACAAAAAAAGCCCTGATGATAAGTATAAACAGAACACATTAATTTATAAAAGTTTCCTCTAGTGTATATTTATTTATTCGTTACTTGACTCTTCTAACACTGCAGCTCGGGTTGCTACAACGACTTCAGAATAAGCCACACATTGTTTTCTTTCACCATGCCGAGAGAACAACAGCTGCCCTGGCCGTCTCGCAGGGAGGGCCAGGGGGAAAGATGTGATTGAACATTGAGAAGAATGTACATTTAACTGTTGCAAGGGCAAAAAGCCATACGTGGCTTGGGACAGGGGTGTCCGAAGGTCCATCTTTTCCTATATGTTCCTGACCGGGAATTAAGGTCACAGGGAGAAGCCCTCCTGACTCATAAATCAAAGAAGTTCATTCACTGGGTACACAAGAAAAGGACCTTAGGGGGGCAGCCCCACAATTACGGAACAACTTCCCCAGCGAGGCCTACCTGGCCCCATCCAGTTTTGATCTCCAGAAGGCAATTGAAGACGTTTTTATTTAGGGCTGCGTTTGATTAAAGCAGTCCTGAATTGTGATTTTAAATTTATATTTTATGTATGTTCTCTATTTGATGTATTTTATTTATACTGTACGCCGCCTTGAACTCTGTAAGGAAGAAAGGCGGCTAATAAATGTTTTCAATAAATAAAAGTCCTGCAAGAGCAGGTTATGAAACACACACACAAAAAAAGCACTAGCAAAATGTGAACTAAAGTGACACACATCTGGCTTTAAAAGAGGTATAGTCCCACAGACCCACCATCAACAGCAGGCAAATAATTCAAACAAGCAAGGACGAGCGTCCGCCTTCAGAGCCGGACCCATCCCTCTGTGGCGGACGCACTTTAGCATCAGAGCGCCCTGCTCCGTGTCCTCATAAATGTGGCCTCCACAGCTGTCAACCGCTGTGCCCTAAACTGCCTTTGCACATGTATCTTAGATTTTGCTGTCTTAAAGGTGGGGGGGGGAATAAACACTGACATTGATAAAACTGTAAAAATTGATTCAGGTGGTTAGCCATGTTGGTCTGAAGCAATAAAACCAAGGTTGAGACCAGGGGCACCTTTAAGAAGAAGAAGAGATTGGATCTATACCCGAAGGAGTCTCAGAGCATCTTACAATCTCCTTTCCCTTCTCCCCACAACAGCCACCCTGAGAGGTAGGTGGGGCTGAGAGAGCTCTGACAGAAACTGCTCCTGAGAGAACAGCTCTGAGAGAACTTGTGACTGGCCCAAGGTCACACCAGCAGCTGCATGTGGAGGAGCAGGGAAGCAAACGCAGTTCTCCCAGATTGGAGTCTATGCTCCTAACAACTACACCAAACTAGCTGTAGACCAACAAAGTTTAACTCTGGGTAGAAGCTTTCGTGTGCATGCAAAAAGCTTATACCCAGAATTAAACTTTGTTGGCCTTAAAGGCACGGGCGCCCATGGACTCAAATCTGGTTCTATTGGAATAACCAGTTTTATTTAGTAAATAAAAGGGCATGTATTATTTGAATAGAAGCAATCTCCTATAGCCACAATAGACAAGACGGCCAACATGTTTAGACCTAAATATTTCCAGAACGTTAAAAACACTGAACTCTTTGATTTATTACGACGCTGCTTATGCCATATTATTTCCAAAATTAGTCCCATTTAAATAACAAACTTAACGAAAGCATGTTGCGTTATGTCTACAGTCTGCGTTGGAATTCCCATTATCTCAGCACGGACTTGTCTCGCTTAAACAGGTCGACGCTTTGACTTTTGAGTGGGTAAAACTTGCTTCCTGGATAAAATACTTTCCCAGGAGGTTTCCCCTTTCCAGTTCTCGCCCAAATTTCCCGATTTTTTCTATCGGCGAAGCAGATCGAATTGAGCCTGGACTCTCCCCCTAGCTACTAAAAAATGACTCAACCGAGGCTATCAAGCTTTGGGGACATTGTGAGAAGCGTCGCTGGAAAAGACAATAATGCTAAGAAAAGTCGAAGGCGGCGAGAGAAGAGGAAGATCCAACACGAGGCGGACTGACTCCATCGAGGAAGCGGCGGCCCGCAGTTTGCAAGACCCGAGCAAGGCTAGTAATGAGAGGACGTTCGGAGGACGTTAATTCGTAGGGCCGCCACGAGGTCAGAACACACTTCTTCAGACAAAACTGGAATAAAATCTCAGAAGCTAGTTACAGGGGGAAAAGAGGGTGGGGTAAGCTGTTCAGAGAGGTCACTCAGAGCCCAGATGCATACATGGTGTTCCCGCTAAACTGAGTTAGTGTGAGCTAGCTCACAGGTTTCCTAGCCTCCGGCTCACACATTTTGGTCTCAGCTCGGGAAGGGCGGCTCCAGAGCAAACTAATTTATGCAGCAGCCAAATCGCCGGCTCACAACTTTAATGCCAGCAGCTCGCAGAGTAGAGAAGAAGAAGAAGAGATTGGATTTATACCCCGCCCTTCGACTGCCCAAAGGCGGCTCAGAGCGGCTCACAAACTCCTTTCCCTTCTCCTCCCCACAACAGGCACCCTGTGAGGTAGGTAGGGGCTGAGAGAACTTCTGACAGAAACTGTCCTTGAGAGAACAGCCGTGCCAGAGCTTGTGACCGACCCAAGGTCACATCAGCAGGTGCAAGTGGAGGAGTGGGGAATCAAACCCGGTTCTCCCAGATTAGAGTCCGTGCACTTATCCACTACACCAAACTAACCCCTACGAAAAAGGGCCTTTTCAGTAGAGTTTTTGCTCGCGAGACTCCACAGCTTAGAACAGGGGTGTCAAACATGCGGCCCGGGAGACCGGATCAGGCCCCCGGAGGGCTTCCATCAGGCCCGCGGCGGAACTGGACCCTCTCCTGCTCCCAGTTCCAGTCCTGCTGCATCATAGCTTGCTTCGCCAGACTCTCTCAATCACTCCGCCATATCATGTTCTAACCTGGGTCCCGGACTCAGAACTCTGAGCCTGAGATTTCCTGTGGCGAACGTCGGTAAATCAAAAGTAGGTTTGCAGCGTACAGATCCACACGGGAACAGCAACCTCAAGATTGCAGCAGCACGTGTTAATGTTAAGTATGAGACTCAACGAAGGATTCAGCTTCAAGTGATTTCAGCTTTATTAAACAGCAACTGTAAGTCAGGAACACACGACCGAACACACACCACAAGGGAAGCACAGCTCCTTTTAAACTCTCCCGGGCTGTCAAAGCCACACCCATAGTCAGATAAGAACCAATAGCAACGCTGGGATAAAAGCCAATCAGGATACAGGGATAAAGGCCAATCAGGACCGTTCCCTCTTTGCAACAATATCACTCCGTGATTGGGTAATCACACAGGTTTCGCAGAAACCGACCAATAGCCATGCGACATCTGAAGAGCCACGTTCAGACTCGAGCTGAACGTGTGAATAGATAGGAGCGATTCACATTCAGTACAGAACAGTTAATTTTTCCAATTAACATATGTTATTCAAGGTAAAAGGGACAACGAATATGACAAACGTTGGTCTAAAATGTACATACGGTTACAAAAGCTTTAAGAATATGAATTAAGGGAAAGATTGAACAGTTAGGTGGTCTCTGGAAGGTTTCCTGTTTCTTTTCTGTTTTGTTCGTTGGAATTGGAAGTGCAAGTATATGAAAATGAAAATAAGCGGGTGGGGGGGGAGATTGCAGCAGCACGGACATTTCGACGAATAATTCGGAGCGAGAGGATGTCCGCTATCAGACGCTGTTAAATAAAATGCGGCAAGAGTGCTGATGTTTTAAGCATGTTGTTAAGTTAAAAAAAAAGCCTTGGTGTTTGCGCCCTTTATAAAGTTTACATCTCCGCTACCTGGCATTACATTTTAGGACGCACGCGGCCCGGCCCAACAAGGCCTCATTTATGTCGGATCCGGCCTTCATAACGAATGTGTTCCACACCCCTGGCTTAGAGGAAGCATCGATGCAGACCAAATTTGTTGGTCTCAATGCTGCCGCCTGATTCACACTTTGTCCTGAGGCGTGCGGGAGATCATAGAATCATAGAATGTTAGAGTTGGAAGGGACCTTGCAGGCCATCTAGTCCAACCCCCTGCACTCTGCAGGAGCACAGCCGAAACCCCTACATACCTACAACATACCCAAAAGATGGTTGTCCAGTCTCCTCTTGAAAACGTCCAGCGAAGGAGCATCCACCACCTCCCGAGGCAGGCTGTTCCACTGCTCAGCCACTCTGACAGTCAGGAAGTTTCTCCTGATATTAAGGCGGCAACGACTCCCTTGTAATTTCCACCCATTAGATCTAGTCTTGCAATCCGGAGCAAGAGAGAATAGATCCACTCCATCTTCCACATGACAGCCCTTCAAATACTTGAAGACTGCAATCATGTCCCCTCTAAACCTTCTCTTTCCCAGGCTAAACAGACCCAACTCCCTCAGCCTTTCCTCATAAGACTTGGACTCCAACCCTCTCACCATCCTGGTCGCCCTCCTCTGGACCTGCTCGAGTTTGTCAACATCCTTCCGAAAATGTGGTGCCCAAAACTGGACACAGGACTCCAGGTGGGGCCTGACCATAGCAGAATAGAGCGGAACTACCACCTCCCGTGATCTGGACACAAGGCTTCTGCTAATGCATCCTAAGATTGCATTAGCTTTCTTCACAGCCGCATCACACTGCAGGCTCATGTTGAGCTTGTGATCAACCGTAACACCTAGATCCCTTTCACATGTGCTGCTGTCAAGCCAAGTCCCTCCCATTCTATGGAAGAGTACTTCTTTTGGCCGCCAGAGGGCTCAAGAGACCTGGACGCTCGTCGATCACGAGAGTTGCTCTGTATTGATCTTCCAAAACCTCCCACCCCCTGCCCGCCACTGAGTGTGGGAATACGTGTTTGTCAAGGGGGGTGGGACGCCGAGCACGCTGGGAGCGGCTCCTCGAGCCAGGCCTCCTTGCTTGTTTACGGTCTGCTCAATGAGCTAAACCGAAAGCAGCCGAGAATCTCCCTGCCTAAGGGCCACCTCCTCCTCCTCTTCTGCAGGTGGCGTTCCCCCGCTCAGTTTCCCTAAGTCAGCCACTTTCCCGCAACCGCACCGGTCAACAGGTGATGTCAACCAGCAGTCTAGAACTGGGGGGATTGCACAGCTCCGACTCCGGGCAAGAGCCCGCAGCAGGGCGTCCCTCTTCTTCCCCTTTTTCCACCACCGGCTCTGGCCCTGTGAAGCTGCAGAACGCCTGACAATGCAGGCTGTGGAGTCAGTCTGGTGTAGGGGTTAAGTGCGTGGACTCTGATCTGGGAGAACCGGGTTTGATTCCCCCACTCCTCCACTTGCACCTGCTGGATGACCTTGGGCCAGCCAGAGTTCTGCCAGAGCTGTTCTTGGAAAAGAGCAGTTTCTGTCAAGAGCCTGAGACTCTGAGTGAAGGGCGGGGGATAAATCCAATCTCCTCCTCCTCTTCTTCTTCTTGATTCAGCAAGAAGAAAAAGGTCTACTGGTGAACCTCCTGATGGCCTTTTTGCAATTTAATAAGGTGTACACAAGTTAAAATGGAGCTGCGGTGGCTCAAGTGGCACCCGGGTCTCGAACTGCTGAACTACTGACCTTCCACAGCCTGCAGTTCAGCGTCTTAACAGTGTTCCGTGCACCTTGGTGTTTAGTCATGCCGGCCACATGACCACGGAAACGTCTTCGGACAGCGCTGGCTCTTCGGCTTTGAAACGGAGATGAGCACCGCAACCCTAGAGTCGGATTCGACTGGCTTTCGAGCAAGGGAACCTTTACCTTTACCTTTACACAAGTTAAAATATGTTTAAAATCCACATGTAAACAGGACTTTCACACATTTATACACATGATGGGACAATACATATGATACTAAAGACCAGACGCGTTTCGGCCATAAAAGGCCTTCTTCATTGGTCACAAATACAATCTTGTCTAGACACACATTCATACACTAATATACAAATTCTTAAAAAACCCTTTGTATAAAAACCAGATGTGATGCCTTTTATAGATGTAATTTAGTTACAGGTATGGAAAATGGGCCATACCAATGCCAATATGTATTCTGGTAGGCAGGGTATCTAAGGTATGAATGTGTGTCTCCATCCATGCAAGAATACTGTGTGAGAGTGTTGGACTGGATGGGCCATTGGCCTGATCCAACATTGGCTTCCCTTGTGTTCTTTTTTTTTTTTTTAAGCGCCCCTAAAAGAGGCATTTTTATTTTTTTTAAAAGACAACCATACATTGCACTACATAACATACATTACAATTACACTACACACACGCAACATCAACAGTCACATACAACATTTAACTTACACGGGGGGGTACATATTCT
The DNA here is from genome assembly GCA_029375565.1 of Gekko gecko. Taxonomy (NCBI): domain Eukaryota; kingdom Metazoa; phylum Chordata; class Lepidosauria; order Squamata; family Gekkonidae; genus Gekko; species Gekko gecko. The sequence goes on along the minus strand of JAPDNY010000001.1, from coordinate 11,163,666 downwards.
ATATCAGTCCATCTATTTTGATTCTCCCCTACCTCGCCACACTTATTACTAATACTCTTTTACTTAAGTATCCTTAAATTCTATCTATCCTATCCACTTCTAACATAGCATCACAAATCATTCAAGATTAATAATACTTAATACTTATTTCTCTCCATCCTTCCCTTTCTGATCGTACCACTCGTAAAATCTTATGTTCTTAAGGGTAGAGTATAAATCCAATCTCCTCCTCCTCCTCCTCTTATTAAATTTATACCCCAACCTACCCCCCAAAATGGGCTCAGGGCAGCTTGGGCGGGGGCCTCCAACCTTTATGAGCCTGTGGGGACCTTTGGCTTTCTGACACTGGGTGATGGGTGCAACCAGTGTTCCCTCTAAGCTGAGTGAGTGTGAGCCAGCTCCCGGTTTCTTAGCCTCCGGCTCACACATTTTTGTCTTCGCCCGGGAAGGAGGCCTACAGAGCAAACTGATTTATTGCAGAAGCCAAATGGCTCGCTCACAACTTTAATGCCAGGAGCACACAAAGTAGAAATCTTGCTCACAAGACTCCACAGCTTAGAGCCAGAGGGGTCGAACTCATTTATTATGAGGGCCGGATCTGACACAAATGAGGCCTTGTTCGGACGGGCCATGTGCGTCGTAAAATGTAAGGCCAGGTAGCAGAGATTTTGTTGTTGTTCAGTCGCACAGTCGAGTCCGACTCTTCGCGATCCCGTGGACCAGATCACGCCAGGCCCTCCTGTCTTCCGTTATCCTCTGAAGTTTGCTTAATTTCATGTTCATTGCATCGACGACACTGTCCAACCATCTCATCCTTTGCCGTCCCCTTCTTCTTTGACCTTCCGTCTTTCCCAGCATCAGGGCCTTCTCCAGTGAGGGCTCCCTTCTCATTGGGTGGCCAAAGTATTTGAGCTTCAGCTTCAATATCTGACCTTCCAGGGAACAGTCAGGGTTGATTGATGACACTACTGTCTAACCGTCTCATCCTTTGCCGTCCCCTTCTTCTTTGACCTTCCGTCTTTCCCAGCATCAGGGTCTTCTCCAGTGAGGGCTCCCTTCTCATTTGGTGGCCAAAGTATTTGAGCTTCAGGATCTGGCCTTCCAGGGAACAATCAGGGTTGATTGATGACACTACTGTCTAAGCGTCTCATCCTTTGCCGTCCCCTTCTTCTTTGACCTTCGGTCTTTCCCAGCATCAGGGTCTTCTCCAGTGAGGGCTCCCTTCTCATTGGGTGGCCAAAGTATTTGAGCTTCAGGATCTGGCCTTCCAGGGAACAATCAGGGTTGATTGATGACACTACTGTCTAAGCGTCTCATCCTTTGCCGTCCCCTTCTTCTTTGACCTTCCATCTTTCCCAGCATCAGGGTCTTCTCCAGTGAGGGCTCCCTTCTCATTGGGTGGCCAAAGTATTTGAGCTTCAGGATCTGGCCTTCCAGGGAACAATCAGGGTTGATTGATGACACTACTGTCTAAGCGTCTCATCCTTTGCCGTCCCCTTCTTCTTTGACCTTCCATCTTTCCCAGCATCAGGGTCTTCTCCAGTGAGGGCTCCCTTCTCATTTGGTGGCCGAAGTATTTGAGCTTCAGGATCTGGCCTTCCAGGGAACAATCAGGGTTGATTGATGACACTACTGTCTAAGCGTCTCATCCTTTGCCGTCCCCTTCTTCTTTGGCCTTCAATCTTTCCCAGCATCAGGGTCTTCTCCAGTGAATGCTCCCTTCTCATTTGGTGGCCAAAGTATTAGAGCTTCAGCTTCAGGATCTGGCCTTCAAGGGAACAGTCAGGGTTGATTTCTCTTAGGATTGAATGACTTGATCTCCTTGCACTCCAAGGGACTTTCAAGAGTCTTCTCCAGCACCACAGCTCAAAAGAATCTATAAAAGAATCTATGAGCAGAGATCGGGGTTTGTTTTTTTTTACTTAAAATAGGGGTTTTTTTTAACTTAACATAAAAACCTGCCTAAAACGTGCACTCTTGCAATATTTTGTTTATTTAACAGTCGGTGTCTGACAACTGACCCCTCTTGCTCTGAATTCTTGCGTCGAAATGTCGGTGCTGTTGCCATCTTGAGTATGCTGCTCAGCTGTGTGTATCGGTAAGCTGCAAACCCGCGATGACGCAGCAGCAGCAGCAGAACCGGAAGAAGCAGGAGAAGGCGGCCAGTTCCACTGCGGGCCTGAGAGAAGCCCTCGGGGGGGGGGGCTCATCCGGCCCCCGGGCTGCATGTCTGAAACTTTGCTTAGAGGGAGCACTGGGTGCAACCACGGGAGGCAGAACCAGGAACACAGAGGGAGCCCAAGTGCAGGGGTAAAGGTAAAGGTTCCCTTGCTCAAAAGCCAGTCGAATCCGACTCTAGGGTTGCGGTGCTCATCTCCGTTTCAAAGCCGAAGAGCCAGCGCTGTCCGAAGACGTTTCCGTGGTCATGTGGCCGGCATGACTAAACACCAAGGCGCACGGAACGCTGTTCCCTTCCCACCGAAGTGGTCCCTATTTATCTACTTGCAGTTTCTTGCTTTCAAACTGCTAGGTTGGCAGGAGCTGGAACTAGAGACAGGAGCTCGCTCCGTCATGCGGCACTCTCGGGTCTTGAGCTGCTGAACTACTGACCTTCCACAGCCTGCAGTTCAGCATCTTAACCACTTGAGCCACTGCAGCTCCAAGTGCAGGGGAGAAGGGAGTAATTTTTTTTTTTAATTAAGTGCAGGGGAGAAGGGAGTAATTAAAAAAAAAACACTTGGAAAGAAGAAAGAATAAAACCAGTGCTACAATGGCGGCTGCACCCAAAACCCACTGGCTCTCCAGTGGCCAATCGGAAGCCACGCTGAGCAAGCGCCCCACCTGGCCCCGGGCCAGTTTCTAAAAATGCCTTGGTGGGCGCCAGGAAGGATGCGCCCCTGGGCACCACGTTGGGGACTTGTGCTCTCCTGCTTTCGCAGTCCCGGCATTGGAGACGTTTGGGGCGAGGGAGCAACGGGGCTTGCCTGTGTTTGTCTCGGGCTTAGGCCTCTCCTTGTTTGCCTTCCACCATCTTAATCGCTGTTTTCTTCTCCCCGGGATGGTTTTTGTGGATCCTGTTATTAAGGCGGGGTGTGGGTCTGTGTGTCATGTCTCTGATAACCTCGCTCGGCTCCCGCAGCCCGGTGGAAGGGGGACGCGTCGCTTATCGAAGGCTGGCGTGCTGTTGTATTAGAAGCCTGGACTCCGCTGGGGACCATTGGGGAAAAAAACCCCAACCTTTGAGATCCGCTGCCGTGTGGAGGCTCAGCGACTGTCCGCTTCTTTATCCCTCTAAGTGACGGTCGGATGAGGCCGAAGGGGTCCTGCGAGCTCCTTCGCTTCTTTGCCCCAAGCTCTCAGACAGAGAAGGGCCGAGAGCTCTTGAGGAAATGAACGTGGGTTGCAAGCTTGGATGGGGCAGCGGTTGCTGGAGGCCAGCCAGTTAGACAGTTGCGGCTTCCCTCCAAAAGTTCTGGGAGTTTTGGTTCAGCGGGGGTCTCCCTGGGGTCTGAAAAGATGAGGGCAGGGGTCCCCGACCTCTCCGGGTCTGCAGGCACTTTTGGAATTCTAACACCGCACGGTGGTCGCCGCCTCAAAATGGCCGCCACCTCAAAATGGCCGCCGCACCTTCCCTTCATTTCTGTACAGAATGTATTAATATTGATCTATTTTTTTAAAATCCTTAAAAGAGTGGTGTTCCCTTCGCAAATATATCACGGTTGCCATTGACTTATTTTCTGCTCACACATCCCGTGATCTCTCTTTGGTTATCCTTGCCTCTTCAGGCACCACGGCAAAGATCCTTGTGCTGAGGGGGCAACGGGTACCAAAATTTCTCAAAATCTGCCCTCCAACGGCCTGCTGAGTAAAAGCCCACTTTCTGGTTCGGTGTCAGAGCACAGACTGCAGTCTGGGAGAACTGGGTTTGATTCCCCACATCTTCCTGTGCACTTGCCGGTGTGACCTTGGGTCAGTCACAAGTTCTCTCAGAGCTGTTCTCTCCGGAGCAGTCCTCGGAAGAGCTCTCTCTCAGCCCCACCTACTTTACAGGGTGCCTGTGGTGGGGAGGGGAGAAAACAAATGCTTTCAGAAGGTGGACTGGACTCGACTTAGTACCCTGCCCTCCCTGGGCGCCATCTGCAAATCTCCGGGAGTTTCCCAACCTAGATCTGGCAACGCTGTGCTGAACTCCCTCCCCCTCTCTAGGCTCCACACCCAAAGCTCCAGGAATTTCCCCGCCTGCAGTCGGTGCCTTGTCCCAGCCCTGTCTGCAAGAGCTTCATGCACCCGGGGACGGCGCTGCTGTTAGAGGGAGAGAGTCAAACCTTCCGCCTTAGGGATGCCAGCCTCCAGGTGAGACCTGGGGAAACCCTTGGAATTACAGCTCATCTCCAGACTACAGACACCAGTTCTCTGGGAGAACATGAATGCTTTGGAGGGTGGACTCTGTGGCATTGTGCCCCACTGAGATCCGTGTCCTCCCCATACTGTTACATAGAATCACAGAAAGAGTTGGAAGGGACCTTGCAGGTCATCTAGTCCAACCCCCTGCACTCTGCAGAAGCATAGCCAAAAGATAGCCCTGCATACCTACAACATACCCGAAAGATGGTCATCCAGCCTCCGCCTGAAAACGTCCAGGGAAGGAGCATCCACCACCTCCCGAGGCAGACTGTTCCACTGCTCAACCACTCTTACAGTCAGGAAGTTTCTCCTGATATTTAGCCGGTAATTTCCACCCATTCGATCTAGTTTTGCAATCCGGAGCAAGAAGGGACTCTGTCGCTTGTTATATTCTGCACTATTTGACCTCTGAAGAAGGCTCTTGTGAGCCGAAACGCGTCAGGTCAGGTCAGGTCATACGCTGTTCTCTTTTGTGCGTCTTGGTAACGTACATCTTATGAGCAATGCTCCCTCTAAGCTGTGGAGTCTTGTGAGCAGAAATTCTACTTTGTGAGCTACGGGCATCCAAGTTGTGAGCGAGCTATTTGGCTGCTGTATAAATTAGTTGGCTCTGGAGCCGTCCTTCTTGAGCTAAGACAAAAAAAGTGTGAGCCGGAGGCTAAAAAACTGTGAGCTGGCTCACACTAACTCAGCTTAGAGGGAACACTGGTGTTAACCAATGCTCCCTCTAAGCTGTGGAGTCTTGTGAGCAAAAATTCTACTTTGTGAGCTCCTGGCATTAAAGTTGTGAGCGAGTGATTTGGCTACTGCATCAATTAGTTGGCTCTGGAACCGTCCTTCCTAAGCTAGGACAAAAATGTGTGAGGCTAAAAACTGTGAGCCGGAGGCTAGAAACTGTGAGCTCACTCACACTAACTCAGCTTAGAGGGAACACTGGTGTTAACCAATGCGCCCTCTAAGCTGTGGAGTCTTGTGAGCAAAACGTTGTGAGCCAGAGATTTGGCTACTGCATAAATCAGTTTGCTCTGGCGCCGTCCTTCCTAAGCTAGGACAAAAAAGTGTGAGCCGGAGGCTAAAAAACTGTGAGCTAGCTCACACTAACTCAGCTTAGAGGGAACACTGATTATGAGGCTTTATTTGAGCCCCTTACTAGGTTTTTATATGTCTTTGTAAGAAATACTCTTTGGTTGTTGTTGTTGTTCAGCCGCACAGTCGAGTCCGACTCTTCGCGACCCCATAGACCGGATCACGCCAGGCCCTCCTGTCTTCCGCTGTCCTCTGAAGTTTGCTCAATTTCATGTTTGTTGCATCGATGACACTGTCTGACCATCTCATCCTTTGCCGTCCCCTTCTTCTCTTTGACCTTCAGTCTTTCCCAGCATCAGGGTCTTCTCCAGTGAGGGCTCATTGGGTGGCCAAAGTATTTGAGCTTCAGCTTCAGGATCTGGCCTTCCAGGGAACAGACAGGGTTGATTTCTCTTAGGATTGACTGATTTGATCTCCTTGCAGTCCAAGGGACTCTCAAGAGTCTTCTCCAGCACCAGAGTTCAAAAGAATCTATTCTTCGGCGCTCGGCCTTCCTTATAGTCCAGCTCTCGCAGCCGTACATTACTACCGGGAATACCATTGTACACTCACGTTTTTAACTTTTGGCCCTCAGTTAGTCTTCTAAACTTCCTTTGGAGGTTTCCACCCCCAAATCTCCAGGAGTTTCCTAGCCCGGATCTGGCAACTCGACCCCCTCCCCCCATCCTCGCCTGCTCTTTCGACAGTCGGTTTTTTAGCCTCTCTGCTTAGCCCGGAAAAAAATGCAGCTCTTGAAAGAGGGAGGAAACGGGGTTATCTCCGGGTCTCTTCATTTTATGGGCCCAGGGGGGAAAAAAGGAAATGACTTTCTCTGATCTGCTGACGCCGATCCCCAAAATAACTCAGAATGGAATGCATTGTTTCCAACCAGGCCTGTACCGCTCCAGGGTCCGGGAGAGGAGGAGAAGGCCGGGCTCCCTCCGAGCATCCGGCAGGACGGTCTTTTCAAAAGGCTCAAAGAGTACGAGCCTGTTAAAGCTCTTTGTGCCTCAACCTCTCGACACGGGGCTTTTTAAAAAAATACTAATCTAAAACTAGCCGCCACCCCAAAACCTTCCCCTCCTCTGAACTTAAATCATTTCTCTGCCCCACTCCCATCCAACTCAAAGTCCCCAGGGCAGCAGACACTGGATGGATAATATGTACAACAATGAGATGAAACGTTCCTGATTTGCAGGGCTCTTTTTGTAAGCAGGAACTCCTTTGCATATAAGGCAACACCCCTCCTAATGTCATCAGTCCTCCAAGAGCTTACAGTAGGCCCTGCAAGAAGAAGCTCTCTAAGCTCTTGGAGGATTGGCTACATTGGGGGGGGGGGTGTCGCCAAATATGCAAAGGAGTTCTTGCTACCAAAAAGAGCCCTGCTTATTTGAACAAACAAACATGAAGCTACCTTCTACTGAATCAGACCTTTTGGTCCATCAGAGTCCGTTTTTTGTACTCAAGACTGGCAGCAGCTCTCCAGGGTCTCAGGCGGAGGTCTTTCCCATCACCTCCTGCCTGGTCCTTTTTAACTGGAGAAGCCTGGGATTGAACCTGGGACATTCTGCATGCTGAGCAGAGGCTCTGCCACTGAGCCACAGCCCCTCTTTACAGTTCTCCAGGGTCTCAGGTGGATGTCTTTCCCATCACCTCCTGCCTGGTCCTTTTTAACTGGAGATGCCTAGGATTGAACCTGCGACCTTCTGCAGGCCAAGCAGAGGCTCTGCCACTGAGCCACTGCTCCTCTTTACAGCTCTCCAGGGTCTCAGGTGGATGTCTTTCCCATCACCTCCTGCCTGGTCCTTTTTAACTGGAGATGCCTAGGATTGAACCTGCGACCTTCTGCAGGCCAAGCAGAGGCTCTGCCACTGAGCCACTGCTCCTCTTTACAGCTCTCCAGGGTCTCAGGTGGATGTCTTTCCCATCACCTCCTGCCTGGTCCTTTTTAACTGGAGATGCCTAGGATTGAACCTGCGACCTTCTGCAGGCCAAGCAGAGGCTCTGCCACTGAGCCACTGCTCCTCTTTACAGCTCTCCAGGGTCTCAGGTGGAGGTCTTTCCCATCACCTCCTGCCTGGTCCTTTTTAACTGGAGATGCCGAGGATTGAACCTGCGACCTTCTGCAGGCCAAGCAGAGGCTCTGCCACTGAGCCACTGCTCCTCTTTACAGCTCTCCAGGGTCTCAGGTGGAGGTCTTTCCCATCACCTCCTGCCTGGTCCTTTTTAACTGGAGATGCTGGGGGTTGAACCGGGGACCTTCTGCATGCCAAGCAGAGGATCTCCCACTGTGCCACAGACCCTCTTGATAGCTCTCCAGCGTCTCAGGCAGAGGTCTTTCCCATCACCTGCTGCCAGTTCCTTTTAGCTGGCTATGCTGGGGATCGAACCCGGGACCTTCTGCATGCCAGGCAGATGCTCAGCCACTGAGTCACAGCCGCTCCCTATTTTTTCTGCCACCTTTCCACCTGATCAGGGTCCAGCAAGTGGCGAACATAAAAAAACATAAAAACATTTCAGCAATGAATCATACAGTTAAAAGGATAAAATAACTAAACCACATAGACAACGGTAGAAACATAAGAGCTGGAAGGGGCCTCAAGGGCCATCTAGTCCAGCCTCCTGCACAATGCAGGAAATTCAGCGCTCGCTCCCCCAGTGACTCCTGCTCTGTGCCCAGAGGAAGGAAAAAAGTCTCCGGGATCCCTAGACCAATCTGGCCCGGAGGAAAATTGTCTTCCTGACCCCAGAGTGGCAGTTGGCATTATCCTGGGCATGTTGGAAAGGGCTATGAGAGCTGGGCTCTCGTTCATCCCTTCCCGCCCTACTGCTCACCATCTGCCCAAGTTCACAGAATCAACACTGGTGTCAGGTGGCCATCTAGACCAGAAGTGTCAAACATGGGGCCCGGGGGCCAAATCAGGCCCCCGGAGGGCTTCTCTCAGGCCCGCAGTGCGACTGGCCGTCTCCTGCTTCTTCTTCCAGTTCTGCTGCTGCTGTGCCATCGTAGGTTTGCAGCTGACAGACACACACCTGAACAGCATACCCAAGATTGCAAAAGCACAGACATTTTGATGCAAGAATCCAGAGCAAGAGGCGTCAGTTATCAGACACGGTGAAATAAACACAATATGGCAAGAGTGCTGATGTTTTAAGCATGTCTGTAAGTAAAAAAAATCACGCCTTCGTGTTTGTGTCCTTTATAAAGTTTATCTCTCCACTGCCTGGCATGACCTTTTATGACACACACCGCCTGGCCCAACAAGGTCTCATTTATCTAGAATGATAAAAGGGTTGGAACACCTTCCCTATGAAGAAAGGTTAAAACGCTTGGGGCTCTTCAGCTTGGAGAAACGACGGCTGAGGGGTGACAGGATCGAGGTTTATAAGATTATGCATGGGATTGAGCAGGTTGAGAAAGAAGTCCTTTTCTCCCTTTCTCACAATACAAGAACTCGTGGGCACTCCATGAAATTGCTGAGCAATCGGGTTAGAACAGATAAAAGGAAGTCCTTCTTCACCCAAAGAGTGATTAACACATGGAATTCACTGCCACAGGAGGTGGTGGCAGCTACAAGCATGGACAGTTTCAAGAGGGAATTAGATAAACACATGGAGCAGAAGTCCATCAGTGGCTATTAGCCACAGGGTATAGATGGGAACTCTCAGTCTGGGGCAGGTGATGCACTCTATTCTTGGTGCTGGAGGGGGCAGCAGTGGGAGGGCTTCTGGTGTCCTGGCCCCACTGCTGGACCTCCTGATGGCCCCGGGTTTATTTTGGCCGCTGTGTGACCCAGAGTGCTGGACTAGATGGGCCATTGGCCTGATTCAACATTGGCTTCTCTTATGTTCTTATGTTCTTATGTTTACGTCAGATCCGGACCGCATAACAAATGAGTTCAACACCCCTGATCTAGACTCTGCTTAAAAACCTCCAAAGGAGGAGAGCCCACCACCTCCCGAGGAAGCCTGTTCCACTGAGGAACCACTCAGGCAGAAGGCATGCCGGTAACCATTATTCGGTGATACACTGAATGAAAACAAAGCAGTCCTCACCTGCTGGCAAAAGACACTGACAGAGGGAGACAGGTGAGTCTCCCAGGGGAGGGAGTTCCAAAGTTTTGGAGTCACGACCAACAAGGCCCTTCCTGGATCGCCGGCCATCTAGCTTCAGACGGTGGGGGCAACTGAAACAGGGCCCCCGAAGATTGCTGGAGTGTATGGGGCAGGTTCAGGAACACACATAACAGACACATTTTGCATCCTCTGCAGCAGACCAAGGACACATAGGCCTCCTTCACCTCACAAGAACATAAGAGGAGCCATGTTGGATCAGGCCAATGGCCCATCCAGTCCAGCACTCTGTGTCACACAGTGGTCAAAACCCAGGTGCCCTCAGGAGGTCCACGAGCCAGGCCAGAACTCCATTAGGCCTCCCACTGGTGCCCCCTCCAAGCACCCAGAATAAAGAGCAACACTGCCCCAGACATAAGAACATAAGAGAAAGGGTGCTGGATCAGGCCAATGGCCCATCCAGTCCAGCACTCTGTGTCCCACAGTGGCCAAAACCCAGGTGCACGCAGCGTGCATACACACAAAAACTCATACCTTGAATAAGCCCTTGTTGGTCCTAAAGGTGCCACTGGACTGTAAATTTGTTCTACTGCTTCAGACCAACATGGCTGACTACCTGGAACTGGAAAAATTGTAATTTTTAATCGGCATAGTTTATTAGATCTTTTGGGGGGCCAGACATAAGAACATATAAGAGAAGCCCATGTTGGATCAGGCCAATGGCCCATCCAGTCCAACTCTCTGTCACACAGTGGCCAAAAATACCAGGGGCCACCAGGAGGTCCAGCAGTGGGGCCAGGGCACTAGAAGCCCTCCCACTGCTGCCCCCCCAAGCACCAAGAATACAGAGCATCACCTGCCCCAGACTGAGAGTTCCCATCTATACCTTGTGGCTCATAGCCACTGACAAAAGCACTGCTGGGCATTTTCCATTTTCCATCCATTTCCCAAAGCACTTGGTGGGCACCAAGAAGGGTGTTGGGGTTGCTGCGCTGCCAATGGGCACCAAGTTGGAGACCCCTACTCTGACCACTATACCATGCCAGAAGGAGATTGGAATTATACCCCGCCCTTCACTCGGAGTCTCAGAGCGGCTCACAATCTCCTTCCCTTCCTCTCCTCACAGCAGACACCCTGTGAGGTAGGCGGGGCTGAGAGAGCTCTCTCAAGGACTGCTCCTGAGAGAACAGCTCTGTGAGAACTTGTGACTGACCCAAGGTCACACCAGCATCTGCACGTGGAGGCGTGGGGAATCAAACCCCGGTTCTCCCAGATTAGAATCTGCACAGTTAACCACTACACCAAACTGGCTCTCAATATGGGCAGGGGAACCCAAATATGGAAATGAACTCCCACACAAACAAACTGTCCGTGGGGGTTTTCTTGGCAAAGATACTGGAGTGGGTTGCCATTTCCTTCTCCAGTAGAGACATCACTCTACCAACAAAAGTCTGTATGGTCAAAGCAACAGTATTCCCAGTAGTAATGTACGGCTGCGAAGGTTGGACCATAAGGAAGGCCGAGCGCCGAAGAATAAATTATTTTGAATTATGGTGCTGGAGAAGACTCGCGAGAGTCCCTTGGACTGGGACTCGACTGTGCGACCGAACAACGACAACGACCCCACAAACACCTCTACCGCCTCCACCGTGAGTGATTCCGTCTGCACGGCAATAAGATGGCTTTGGCCGTGGCTCTGAGTTCCTGGTCACCCGAGGCCAGAGAAGACGTTTCTCCCACAAGAACGGAAGTTCTGCGATGAAAAAGGTGGAGCCAAACAGACTTTGCTCTCGGAAGGCACTCCTGTGGTGAGATTGGTCTCAAAGTTCAGCTGCAGAAACGTTTTATGAGTTTCTATTTCACGATAAGCGTCCATCGCTGGGCAGGGCGATCCGTGGGAAAACGATCACCGCCGGATCCGTGGCTTTCTGGAGGCAAGCGCTTGCATAACAACCCCGTCGGCCTGAGATCCCAGGGAGCTGCTGCCATCTTGGTGGGAGACAGGAAATCCCTTCCGACGATGGCTGCCAGCTCTAGATACCTGAAGATTTTGTGGGAGGACGCTGGGGAAGACAGGGTTAGGGGAAGGGGCGGGGGGCGCAACAAGGTCCAGTGCCATCGAGTCAACCCTCCAAAGTGGCCGTTTTATCTGAGGGAACTGATCTCCGTCTTCTGGAGATCAACAGTAATGCTAGGCAATTGTCAGGCCCCATCTGGAGGCTGGTATCCCTACAGTGATCCAGCAGGGCTCTTCTGAGGTTCTTCTTGGGGGAAGGCCTTGGCCTCTCTGCCCTGTTGTTGGCCCTCCAGAGGAACTGGTTGGCCTCTGTGTGAGACAGGATGCTGGACTAGATGGACCCTCACTGGTCTGACCCAGCAGGGCTCTTCTGAGGTTCTTCTCAGGGGAAGGCCTCGGCCTCTGCCCTGTTGTTGGACCTCCAGAGAAACTGGCTGGCCACTGTGTGAGACAGGATGCTGGACTAGATGGACCCTCCCTGGTCTGATCCAGCAGGGCTCTTCTGAGGTTCTTCTCAGGGGAAGGCCTCGGCCTCTCTGCCCTGTTGTTGGCCCTCCAGAGAAACTGGCTGGCCACTGTGTGAGATGGGATGCTGGACTAGATGGACCCTCCCTGGTCTGATCCAGCAGGGCTCTTCTGAGGTTCTTCTTGGGGGAAGGCCTCTGCCTCTCTGCCCTGTTGTTGGCCCTCCAAAGGAATTGGCTGGCCTCTGAGTGATGATTCAAAATGGGAGACAGTAACAGAATAGAATTGGTAACACCAAAATAACTGTCAAACACAAAGCGCTTACACAATTTGTATATGTTATTGTAACTTCAAAACATTAACAACACAAAATATACAATATTGTGTAGTTTCAGATGATCGTCCAGAATTTAACAGGACCAACAAGGAGACGGTGAAATCCGGAATGCTTTTCCCGTTTCGACTACAAAAGTCTTCTTCTGACCAAGATGAATCTTATAGACTACTTTGGACTTCACTAATATGGCAACATTGTCACAGCAGTGCACAAACAGGTTAAGTTTGTAAAGAATTTGCTCTAGAACATGAACTCCAGTCTGAAAATGTGATCAAGTTTGTTCACTGCTGTGACAATGTTGCCATATTATTGAAGTCCAAAGTAGTCTACAAGATTCATCTTGGTCAGAAGACTTTTGTAGTTGAAACGGGAAAAGCATTCCGGAGTTCACCGTCTCCTTGTTGATCCTGTTAAATTCTGGACAATCATCTGAAACCACACAATATTGTATATTTTGTGTTGTTAGTGTTTTGAAGTTATAATAACATATACAAATTGTGTAAGCGCTTTGTGTTTGACAGTTATTTTGATGTTACCAATTCTGGCCTCTGAGTGAGACAGGAGGCTGGACTGGAGGGACCCTCACTGGTCTGACCCAGCAGGGCTCTTCTGAGGTTCTTCTCAGGGGAAGGCCTTGGCCTCTCTGCCCTGTTGGTGGCCCTCCAGAGGAACTGGTTGGCAACTATGTGAGACAGGAGGCTGGACTGGAGGGACCCTCACTGGTCTGACCCAGCAGGGCTCTTCTGATGTTCTTCTCAGGGGAAGGCCTCGGCCTCTCTGCCCTGTTGTTGGCCCTCCAGAGGAACTGGTTGGCCACTGTGTGAGACAGGAGGCTGGACTAGCTGGACCACTGGTCTGATCCAGCAGGGCTCTCTTGATGTTCTTCTCAGGGGAAGGCCTCAGCCTCTATGCCTTATTGTTGGCCCTCCAAAGGAAATGGTTGGCCACTGTGTGAGACAGGAGGCTGGACTAGTGGAGGTTGGCCACTGTGTGAGACAGGAGGCTGGACTACCTTACGAAGGCCTCGGCCTCTGCCTCTCTGCCCTGTTGCTGGACCTCCAGAGGAACTGGTTGCCCACTGTGGGAGCGAGGATGCTGGACTGGATGTACTATTGGTCTGGACCAGCAGGGCACCTCTTGTGTTCTTATGACCTCCAGGAAAGATTTGGATGCTGCTTGCTACCCCTGATCGCTGGAAAATTGGTGTCTTGTATCAGAAAGACTGGAGGCAGTGGATTAGGAAAGAGAAGGTGAAACTAGAACCTACCCGACTAGACAGACCAAATAGTTCTCTTCAAAATTTTTCCAGTGTGGCATACTAGTTAAGTGTGCCAAACTAGTATCTGGAAGTCCCGGGTTCAAATCCCCACGCGTGCCACAGAAGCTCGCTGGGTGATCTTGGACCAGTCACACTCGCTCAGCCTCACCTACCTCACAAGGCTGTTGTCAGGATAAAATGGAGGAAGGGAGAATGATTTAAGCTGCTTTCGGTCCCCATCAGGGAGAAAAGTGTGGTATAAATGAAATAAAGCAAGAAAAAATGGGGACTCGGGATTAGAACCGACCAGGGAGATCCTTTGTCGAAAAGCACCCCCATCCAAGACCTTCTGTTGCATTTTTTCCAGCCGCCCCGAAGACCAGAACCCGGCTCCTGCCTTTTGCTCTGTGAAATCTTATATTCTCTGGCCGCTCTTTTTCTTTTAGTACTTGACGGGAAAAAAAAATCTGGGGTATACCCAAGGGTGGGAAAAATGGATTGTTTTTCCTTCAAGATGACCCAACCTGCTGTTTCCCCCGTCTGGTTTGTTGCTCGACTAAAAATAGAAACGTGGAAAAACGGTGGCGATGGAAGAGTTGCCAGTCAGCATTCCTAACAGGTTTGGGCCTGCCCTGCGTCATCTTCGAGACCGGTGAGAACAGGGTGTACTTTTAGAGAATCGGGCGTGTGTTGATGTTACATAAGAACATTACATAAGAACATAAGAGAAGCCGATGTTGAATCAGGCCAATGGCCCATCTAGTCCAACACTTTGTCACACAGCGGCCAAAATATACCAGGTGCCATCAGGAGGTCCAGCAGTGGGGCCAGGACACTAGAAGCCCCTCCCACTGCTGCCCCCCACAAGCACCAAGAATAGAGTGCATCACCTGCCCCAGACTGAGAGTTCCCATCTATACCCTGTGGCTAATAGCCACTGATGGACTTCTGCTCCAGATGTTTATGCTTGTCGCTGCCACCACCTCCCGTGGCAGTGAATTCCATATGTTAATCACTCTTTGGGTGAAGAAGTATTTCCTTTTATCTGTCCTAACCCGACTGCTCAGCAATTTCATGGAGTGCCCACGAGTTCCTGTATGGTGAGAAAGGGAGAAAAGTACTTCCTGTTATTTCGTCTTTCTGTTTCCCTGGGTACTCTTCCACTGAGGGATTCTTATGCAGTGTCGGATGTCCTGTTAATTCGATTATGTGAGGCCGTGGTCTTTCGGAAGCAGGTTACAGGCCCGCCGTCAACGGGCCCGGCGATCTCCCAGAATTGCAGCTGATCCCCGGATTACAGAGATCAGGTCTTCTGGAGAAAAATCACTCGTTTGGAGGGTGGGCCGATGCTCCCTCAAAGCTGTGGAGTCTTGTGAGCAAAAATTCTACCGGCATTAAAGTTGTGAGCGAGCGATTTGGCTGCTGCGTGAATCAGTTTGCCCTGGAGCTATTCCTCCTGGGCTGAGACAAAAAATGCATGAGCCGGAGGCTAAAAAACTGTGAGCTGGCTCACACTAACTCAGCTTAGACCCCCCAGGGTCCAGACCTTTTGGAGAGAAGTCAAAGCCCAAATATTTCTAATAACGGGTTGTGCTCTACGACTACAACCCTCCTTGTTCCTTCTGAATCATTGGAGCCATCCTGCTCCCAATGGACCTATGAGAGAGCTAATAGAATTACGTCTTCCCTATGAAGAAAGGTTAAAATGCTTGGGGCTCTTTAGCTTGGAGAAACGACGGCTGAGGGGTGACGTGATCAAGGTTTATAAGATTATGAATGGGATTGAGCAGGTTGAGAAATAAGTCCTTTTCTCCCTTTCTCACAATACAAGAACTCGTAGGCACTCCATGAAATTGCTGAGCAGTCGGGTTAGAACGGATAAAAGGAAGTCCTTCTTCACCCAAAGAGTGATTAACATATGGAATTCACTGCCACAGGAGGTGGTGGCAGCTACAAGCATGGACAGCTTCAAGAGGGAATTAGATAAACATCTGGAGCAGAAGTCCATCAGTGGCTATTAGCCACAGGGTATAGATGGGAACTCTCAGTCTGGGGCAGGTGATGCACTCTATTCTTGGTGCTGGAGGGGGCAGCAGTGGGAGGGCTTCTCGTGTCCTGGCCCCACTGCTGGACCTCCTGATGACACCTTGTATATTTTGGCCGCTGTGTGACAGAGTGTTGGACTAGATGGGCCATTGGCCTGGTTCAACATTGGCTTCTCTTATGTTCTTATGTCTTGCGGCTGCTAGGAATGTTATTGCATATTACTGGAAATCGAAGAAGACCCTGTCAATGAACGATTGGTATCTGAAACTGTGGGACTTTTTTCTACAGGACAAAGTCTCCACCAGTATCCTTCGATCTGGAAACCAACCTGTTCCTGACAACCTCCGAGAAAAATGGATGCCCCTCCCTAGAAGCATCAGCAACACACAAAATTAACACCTCTCTGTTTGCTCGGCACAAACACCAGGATTTACTTTCTTATTTTTAATTAAGAATTATAAAACAAACAAACAAAACCCCTCAGCTTAGAGGGAACACTGGGGTGGACTTTATGGCATTAGACCTCGCTGAGGGCCATCCCTTCCCCAAACCCCGCCCTCCTCAGTGTCCGCCCCCAAATCTCCCAGAATTTCCCAACCCAAAGTTGGCCACCCTGGGCCTGCAGGGCAAAAGTCAGATTGGTGTCACCTTCGACAGACTTGTGTGGTTTCTCTATTGTGGGTGTGGCTGTTGATACAGCGCATTAGCGACAGGGCTTCCAGACGGCAGTTTCCCTGCCCTGGTTCTTTAGCAGTAATGCTCCCTCTAAGCTGTGGAGACTTGTGAGCCAAAATTCCACTTTGTGAGCCACCGGCATTAAAGCTGTGAGCAAGCAATTTGTCTACTGCATAAATTAGCTTGCTCTGGAGCCGTCCCTCCTGAGCGAAGACAAAAATGTGTGAGCTAGAGGCTCAAAAACTGTGAGCTAGCTCACACTCACTCAGCTTAGTGGGAACACTGGCAGTCACCATCCCCTCCTCCTCCAGGTCACTGAGCTTTTAAAAAATGGCACTATCATACCATTATAATCAAAATAAATTTATTACGATATGTGTAACAGGTTCTCTGACTTTGTACCTTTCAATTTCTTTAAAGTCTCTTGTCCTTTCTCTTGCGGAGATATGCCTTTCCTCTTATATCTCCACAAGGAAAGGGGCTAGAGACTTCCTTTTAAATAGAATTCACAGAACCTGTTACACACATTGTTAGAACGATATATTCATATGGCGATATTCTTGCGCTGATTAAAAGAAGAAGTCCAGAGGGGAGGAAAGGCCAACGGTGGAAACGTCAGGGCACGTACGTGGGAAAATCCAAATTTTAAGTCTCCTTGGACGGGCTGTATCACCAAAATTTTCCCACCCAAAATTTTGTGTCACCAGATCCTCCCGCCCACACAGCAGCCATTCGGGCTTTACAGTGAACTTTCTTTACGCTTCAGAGCAAAACAGGTTCGAGAAAGATCAGAGAAAAGTCGGGGGAATTCCAGGAGACGCATGAATGCTCCACAGTGCTGTGGGGGAAAGCAGAAGACATTCTTGTGACCTAGCATCCTTGAATCCGTGGCAGATAACCCACGTGAAAGTGGCCGCAGACAAAGGGGGGGGGCTCACAAATGATTTAAATAAATACATTCCAACGAGGGCCATTGGCCTGGGGTGTCAGGAGAGCCGCACTGGGGAAGGCCTTGGCCTCTCTGCCTCATTGGTTTGACCCGTCTGGGCAGCTGGCTAGCGACTGTGGGAGACAGGTAAAGGTAAAGGTTCCCTTGCTCGAAAGCCAGTCGAATCCGACTCTAGGGTTGCGGTGCTCATCTCTATTTCAAAGCCGAAGAGCCAGCGCTGTCCGAAGACGTTTCCGTGGTCATGTGGCCGGCGTGACTAAACACCAAGGCGCACGGAACGCTGTTACCTTCCCACCGTAGTGGTACCTATTTATCTACTTGCAATTTCTTGCTTTCGAACTGCTAGGTTGGCAGGAGCTGGAACTAGAGACGGGAGCTCACTCCGTCTTGCGGCACCCTCGGGTCTTGAACTGCTGAACTACTGACCTTCCACAGCCTGCAGTTCAGCGTCTTAACCACTCGAGCCACCGCAGCTCTTTGGGAGACAGGACACTGCCCTAAATGGATCCCTGGGCTGCTCCAGCAGGGTTCTTCTTGGGATATTTGGTCAATGTAGCAGAGTCTACCCAGTCATAGGAGCAGTTAATAAATCTCCCCAAGTATATTGCAAAAAAAAAAGAGGTAAACTTACATCTACTCAGGTAGATCCATTCAGGTGGGCAGCTATGTTTGTCTGAAGCACTAGAACAAATTAGTTGCTGTAGATTTCCCGGGTTGTGGGGCCGTGGTCTCGGCATTGCAGGACCTGACGTTTCGCCAGTGGCTGTGACCGGCATCCTCAGAGGTATAACACAGACAGATGGAGTACTCTCTGTGTCAAAGGTGAGCAGAAAACTGATAGGCAAGTAATTTATTTCTACCCTGGAAGGTGGGGTAGGGCTGAGTCAATTATCCAGTGTAGTTCTCCAGGCTATTAACATGCTGATGGAGAACTACCTGGATCCAGCTGGTACCTTCCCGCCCTTAATTTCAACCCATTCTTGGGAGTCTTCTCCTCTCCTGCCAACAGCTCCCTGACCGCCTCTAAGTGACACAGCCCTTCAGATACTCCAAGAGAGCCATCCTGTCCCCCCTCTGCCTCCTCTTCTGCAGACTGAACCTTCTCCAGTCCCTCGGCCTTTCCTCGTAGTTCTTCTTGGTGTCCAGCCCCCCGACCGTCCTCGTCGCTCTCCTCTGCACCTGCTCCATCCCGTCCACATCCTTGCTGAAGTGAGGCCTCCAGAACTGCACACACGACTCTCCAGGTGCAGCCTGCGATCTGGATGTTCTGCCTCTGTTGAGACAACCCCGAGATTGCATTAATCAGGGTCAGCCATTGTTAGGAACACCCAGGAAGTCCACGTTTGGTACACGGAGGCGGGCAATGGCAAACTACCTTCATTCATCTCTTCCCTCGAAAACCCTATGTGGTCAGCCTGAGTGGGCGGCCACATCAAAAGAACATAGGAGAAGTCAATGTTGGATCAGGCCAAAGGCCTGGAGAAGTGGCTGATTTAACTGCCTTCAAGTAGAAGAAGAGGAGATTGGATTTATACCCTCCCCTTCACTACCCGAAGGAGTCTCAGAGCGGCTTACAAACTCCTTTCCCTTCCCCTCCCCACAACAGACACCCTGGGAGGTAGGCTGTGGAGTCTTGTGAGCAAAAATTCTACTTTGTGAGCTACTGGCACTAAAGTTATGAGTGAGCAATTTGGCTCCTGCATAAATTGGTTTGCCTCTGGAGCCCTCCTTCCTGAGCTAAGACAAAAATGTGTGAGCTGGAGGCTAAAAAACCGTGAGCTAGCTCACACTAGCTCAGCTTAGGGGGAACACTGGAGGTAGGCGGGGCTGAGAGAGCTCTGACAGAAACTGCTCTTTCTCAAGAACAGCTCTTGTCAGAACTATGTAACCCATTTAGGCTGCTTCCCTTGTGTCACACTGGAAACGCCTTTGACCTGTGTGGAATCTTACTGGAACTCTGCCTTAATTTTACTGCACGGATTACTGCGGGCCTCAAAGGAGCCTGAAGTCGGAAATAAACGCGGAGCTGAATTTGGGGAGGGGCTCCCTTAGTAGGGCCTCTCGGATGTCACATCAATGCACAGATTAAAAAACTCTTTGTCGTGTTTCCCAGGATCCAGACGCAAAACTGCAGTTAACTGGGTTGGTCCACAGACAGTGTTGAAATGCAACAGCAGCGTCCTACCTTTTTATTGAGTGTTTTCAACAGGTGAAAGGTGATCTTCCAGAGGGAATTTGCTGACACACATGAGGCTGCCTTATACTGAGGATCTCAGTTAATTACTCTTAGCCATCCACAATGAGAAGAAGAAGAGAAGAGATTGGATTTATATCCCGCCCTTCACTCGGAGTCTCAGAGCGGCTTCCAAACTTCTTTCCTTTCCCCTCCCCACAAAAGACGCCCTGTGAGGTAGGTGGGGCTGAGAGAGCTCTTAACACAAACTGCTCTTTCAGGAACAGCTGTGCCAGAGCTTGTGACTGACCCAAGGTCACATCAGCAGGTGCAAGTGGAGGAGTGGGGGAATCAAACCCAGTTCTCCCAGATCAGAGTCCCCGCACTTAACCACTACACCAAACTGAAGAAGAAGAGATTGGATTTATACCCCGCCCTTCACTCGGAGTCTCAGAGCAGCTTACAGACTCCTTTCCCTTCCCCCTCCCCAAAAAAGACACCCTGTGAGGTCGGTGGGGCTGAGAGAGTTCTGACAGAAACTGCTCTTTTTCAAGAACAGCTCTTGTCAGAACTACGGCTTGCCCAAGGTCATCCAGCCAGGTGCAAGTGGAGGAGTGGGGGAATCAAACCCGGTTCTCCCAGATTACAGTCCGCGCACTTCACCACTACACCAATTAAGGATACATCAATCTCCAATCTCCAGTTTAGACATATTTATGTATTTCACTACGTTTGTCCTCTGGAATCGAACCCAGACAAATGGTAACCATATAAATTTAAGCTTGATCCTAAATCTGTGAAATATCTTCATTTAATGCTCAGCCTCTACCTGTATGTATGGACTGGCAATTTCCATTTCGTTGTATCTGAAGAAGTGGGGTTGCACACAA
Organism: Gekko gecko; assembly: GCA_029375565.1. NCBI lineage: Eukaryota > Metazoa > Chordata > Lepidosauria > Squamata > Gekkonidae > Gekko > Gekko gecko. The sequence continues at coordinate 11,143,313 of JAPDNY010000001.1, read as the reverse complement.
AAGCTTATACCCAGAATGAAACTTTTGTGGGGGATGAAGGGGCCACTGGACTTGAACTTTGTTCAGACCAATTTGGCTGCCCAACCAGGGCTACCCATTGTGATCTATCTCCTTCGGAGGGTTTCCCCAGTTCAGCCTGCGTTGGTTTATTATTATTTCCCCCAGTTCAGCCTACATTGGTCTGTTGTTGTTATTGTTATTATTATTATACTTTCTGGCTGTAAGAATTGGAATTGAATGTATTGCACTGTCCACTTTAAATGTTCCTAAATTGGTTTTATTATATTTATTGATTGCATTACTTTCAAATTGTATTGTACCCAATGCTGTATGCTGCCCTGAGCCCATTTGTGGGAAGGGCAGGATGCAAATCGAAACAATAAATGAATAAATAAAAGTATTATTGTTATTACTACTACTATCATTATTAGTGTTATTCTTGTTATTGTAATGGCCCATTTATTTTCGAGCTGTAGGAACGGAAACTGAATGTACTGCACTGCCCACTTTAAATGTTTCTAAATTGGTTTTACTGTATTTATTGATGACACTATTTTAAAATTGTCATTATATTGATTGTCATAAGCCGCCCTGAGCCTATTTGCATATTCATTTGCATGAATAAATAAAAGTATTATTTTGTCAAAGGCTTTCACCGCCGGAGTTCATTAGCTGCTGTAGATTTCCCGGGTTGTGTGGCCGTGGTCTACAATGCCAAGACCAGGGCCACACAACCCGGAAAATCTACAGCAACAAATAAAAGTATTATTGTTACTACTATGACTAGGTGAGGAGCTGCAGTGGCTCAAGTGGTTAAGATGCTGAACTGTAGGCTGTGGAAGGTCAGTGGTTCAGCAGTTCAAGACCCGTGAGTGCCGCATGACGGGGTGAGCTCCCGTCTCTAGTTCCAGCTCCTGCCAACGTAGCAGTTCGAAAGCAAGAAATTGCCAGTAGATAAACCAGAAAAACATCTACTTCTGCTTCATTGACTATGCTAAAGCCTTTGATTGTGTGGATCACAATAAATTATGGCAGGTTCTTAAAGAGATGGGAGTACCAGACCACCTCATATGTCTCCTGAGAAACCTGTATAAGGGTCAAGAAGCAACAGTTAGAACCGGATATGGAACAACTGATTGGTTTAGCATAGGAAAAGGAGTACGACAAGGATGTATACTGTCACCTTGCTTATTTAATTTATATGCAGAGTACATCATGCGAAATGCTGGCCTGGATGAATCACAAGCTGGAGTTAAGATTGCTGGGGAAAAGATCAATAACCTCAGATATGCAGACGATACCACTCTGATGGCAGAAAGTGAAGAGGATCTAAAGAGCCTCTTGCTCAGGGTGAAAGAGGAGAGCGCAAAAGTGGGCTTGAAGCTCAACATCAAAAAAACTAAGATCATGGCATCTGGCCCCATCACTCCTTGGCAAATAGAAGGGGAAGTCGTAGAAGTAGTGACAGACTTCACGTTCCTAGGATCCCAGATCACTGCAGATGGTGACTGCAGCCATGAAATTAAAAGACGCCTGCTCCTTGGGAGGAAAGCGATGGCAAACCTAAACAGCATGATAAAAAGCAGAGACATCACCTTGCCAACAAAAGTCCGCATGGTCAAAGCAATGGTATTCCCCGTAGTAATGTATGGCTGTGAGAGTTGGACTATAAGGAAGGCCGAGCGCCGAAGAATAGATTCTTTTGAACTATGGTGCTGGAGAAGACTCTTGAGAGTCCCTTGGACTGCAAGGAGATCAAATCAGTCAATCCTAAAAGAAATCAACCCTGACTGTTCCCTGGAAGGCCAGATCCTGAAGCTGAAGCTCAAATACTTTGGCCACCAAATGAGAAGGGAGCATTCACTGGAGAAGACCCTGATGCTGGGAAATATTGAAGGTCAAAGAAGAAGGGGACGGCAAAGAATGAGATGGTTAGACAGTGTCATCGATGCAACGAACATGAAATTGAGCAAACTTCAGCGGACAGCGGAAGACAGGAGGGCCTGGCGCAATCTGGTCCATGGGGTCGCGAAGAGTCGGACTCGACTGTGCGACTGAACAACAACAAAACAGGTACCACTTCGGTGGGAAGCTAACAGCGTTCCTTGCGCCTTGGTGTTTAGTCATGCCGGCCACATGACCACGGAAACGTCTTTGGACAGCGCTGGCTCTTCGGCTTGGAAACGGAGATGAGCACCACAACCCTAGAGTCGGATTCGGCTGGCTTTCGAGCAAGGGAAACTTTACCTTTACCTTTTTATAACTAGGTAAAGGTAAAAGGTTCCCTTGCTTTAAAGCCAGTCGAATCCGACTCTCGGGTTGCGGTGCTCATCTCCGTTTTCCAAGACGAAGAGCCAGCGCTGTCCGAAGACGTTTCCGCGGTCATGGCATGACTAGACCCCAAGGCGCACGGAACGCTGTTACCTTCCCACCGAAGTGGTACCTGTTTATCTATTTGCAATTTCTTGCTTTCGAACTGCTAGGTTGGCTACTACTACTACTGCTATTTTTTTTTAAAAAAAAATTATTTATCAGTTTTCCAACATATATACACAAAAAACAAAATCCAAGTCAAAAACAAACATTACATCGAGTTACATATATGCTTGATATATTTTTGCGCATATACCTTTATTACATCTATTTCTGTTAAGCTATCTATACAAAGTAGGAGTGGTTTTGGGAATATTTATTTGTTTACTTTTTATACTTTTTTTCCAATCCAATCATAATTTTTTTCTCCATCTATTTGTATAAATTAGATCATCTCTTCCGGAAAGTATAAGGTTTAATCTATCTAATTCGGCTATTTCCAGTATAGAATCTATAATTTCTTCTAAATTGGGGGTGTTCTCTTGTTTCCAGTATTTTGCTACTCTAATTCTTGCTGCTGTAATTATATAGAGGATTATTCTTTGGTCTTCCTTTTTGATTCTCTCCGGTAAAACATGTTCAGCAAAAAAGTCTCTGGTTCCAGTTCTAGCTTCAATTTGGTGGATTCTTCTATTATTTTTTGGAGCATTACTGCTATTATTATTATTATTCAGATGGTTTATGGGATGGTTTACTGATCTGACCGGCAGCCACAGGAGAAATGTTGGGGAAATCCCGTGATTTGTTTTGGTTTGCATTTGGCAAAAAAATAATAAAGTGGTCCCCGTTACGTAAGGCGCCAAGGCCCCCGCCCGAATTTCCCAGGCGTGAGTCACGCGGGCCGACTCCGCCGGAACTCCCGTCTCTCCGCCCCTTCCCCCGGCACGCCCCGCCCCTCTCTTTTAAACTTTGAAGTTCCCTTCCCCTTTGAACGGGGCCGACGGCCCCGCCCCCTCCCCTGCCAATCACTCACGCCCCGCCCTCCCCGCTGCCAGGCTGGCGCCGGGCGAGAACCTTTCCGAACGTTCCCGCAGGCGAGGCCACGCCCCCCTGCGTCACCGCGTTAACGCCCGCCCCACGCCGCGCCGCTCGCGGTATATAAGAGCCCGAGCCGTCCGGCGGCCGCCGCCCCCTCCTCAGCCGACGACGCTCGGAGGAGTCAGCCGCCATGTTATCCCTCAAGCAGAAGATGATCGGGCTCAACTTGTACTGCGGGGGCGCGCCGGCGGTGGCCCCGGGGGCCGGCGGGCAGAGCCCCGCGGGAGGCCCGACGACAACCACAACGGCGGGGGCGGGGGCGTCGCTGACCGGCCGGGGCCTCTGGCCACCCTCTGAGGGGGCGCGGGCGCTGATTGGCGGGGTGCCTCGCGCCGGGGTCCCCCGGGCGGTGATTGGGCCCCTGGAAGGGGCGCCCCGCTCGCTGATTGGCTGGGCGGCGCCGCCGCCGAAGCCCTCCAAACTGCCGCTCCTCGAGGACGAGCTGGACGGCTGCGAGCCGGAGGCGGCGGCCCCGGCCCCGGAGAAAGAGGAAGAGCGCGGCCCGCCGCTGGTGCCCTCGCCCACCGCCTCGCTGCCCTCGTCCGGGGAGGAAGAGGAAGAAGAGGAGGCGGAAAAGAGGAAGAGGAAGAAGGCCGAGGAGGAGGAGGACGGGCTGCGCGCCGAGACGCTGGAGGTGGTGCTGCGCTACCTGCTGGAGGTGGCCGAGGAGGAGGAGGAGGAGGAGGAGGGCCGCGCCAAGAGCCTGGGGGCCCGCCTGCTGGGGCGCCTCGCGCGGGGGGAGGGGAGGAGGAGGGGGCGCCGGCCACGCCCCTCCCCCGCCTCGCCCCCGCCCCCGCCTTCCTCGGCGCGCGTGGCCCGGACCGTCGAGACGCTGCGCCGGGTGGGCGACGGGATCCTCGAGAAGCACCAGCTGGCCTTCCAAGGTGGGCCCGGGCGGGGGTCGGGCGCGGGGGTGGGGGGCGGAGAGAGACGCGAACACGCACTCATACTGGGGCTGCCTGCCTGCCTCGGCCTCCAGACTTAGGTCTGTCTACTGATCTTATCTCTATATAGATCTCTGTCTATACTTGTGTGTGTGTGTGTGTGTGTGTGTATATATATATATATACACATACACACACACACACATATATATATATATATATATGTTTTATATCTGTATCTGTCTAGATATCTAGCTAGGTTTTATATCTGTCTATAGTTATTTCTGTCTATATCTGTCTAGGTATCTATATACAGGTTCTACATGTATATCTGTGTATAGCCATATGTATATGTGTGTATAGTATATGTATCTCATATATATATATATATATATAGGTTTTATGTCTGTCTAAAAGTGCTTCTATCTATATCTGTCTATATGTCTGTATGCAGGCTCTGTGTCTATATTTATAGCCTTCTATGTCTGTCTATATATGCCATGTATAGGTTTTATATCTGTATCTGTCTATAGCCATCTGTATATGTGTATATATATATGTTTTATATCTGTATCAGTCTATATATCTAGGTTTTATATCTGTCTATAGTTATTTCTACCTATATCTGTCTATATTTATAGCCTTCTATGTCTGTCTATATACCCATATATAGGTTTTATATCTATATCTGTCTGTAGCCATCTGTATTTGTGTGTGTATATCTATCTATATATATACACATGTGCATATATATGTGTTTTATATCTGTATCTGTCTATATTTTTATCTGTATATATGTTTATATATATATCAGTCTCTCTCTATATATATATATATACACACACACATATATATATATATATTCTGTATATATATCTGTATCTATCTAGATCTGTCTATATATATTTACATAGGGTTTTTTGAATGTATCCCCCACTTTTCTCCCCAAAAATGCCTTACAGCCTGCTCCTCTCTTCTGTTTTAACCTCACAACATCCCTGTGAGGTAGGCTAGGCCAAGAGTGAGGGCCTGGCCTCTGAGGCCACCCAGAGAGCTTCCATGGCACAAGTGGGGATTTGAACCCGGGTCTTCCAGCTCCTGGTGCGATGCTGTAACCACTGAGCCTCGCTGCTGCTTATGTAGAGCAAAGTCTGGGGCCATTGGTACCTTTAAGACCAACAAAGTTTAATTCTGGGTTAAAAGCTTTTGTGTGCGTGCACACATCTTCAGGTGTTTACCAGAACCAGTTACAGAAAATGTATTCAGGTTGGTTGGAAGCAGCAGGACAAAGTTTGAGTCCAGTGGCAAGACCAACAAAGTTTAGGTCTAGTGTATAAGCTTTCGTGTGCATGAAGACTTCAGATATGTTGAAACAGACTTCCTCCAGCCTTACATATGGGGGAGGTTAGTTGCCAAGAAGGGCTAGTTAGAGTCAAGATGCATAAGTAACTGAGCAGTAAATACAGCTAAGATTGGATTAATGCAATCGGTAAGACCTGTGAATAGCAGCGAATTAGCATGCAGGTAATAAAAGAGTTAGCAAACAGATGTGAGAACAAAATTTGAGTCCGGTGACTCCTTTAAGACCAACAGAGTTTGTTTCTGATCTATAAGTTTCCAAGTGAATGCACACTTCTTCAGATATCTGAAGTATGCATGCACACAAAAGCTTATACACCAGTTTAAACTTTGTTGGTCTTATCTGGACTGCCACTGGACTCAAAACTTTTGTTCTGTTGCTTTAGACCCACATGGCTGTCCCATTGAATCAGCCTTTTAAAATAGTTGCTGTATGATTATTAGAAGGAAAGAGAAGGGAGGAAATGAAAGGAAAGGCTGTTTGTCCTCAATAGCCCTCCTTTTCTCGGAAAACTGCAGAGTAGGTTGAGTTGTGAAGGGGGCGGGATCGGGTCCGGCAGTGTGGAGTGGCGAGCTACTGGGGTGTCAGACTGGGGTTTGGGAGAGCTGGCATAGACCCTTGCTTGGGCAACCTTGGGCCAGTTGGACACCCGTCAGCTTAAACCTACCTCAGAGGGTTGTTGTGTCCAGGGGAGGAGAATGACGTAGGCCAGGCTTGAAACCCCAGTCCACTGTGAAAGCTTGGCCTGTGTCTCGTATCTAACCTTCCTCGGGGAGTCTGTGCTGAGGACAAAATACAAGGAGGGAGAGAATAGTATTAACTATTTTGGGTCCCTGCTGGGGCGAAAAGTGGGATATAAATAAATGAATGAATTTAGGGATGGGGTTTTTTTTGAAAGGCAGCTGGGGGGGGATGAAGCGGCTTTATTCTGAGTCAGACCCTGCGTGTGTGTGTGTGTGTGTGTGTGTGTGTGTCAAGGTCAGTCTTGGCAGCTCTTGTGGGCAGGGACTTCCCAGGGTCCGGAGCTGATAGACAAAGTTTCTTTTCCCCCTGCTGCCTCTGGGACCTTCCTTTGGCCTGGCCACTGAGCCACAGCTCTTCCCTTTTGCAGTGCGGAGAGGCCGGACCCGCAGCGGATCTTCCAGCAGGGGTAGCCCACCCTAGTCGCCAGTGCGTGGGTGGCTTAGCTGTGCCGCTGCTTCCTCTTCCCCCTCCCAGCGCTGTGGGGAGGTTTGCTGAGGGCCCAGAAAGGCTTCAACAGCAGCAGAAATGAAACTGAACTTTGCTCACTGAGAGGCCGGGTAAACCCCCTCGGCATGCAGATCGTCTGGTTACAGATTAGCCTGAGCTCTTGCTCACATCCTGCGTCCGCCAAGCAAATGGAGGAAGATCAGGGCTGTAAACATGGCCTGCCTGAAAACAAACTTCCTCCTCGTTTGCTGCCAAGTTTCCTGACTTTGCCCTGGGATCTCATTGTTTGCTTCAGACTTTTAACGTTATCATGTGAGCGTATTAAATACTGGAAATTGCAAAGTAGCCTTAAAATGTCCACGAACTGGAATATTCCAAAAGCTGAACTTCCACAGCCTCTCTGTTCATGATGTTGAGATTCTGAAAAGCTTCTTAGTGGATAATAAAATCGTCTTTGAAACTTGACGGTAGTTTTGCAAACAGATGCTAGAGATAATGTTCCTTTAAACCTTTAGTATGCAGAAATCAGAATGGCAAGTACTCCTTGCTGGGCAAGTACTCCTTTCTCGGACTGGAAAGGGCAAGAAGATCTCATTAAAGGTGCTGAGTCCCATGGGAACAGGTTTTCTTACCTTTAAGCCTTTTGAATAATCACCTCACTCTAAAGCAAACAACCCTTTCAGGTAGATGCTGGATAAGAGCTGGTTTTGAGTAATTTCCTGTTAACAATTTCTGCTGCCCTTGAATTTCTTAAGTGGCACTGGGTAATTGGTTCACAGCTGAGCTGTGAGTTCTGAAGTTGTTGAATTGTGTTGAGGAGGCTGCCTTGAAGAAAAGTCAACAGTTCTGTAGCTCTTTAGATATACTTTTTATTAGTAGCACAAAGAATAGAAATAAGAGCTTGTATGTTTAGCTTTCCACCTAGAAAGGGCTAATTTTGAAGCTATTCTAAAACGCCATTTGCTGACCTTTTTCCATAAATGCTGGGATGACTGCAAGTGGAAATCTTTTGCTCAAAGATAATTTTTTCTTCCTAGTCTCTTTTCTTTGGAACAGAGGCTGGTACCTTATGTAGTGACATTCAAAATGGGCCCGGTGCTTTTCACTCCTCACCTAATGCTCGCCCAAATCTGTTCCCGCTCAGGAATGCTTAAGAAGCTGGAAATCAAGAACCAGGACGATCTGAAGTCAGTTTCAGAAGTTGCCACACACGTTTTCAGTGATGGCGTAACAAACTGGGGACGGATTTTGACTCTCATCTCCTTTGGCGGCTTTGTTGCCAAACACCTGAAGAGTATAAACCAGGAGAGCAACATCATTCCTTTGGCAGAGATCATCACCGACGTGCTGGTGAAAGACAAACGAGAATGGCTGGTCAATCACAACGGCTGGGTAAGTGAGTCACTGCGGGGGCTTAGTTGAATGCTTGAAGCTGCTTTATATTGAGTTGGATTATCGGTCTGTCACTGTCAGTAGTGTCTGCTGATGGGCAGTGGCTCTCCAGGGTCTCAGGCAGAGGTCTTTCCCATCACCTCCTGCCTGGTCTTTTTAACTGCAGATCCTGGGGATTGAACCTGGGACCTTCTGCATGCCAAGTAGATGCTCTGCCATTAAGCTACAGCCCCGCTTTACAGCTCTCCAGGATCTCAGGCAGAGGTTTTTCCCATCACCTCCTGCCTGGTTTCTTTTAACTGGAGATGCCAGGGATTGAACCTGGGACCTTCTGCATGCCAAGTAGATGCTCTGCCATTGAGCTACAGCCCCGCTTTACAGCTCTCCAGGATCTCAGGCAGAGGTTTTTCCCATCACCTCCTGCCTGGTTTCTTTTAACTGGAGATGCCAGGGATTGAACCTGGGACCTTCTGCATGCCAAGTAGATGCTCTGCCATTGAGCTACAGCCCCGCTTTACAGCTCTCCAGGATCTCAGGCAGAGGTTTTTCCCATCACCTCCTGCCTGGGTTTTTTTTAACTGGAGATGCCAGGGATTGAACCTGGGACCTTCTGCATGCCAAGCAGAGACTCTGCCACTGAGCCACAGCCCCTCTTTTCAGCTCTCCAGGATCTCAGGCAGAGGTCTTTCCCATCCCCTACTGCCTGGTCCTTTTAACTGGAGATGCCGGGGATTGAACCTGAGACCTTCTGCATGCCAAGCAGAGGCTCTGCCACTGAGCCACAGCCCCTCTTGACAGCTCTCCAGGGTCTCAGGTGGAGGTCTTTCTCATCACCTCCTGCCTGGTCCTTTTAACTGGAGATGCCGGGGATTGATCCTGGGAATTTCCTACATGACATTCTTCCATTTCTCTTTATCTGGTAATTCCTTCCAAGTGTAATCGGACACACAGTTAGAGGCTGAAGTAAGGCCTCTACCAAAAGCCTATACTCTGTGGCCGTCTTCCCTTATCACTGCAAAGGTCTGTTTCCCACAAAAGGCGCTTTAAAAATATGGTACCCCATTGAAGATAGGGATGGGGCGAGGGGAGCAAGGCTTAGGTGTAAATATATTGTCCTCTGCCATCCCTTGATACACAAAACATCTCTTTTTGAACCTTGCTTGCTGTGTCCAGAACGTGCTCAGCTGTTGCTGCTGCTGCTGCTTTGAAGCTATTAACAATCCACTTCTTTCTTCTAGGAGGGGTTTGTAAAGTTCTTCCACGTCGAGGACATAGAAGGCAGCATCAGAAACGTCCTGATGGCTTTCGCAAGCGTCGCTGGCATAGGAGCAGGCCTGGCCTACATGATCCGGTGAGCGAAGGGAGCGCTCCCTTCGCGGAGCCGGTTTGGACTACCCTGTTCCTGCTGTTTTTAGGAAACTGAGCTGATGGGAGAATAAACATCTGGATTTCCTGTGGAATATGTGGTGGTGAGGACTGTCAGTTTATAGAAGGTGACCAACGAGGATGTCTTGCGGACGGGAGTAGATCTGAATGCGGGGAAACGTGGACTCAGCTCCCTAGAAGCAATGCCAGAGGAAGTTAAGCGGACTCAGAGCCCATCCGAACACCACTTAGGTCTTGGGACTCACCTCCAGGCTCCATTGGGCTTGGTGTGTAGTAACGTGCAGATCTGCGGGGTGTTATTCCATTGGCACAGGGCCCCCGATCCTTAGGCCAAGTGGTGTCTGAGCTCCCAACCCTTGAGCTGGTAGAGCTTGGGATAAAAGTGGAAGATGCATTGTGGGATGTGAAAAAGAAGGATCTTCAGGTGTACACAGAATGCCTTTACCTGTTGGTCGACGCAATGGCGCATTGTCCATAGTGGACAGAAACGGACTAACAACCTCAAAAAAGCCGACTCCTCATTCGTATCCTCTAAAGGGCTGATTCTTTTGTACGTGGCTCTGCCATTTTGTTTCTCTCCCACCCCCCAATGAGTCTTGGAAGCATACACACTGCCATAGCTCCCAAGAGCGTATGCAGCTATGTAAGAAGGGGCACAGACTGTAAATATGTTAAGAAGTTCCTAGGGGAAACTATGCTGTACTCTGTACATATGTCTGAAACTGTACAAAATGTACATTTTTTTCCAGAGCTTTATCTTTAGGTAAGGTTGTAAAAGAGGGGTTTTGAATGTGGGATCAGAGCCAGCTTTTGAAACTATAATTTAGCCCTGTTTCAAAGAGAAAATTCTGGACTTTCCAGAAAGTCCAGTCTAATATGTTCAAGTGACACAGTTTTTTGGCATAGACAGTTTACCCCTCCCAGTGGGCAGCTGGCTACAGTTTTGAGGTCCTTTGGTTATTCTTTTTTTCTCTCTCCAGTTGAGGGTGACATTTTGAATGGATGCTAGATATTTTCTAATCCTTTCAGACTAAATTTTAAGCTAAAATTTGTCTCTGACAATAAAGAATGAAAATGACTCCGTTGAGTTAGCGATGCAATTGCATTTAAAGCACAATCTTGAAATTCAGGTTGGGTTTGTTTTGTTTTTTGTTTGTTTTTTCCTTTTAAAGCTTCAGGATGACAGTTTGTAGACTTCGGGATTCTTGAGCTCAGTTCTTAGGAAAGAAGAGTTTAAGTTGGTTTTGCATTGGAGTCAGTTGGATTGAGTCTTCACTGTACTTTTAAGATTCGTTCAGACCAAACGACGGCAGATGTGAAAAACTGAAAAGCAAAGCATGGAGACCGTGGTGCTATCCGGCTTGCTCGTTTACATAAACTGTCCAATACAACCGTTGTTTACTCGTCGTCTTTGACTTTTCCTGAAGCAGAAATACAGAACAGATGGGATAAAATAGGACTAAATACGTGTGTGTGTTTATCAGTGGCCAAACCCATATTAACCCGTATTAACTGACAGGCTGGCATTGACCTGAGTGCATGCCCCCTTAACTTGTCCCCAGGGAGCTCACCACTGACCCTGAGGTGGGGTAGCTCCGGGCTTCCAGCAGGGCCCACTGTCATAGACCTTCCCCCACCTGTTTGTATCCCCACCACATGTCCACGTGCCTTCCTCTGCTCATTTGCTTGCAGGTTCCCAGCATCCATGGGGAAACACAGGTGTGGCACAGAGGCAGGCGCTCTCCTCGCTGGTCATAGCAGCTGCGCACAACAGCCGGCATTGTGGTCGAAAGTTGGATGTGATCGCAGGGGCTGGGAGGGCTTGTGGGAAGGGGTGTGTGATGATTTCTTGTTTTGGAGTGTGTGTTTCTTTAAATGTTTGACTGCAGTACTGTACGAAGAGTGATAGAGGGAGATAAGTGTGATATGATTGGCTGATGACTGAGAATGGGAGGAGGGGTGTCTATGAGAGTGATTCTGTGTGTGAAGTTTGGAGAGCATAGTCTGTGTGACTGGGAGTTTGAGTCTATTCTGTGTGAATAAGACAAAAGAGTTTAGTCTGTGTGGCTGTATAGATGAGAGAGAGAGAGATTAGACTGTCAGAGTGGAGTTTTGGGTGTTTGAGAGACTGTTTGTGACACCAAGCTTTGCCAGTTACATTTACAAGTTCCTTTCGTCAGCAACAGTTCAAAATAACCAGAAACCTATTTTGTTCTTAATTAAATAAATAATTTTATTTTTAACGTTATCCCAGAAATCAGAATAGTCCTTCCTCAAGGCCACATAGTCCTCTGAAGTGCCCATACCCTAGGTCATTCTACCAAAAGAGAGAGAGAGCTGGAATTTTTTAATCCTGGTGGCAGCAGAAATATACCAAGTTATGGTACACAGAGAGTGTTGTAAAGGCAAAACCGTCTCCCCAGTAAGCGAGGACGCTACAGTGGGGGCCGGGCTCTGCCTGGCCAGGGTCTCCCAAAACCTGAAACCAGCTCTGGTCCCAGCCAGGCTGACTTGCATTGCCAAGGGGTGGGCATGGGTTAGCCCAGCTGATGTCTTCTGCAGCTGTATATAAGTAGGCCCACCCTACTTATTCAGCTGGTGTCAGGATTATTTTAACATTTCTGGAGTGACTGTACTGTATTTCGGGGGAGATGTACACAAGTGTGATAGGTCATGCCCTCAGGCATAGTCTACAGAGCAGTTTTGGTGGAGTGGTTCGGAGCACGGACTCTAATCTGGGAGCACCGGGTTTGATTCCCCACTCCTTCACATGCAGCTGCTGGGTGACCTTGGGTCAGTTGCAGTTCTCTCTGAGCTGTTCTCTCAGGAGCAGTCCTCGAAAGAGCTCTCTCAGCCCCGCCTACCTCACTGGGTGTCTCTTGTGGGGAGGGGAAGGGAAAGGAGTTTGTAAGCCACTCTGAGACTCCCTTGGGGAGTGAAGGGCGGGGTATCAATCCAATCTCTTTGTCTCCACCACCACCTCCTCCTCCACCATGGGGGGAGGGGGGGGCTCTTAACACTTTCCCAAAACATAGCACGCCAAAAGTGTGATTGTGAGACTCTTCCCAAAAATGGCAGGTGGCTAAAAGTGGTCAGTGTAAATCTTGGTAAAGTTCCATGAGCCAGTTTGGTGCAGTGGTTAAGTGCGCGGACTCTTATCTGGGAGAACCGGGTTTGATTCCCCCACTCCTCCACTTGCACCTGCTGGTATGACCTTGGGTCAGTCACAAGCTCTGGCACAGCTGTTCTCTCAAGGACAGTTTCTGTCAGAGCTCTCTCAGCCCCACCTACCTCCCAGGGTGTCTGTTGTGGGGAGGGGAAGGGAAAGGAGACTGTAATCCGCTCTGAGACGCCTGTGGGCAGTGAAGGGCAGGGTATAAATCCAAACTCCTCTTCTTCTGAAAGCTTCCCCCCGGCTCAGTTACATTTGGTTTTTAAAGATACCATCTGGGTGATGTGCAACAGCATTAGGCAAAGCTTTGCCATGCAAATCCGTCCTTTGTAAACATCTGCTTCTGGGTAAAGGTGCAGAGTATGCCATTCTTGATTGGGGTGGGGAGGGGGTTGATAGGGGTGTTTCCTGGTCCGATTCGTCCCTCACAACAATGAGTCCATCAGAATTGGGAAGAGAAGGGGGCTCATGCGTACAATGTGAAACTTCAACTTAAGAACATAAGAGAACATGTGAAGCTGCCTCGTACCAGATCAGACTGCCCATCCATCAAGATCGGTACTGTCTGCCCAGACTTGCAACGGGCTCTCCAAGGTCTCAGCTTAGAGGTCTTTCACTTCAACTCCTACCTGCTCCTTTTAGCCCCGGGGCATGTTGGCTACTGCTGGACCTTCTGCCTGCTAAGCAGATACTGTACCACTGAGGCACAGCCCCTCAATACTCGTTGAAACAGAAGTAGTAGAATTCTCAGCGGTTAATGCTGGCCGTTACTTTGGCTTTGCTGACTTTGACACTGGACGCCCTTCTGCAAATGAGCATGCCAGAGAAGTGGGTAGTTCGAAGTAGCAGACGTCCCCCCGTGAGCTGAGCAAAATCCCCTTTGTGTTAATAAGAAGAGCACAAGACAGCAAAGACACGAACAGAGCTCCGTTCAGAATAATGGGCTTCTCACTGCCGGTGAGAACACGGCACGCTAAATTAATCTTCCCTTCTGTTCCTCTTTGATTTACCCAGTCCCGTGCCAAGAGTCTGACTGGCTGTTCTGCGGTTATCAGTGGACCACAGTGGGGTGGGTGGGTCTCGCTTCTGAGAACGCGCGTTCTGCGTAACGTTTTTGCTGGGCGGAAAACAGTATCTGCCAGGCCATCTGTGTCTCTGAGGGACTGTCGACCAACTAGCAGCGAGTCACCTTTAAAAGGGCACGGCAGAGCTGGTGGAAAGTACAGAGGAAAGGGGTGGCCAAGATGATTAGGGGGCTGGAGGACCTTCTCTTGGAGGAAAGGCGAAAGAGTCTGGGACTTTTCAGTTGAGAAAAGAGATGGCTGGGGGCGACGCGACTCGAAGGAGGTTTACAGAATTCTGCACGAGGTGGAAGAGAATTGACAAGGGGAACCTAAAATACTCGCACTCGAGGGCGTCCAGTGAAGGCTGATGGGCAGTCGGTTCGAGATGGACGAAAGGAAACACCGTTTTACACAGCCAGTGATTCAGATGCGGAATTTGCTGACAGAGGATATAGTGATGGCCACAGGAACAAACGGCTTGAAAAGGGGATTAAGGTAGATTCATAGAGAGTAAGTCCGTCAGTGGCTACTAGCCATGGTGGCTGAGAGGGAATCTCCGCACTCAGAGGCACTAATCCTCTGAATCCCAGAGCTGGGAGGAAACATCAGAGGAAGGCCTCGGGCTCTCAGCCCTGTTGTTGGCCCTCTAGAGGAACTGGGTGGCCACTGTGTGAGATGGGATGCTGGACCAGAAGGACCCTCCCTGGTCTGATCCAGCAGGGCTCTTCCAATGTTCTTCTCAGGGGAAGGACTCGGCCTCTCTGCCCTGTTGTTGGCCCTCCAGAGGAACTGGGTGACCACTGTGTGAGACAGGATGCTGGACCAGATGGACCGTCCCTGGTCTGATCCAGCAGGGCTCTTCCCATGTTCTTCTCAGGGGAAGGCCTCGGCCTCTGTGCCCTGTTGGCCCTCCAGAGGAACTGGTCGGCCACTGTGTGAGACAGGATGCTGGACTAGATGGACCTTCACTGGTCTGATCCAGCAGGGCTCTTCTGATGTTCTCAGGGGAAGGCCTTGACGTCTCTGCCCTGTTGTTGGCCCTCCAGAGGAACTGGCTGAAGCCACTGTGCCCTGTTGTTGGCCCTCCAGAGGAAATGGTTGGCCACTGTGTGTGACAGGATGCTGGACTAGATGGACCCTCACTGGTCTGATCCAGCAGGGCTCTTCTGAGGTTCTTCTCAGGAGAAGGCCTCAGCCACTCTGCCCTGTTGTTGGACCTCCATAAGAACATAAGAGAAGCTAATGTTGGATCAGGCCAATGGCCCATCCAGTCCAACACTCTCTGTCACACAGTGGCCAAAAATACCAGGGGCCATCAGGAGGGTCCACCAGTGGGGCCAGGACACTAGAAGCCCTCCCACTGTTGCATCCCCCCCAAGCACCAAGAAGACAGAGCATCCCTTGCCGCAGACTGAGAGTTCCTATCTATACCTTGTGGGTAATAGCCACTGATGGACCTCTGCTCCATATGCTTATCCAATTCCCTCTTGAAGACACCCATACTTGTAGCCACCAGAGGAACTGGTTGACCACTGTGTGAGACAGGATGCTGGACTACATGGACTATTGGTCCGAGATCCATCAGGCTACTTCTGTTCTTACAGAGGAGTGGAAACATTAAGTTCCCTCTCTGTGGTACCTGGACTATCGTTGCATTTCCATGGCAGACTTGGGCTGTAAACAGATGAATAGTCTACCTGTCTGTCAGGTGCTCTGTGCCCGCTTCACAAAGAACTGTCCCGTTGCTGAGCCGTGCCCACCAATGCCTCCTCCCATTACTACAAAGGAGCCAGCCCAGTCCCTCTTGCAAGAGTCGACATACTCCATGGAAGTCGTCATACTGTGGGCCAAAGTCGATTGAAACGCTGGAGGTTTTTTCCCTCCCTGCATCTTTTCGCCAAATCCAGCCTTCGTGAATCTGAGCAATGTCTTTCGGAAATGCTCTCGGCAACCTCAGGTTTCTTTTGAAGTGCCCCTGAATAGCTTTGAAGACTTCGTGCTTATTCTAAAAATGTGGTTCCTAGAAGACTGGCGAACATCACATTCAAGGCCAAAACCCAGTTTGGTCGCTGCTATGAATAAGCATCTCTGGGCGGGACACCAGGAACTGAATCCACCTCTCTTCTTCTGTTTTCTTCTGCAACGCGGACCATTGTCTGGACACACCTAATCTTTTTTTATAGCTTCCTTGTGAAGGGAGTTTTATTTTTACCATCTGCCCATCCTCCTTCCCTGTTGACTTAGTCTGGCTATTATAGGCACGGAGGTGCTTTGTGTACTGAAGGCGTTTTCCACTGGGTGCCTCCTCTCAGGCGTACTCGTTTCGTTCTTCTGCTCTTCGATTCAGCCGGATAAAACTGCAGGTTGCTTTGGAAAGTCCAGACGCTCCCCTCCATTGCCTGCGTTCTTCCCAACCCGCAGGTCGCTTTAAGTCTTAATGGCCTGAACCGAAGGGGGGTTGTGGGTGGCAAGGCTTTGGGTCCCAGAGGCATGGCTGTGTGTGGGCAGTGCATGAAAATTCACAATTCTGCCCCGAGGGAACAGATAATTATCATAGAATCATAGAATGTTAGAGTTGGAAGGGACCTTGCAGGTCATCTAGTCCAACCCCCTGCACTCTGCAGGAGCAGAGCCGAAAGAGAGCCCTACATACCAGTGTTCCCTCTAAGCTGTGCAGACTTGTGAGCAAGAATTCTACTTTGTGAGCTACTGGCATTAAAAGTTGTGAGCAAGCGATTCGGCTACTGCATCGATTAGTTTGCTCTGGAGCCCTCCTTCCTGAGCTAAGGCAAAAATGTTTGAGCCAGAGGCCGAAAAACTGTGAGCTAGCTCACACTAACTCAGCTTAGAGGGAACACTGCCTACAACATACCCGAAAGATGGTCGTCCGGCCCCCACTTGAAAACGTCCAGGGAAGGAGCATCCACCCCCTCCCGAGGCAGACTGTTCCACTGCTCAGCCACTCTTACAGTTGGGAAGTTTCTCCTGATACCTAGCCAGTATCGACTCCCTTGTAATTCCCACCCCTTAGATCTAGTCTCGCAATCCGGAGCAAGACAGAATAGATCTGCTCCATCTTCTACATGACAGCCCTTCAGATACTTGAAGACTGCCATCCTGTCCCCTCTAAGCCTTCTCTTTCCCAGGCAAAACATAACCGACTCTTCCAGCCTTTCCTCGTAAGACTTGGATTCCAACCCTCTCACCATCCTGGTTGCCCTCTTCTGGACCTGAGCAAGGCTGTTCACAAGAGCACGTTTTGGAGGCCATTCATTCGTAGGGTGGGCATAATATTAGACTCAGATTCACCACAACAGAATTGGTCTCGGCTTCACTGCCTCAGGGTTCTCATACGTACCGTCCGCATGTACCAGAGAGCCTGGCACCCAGGTGAAGAAGAGATTGGATCTATACCCCGCCATTCACTACCCAAGGGAGTCTCAGAGCGGCTCGCGATCCCCTTTCCCTTCCCCTCCCCACAACAGACACCCTGTGGGTAGGTGGGCCTGAGAGAACTCTCTCGAGGACTGCCCTTGAGAGAACCGCTCTGAGAGAACTTTGACTGGCTCAAGGTCACCCAGCTGGCTGCATGTGAAGGAGCGGGGGAATCAAACTTGGTTCTCCCAGATTAGAGCCTGCTGCCCTTGACCACGACGCCCAACTTGCCTGGAAGCAGCTTCCACCACAGCAGAAATATCTTCACTGTGAGACTTGATGGGATGCTGAAGCAGCCATTTTGTGACTGGCTCTGTCTCCTGTCGCAGCCATTTTGTGACTGGCTCTGTCTCCTGTCGCAGCCATTTTGTGACTTGCTCTGTCTCCCGTGGCAGCCATTTTATGACTGGCTCTGTCTCCCGTGGCAGCCATTTTGTGGCTGGCTCTGTCTCCTGTGGCAGCCATTTTGTGACTGGCTCTGTCTCCTGTGGCAGCCATTTTGTGGCTGGCTCTGTCTCCTGTGGCAGCCATTTTGTGGCTGGCTCTGTCTCCTATGGTAGCCATTTTGTGACTCTGCCCACAGTGCTGTGCCAGAATTCCAAATGTGCCCACAGGTTCAAAAAGTGGGGACCCCTGCACTAGGCATTTACAGTCTTAGCCTCGCAAAAGAGCTAGAAATTTGCATTTTAAAATGGAAGGTCTCAGCTGGAATGCTGTACTCCAGATAACATCTGGTGCTTTTCTAAAGGTGCCATGGACCTTTTAGAAGGACACAGCTAACCTTGATGGGTAGATTCGAGTCCAGAAGCACCTTAAGAGACCAAAGTTTGGGGTAGTGGTTAGGATCACAGACTCTAATCCGGGAGAACCAGGTTTGATTTCCCCACTCCTCCTCCCCATGCAGCTGCTGGTGTGGCCTTGGGTCAGTCATAAGTTCTCTCAGAGCTGTTCTATCAAGGGCAGTCCTCAAAAGAGCTCTCTCAGCCCCCACCTACCTCACAGGGTGTCTGTTGTGGGGAGAGGAAGGGGAAACGAGATTGTAACCTGCTCTGAGACTCCTTTGGGTAGTGAAGGGCGGGGTATAAATCCAGTCTCTTCTACTCCTTGGTCCTTTATAAGTAGAACCGCTGGGGACTGAACCGGGGACCTTCTGCACGCCAAATAGATGCTTTGCCATTGAGCCGAACCTTTCCCCAGTTCAGGACTTGAATATGAGACATAATTTACAGATACACTCGCAAACCAAGCTCACAAATTTCAGCTTCTAAAGAATCATAGAATGTTAAGCGTTGGAAGGGACCTTGCAGGTCATCTAGTCCAGCCCCCTGCACTCTGCAGGAGCATAGCCGAAAGATAGCCCTACATACCTACAACATCCCCAAAAGACGGTCGTCCAGCCTCGAAAACGTCCAGCGAAGGAGCTTCCACCACCTCCCGGGGCCGTCTGTCCCACTGCTCAGCCACTCTTACAGTTAGGGTGTTTCTCCTGATATCTAGCCGGTAACGACTCCCTTGTCATTTCCACCCATTAGATCGAGTCTTGCAGTCCGGAGCAAGAGAGAATAGATCTGCTCCATCTTTTATATGACAGCCCTTCAAATACTTGTTTCTTTGTGCATGCACAAAGAACACATACACTCGAAAGCCAAGCTCATAAAATTCAGCTTCTCAAGACCCAGGGAAGGAACCGAAGGTTGGAGAGCGGCCGTTCTGGCAGCTTCTGCTAAAACCGTTTTCCAAAAGGAATCCTTAAAATCCTCATTGAAAGAAAGCAAAACGGGAACAGTTGCCTACCTGATGTTAATCAGGACCCCAATGGCGTATGTGTGCCAGCCTGCGCCCATGGATCAGGGACTGAGAGGCCGGCCTTCTCCACAGGTCTGAGCCCCAGTTTGGTGTGGTTAAGAGCGTGGGCTCTAATCTGAGAGAACCGGGTTTGAGTCCCCACAATTCCACATGCAGCTGCTGGGGTGACTTTGGGCCAGTCACAAGTTCTTTCAGAGCTGTTCTCTCAAGGGCAGTCCTCGAGAGAGCTCTCTCAGCCCCTCCTACCTCCCAGGGTGTCTGTTGTGGGGAGGGGAAGGGAAAGGAGATTGTGAGCCGCTCTGGGGGTCCTTCAGGTAGTGAAGGGCAGGATATAAATTCAATCTCTTCTTCTTTTTTTCCAAAGCTCACTTCATCAGAAACCTTTGTTAGTGTTGACTCTTGAAAACTCATCCTCCAAAAATCTTGTTGGTCTCTTAAGGTCCTCCCGGACTCAAATCTAGCTTTTATACTGTGGACCAACACAGCTACTCTCTGAGACGTCTTTATCATTTCCATCCTGTCCTTGCATGGCCATCGGGGTGGCCCGTCGGGTGTTCCCTTCTCTGTTTTTTCCTCACAATGACTTTGCTCGGGCAGCAGAACAAGGAGTCTGGTAATGGCACCTTTAAGACGAAGAAAGGTTTATTCCGGGTGTAAGCTTTCACGCGCACGTGCGGAACATCACTCGAAGGGTGTATAGGTGTGGTCTCCTTGAATGGGGTGCCTCTCTTTGTCTTAACCTGGGAGGTGCCCTCTGGCCACTCCCCTCACGCTTTGTCATCTCCCTCTCTGCACATGGCCTTCCATGAAGACACTCGTCTCTGCAGGCAAATGCCTCCGTCTTAACACATGTCTTCACACATCTGTCTTCACACATCTCTGTCTTAGCACATGTCTCTGTCTGAACCTAGGAGCTGCCCTCTGACCTCTCCTCTCTCCCTTTGTCCTCTCCCTCGCTGCACATGGCCTTCCATGGAGACACAAGGCTCTGCAGGTCCCTCCTGTAGAGAGAATGCACCCGTACTCCCACACACATTTTTTAAAAAAATACTTTATTAATAAGTTTGATTAAGTACAAATACATATAGAACCATACGTAGCAATCAACTGCACTGGAAAGTTGTTACAGAGGGAAGTTACAAATGACGCAGGACTCTTTTTGCAGCAGGAACCTTATTTGCCTATTAGGCGACACACCCCTAACGTAGCCAATCCTCCCAAGAGCTTACAGAGCTCTTCTTAGGGGGGTTACTGTAAGCTCTTGGAGGATTGGCTACATCAGGGGTGTGTCGCCTAATAGGCAAAGGAGTTCCTGCTACAGAAAAAGCCCTGCAAATGTGTATAAACAACAAAAGCTTAACTGAGGTCCCAATCACACACAGAAGTAGCCAGCCGCATGGCACGCACGAATGCCAGGCAGATTTTACAGGCGCAATCACACGGGAACATCTTGCAAGCGTCCTGCACTCGTCGCCAACTCGTTTCGCCCCCCTGAAGAAGCGGAGTTAAAAGTCCCAGGGAAACGGCAGTATCAAACGGGTTTGTGACGGGTCGCAGACGGACTTCCCCTCGTGAAGGTTCCATTTCGCTTTGGCGTCATCAAGGAGTCTGACGACTTACCCATTATACAATATCCCTTAATTTCTAATAACCAGTCAGAGATCGTCGGGCGTTTTCTCATTTTCCCCCAAACCTGGCAATAACCGCACGAGTTCCCCTGCAAAGTATTTCTATCAAATCTGAATTAGGTGGGTTTGCATCTGGCCAGCAATTTAATAAAAGGAATTCCATTTTCGTTGGTATTTTAAAGTGGGTTATTTCATATATATGTTTAGTGAATACTCCCATACAGAGGATGCCGAACAAGCTGACTGCTTGCGATAGGGAAAGCGTGGACAGCTTCAAGAGAGAATTAGATAAGCATACGGAGCAGAGGTCCATCAGTGGCTATTAGCCACAAGGTATAGATAGGGACTCTGGGGCAAGTGAGGCTCAGTATTCTTGGTGCTGGGGGGGGGACTAGTGGGAGGGGCCTCCTGGTGGCCCCTGGTATTCTTGGCCACTGTGTGACACAGAGTGTTGGACTGGAGGGGCCACTGGCCTGATCCAACATTGGCTTCTCCTATGTTCTTATAGGAACTCTCAGTCTGGGGCAAGGGATGCTCTGTCTTCTTGGTGCTTGGGGGGGGGTCAACAGTGGTCCAACATTGGCTTCTCCTATGTTCTTATAGGAACTCTCAGTCTGGGGCAAGGGATGCTCTGTCTTCTTGGTGCTTGGGGGGGGGATGCTCTGTCTTCTTGGTGCTTGGGGGTCAACAGTGGGAGGGCTTCTAGTGTCCTGGCCCTACTGCTGGACCCCCTGACGGCACCTGGTATTCTTGGCCACTGTGTGACACAGAGTGTTGGACTGGAGGGGCCACTGGCCTGATCCAACATTGGCTTCTCTCATGTTCTTATAGGAACTCTCAGTCTGGGGCAAGTGAGGCTCTATCTTCTTGGTGCTTGTCAACAGTGGGAGGGCTTCTGGTGTCCTGGCCCCACTGCTGGACCCCCTGATGGCACCTGGTATTCTTGGCCACTGTGTGACACAGAGTGTTGGACTGGAGGGGCCACTGGCCTGATCCAACATTGGCTTCTCCTATGTTCTTATAGGAACTCTCAGTCTGGGGCAAGTGAGGCTCTGTCTTCTTGGTGCTTGGGGGGGGTCAATAAAGGGAGGGCTTCTAGTGTCCTGGCCCCACTGCTGGACCCCCTGACGGCACCTGGTATTCTTGGCCACTCTGTGACACAGAGTGTTGGACTGGAGGGGCCGTTGGCCTGATCCAACATTGGCTTCTCTTATGTTCTTCTGTACTCTTTAGGTTAGGTTTCTCTTTCTCTTCTTTTGACTGCAACCTGATTACGTGGACTGGACCTACCTGAAGTTTAATTCTCAGCATAACCTTTTGTGTGCATGAAGAAGTGCACAGAAGCCGATACCTTGGATAAAACTTTGCTGGTCTTCAAGATGCCGCCGGACTCAAGCCTTGCTCTGCCGCTTCGGACCCGCACGGCTCCCGGCCCGAATCTCTCTCGTCAGGGTACGGTCAGGCCGAGGGGCAGCGAAGGGGCGGGTGTAATAAGATTATGCATGGGATGGAGCAGGTTGAGAAAGAAGTCCTTTTCTCCCTTTCTCACAATACAAGAACTCTTTGTGGGCACTCCATGAAATTGCTGAGCAGTCGGGTTAGAACAGATAAAAGGAAGTCCTTCTTCACCCAAAGAGTGATTAACACATGGAATTCACTGCCACAGGAGGTGGTGGCAGCTGCAAGCATGGACAGTTTCAAGAGGGAATTAGATAAACATCTGGAGCAGAAGTCCATCAGTGGCTGTTAGCCACAGGGTATAGACGGGAACTCTCAGTCTGGGGCAGGTGATGCGCTCTGTTCTTGGTGCTGGAGGGGGCAGCAGTGGGAGGGCTTCTGGTGTCCCTGGCCCCACTGCTGGACCTCCTGATGGCACCTGGTATATTTTGGCTGCTGTGTGACAGAGTGTTGGACTACATGGGCCATTGGCCTGAGTCAACATTGGCTTCTCTTATGTTCTTATGTGTCTCGGCAGCGAGGAATTTGAATCTAGAGCAGGAGCCTGAAAGTCTAACCGCTACCCCACACCGGCCCTCTGAGCAGCTGTTTGCAAATTCACTTCTCGGGCTCCTTCCCCGGCAAGCAGTCGAGCAGATGGCTGGCACCCTAATGGAACTTGGGAGGTGGCCAATTGCAGAGAGGGAGGCCGTTTCCTTCATGCCCTGCGTGTGGGCGTTCTGGAGGCAGCTCGTTAGCCACAGTGGGGCACGGGATACTGGACGAGGGGTGCCCACAGGGGCTGAACCCTCTAGAGGTGCTGACCAGTGTTCCCTCTAAGCTGAGTTAGTGTGAACCTGCTCACGGTTTTTTAGCCTCTGGCTCAAACGTTTTTGTCTTAGCTCAGGAACGGAGGGCTCCAGAGCAGCGTTCCCTCTAAACTGAGTCAATGTGAGCTAGCTCACGGTTTTTTAGCCTCCGGCTCACACGTTTTTGTCTTAGCTCAGGAACGGAGGGCTCCAGAGCAGCGTTCCCTCTAAACTGAGTCAGTGTGAGCTAGCTCACGGTTTTTTAGCCTCCAGCTCACACGTTTTTGTCTTGGCTCAGGAAGGAGGGCTCCAGAGCAGTGTTCCCTCTAAGCTGAGTTAGTGTGACCTTGCTCACGGTTTTTTAGCCTCCGGCTCACACGTTTTTGTCTTGGCTCAGGAACGGAGGGCTCCAAAGCAGCGTTCCCTCTAAACTGAGTCAGTGTGAGCTAGCTCACGGTTTTTTAGCCTCCGGCTCAAACGTTTTTGTCTTCGCTCAGGAACGGAGGGCTCCAAAGCAGCGTTCCCTCTAAACTGAGTCAGTGTGAGCTAGCTCACGGTTTTTTAGCCTCCGGCTCACACGTTTTTGTCTTGGCTCAGGAACGGAGGGCTCCAAAGCAGCGTTCCCTCTAAACTGAGTCAGTGTGAGCTAGCTCACGGTTTTTAGCCTCCGGCTCAAACGTTTTTGTCTTCGCTCAGGAAGGAGGGCTCCAGAGCAGTGTTCCCGCTAAGCTGAGTCAGTGTGAGCTAGCTCACAGTCTTTTAGCCTCCGGCTCACACGTTTTTGTCTCAGCTCAGGGAAGGAGGGCTCCAGAGCAGTGTTTCCTCTAATCTGTGGAGTCTTGTGAGCAAAAATTCTACTTTATGAGCTACTGGCATTAAAGCTGTAAGTGAGCAGTTTGGTTACTGCATAATTGGTTTGCTCTGGAGCCCTCCTTCCTGAGCTGAAGACAAAAATCTGTGAGCTGGAGGCTAAAAAAGTTAGCTCACACTAACTCAGCTTAGAGGGAACACTGCTCCAGAGCAAACTAATTTATGCAAGTAGCCAAATCGCTCGCTCACAACTTTAATGCCAGTCGCTCACAAGGTAGAATTTCTGCTCACAGGACTCCACAGCTTAGAAGGGAGCACTGGTGTTGACTTAAGTTTCAAAACATCGATCCTCTTTTTCTGAAATGTGAGGACGTCCCAAAGGAAGAACAAACAGCAGAGTTCGGTCGAATCCGCATTTGCATTTTTAACTCAGTCGCCGTGCTGCTGTGACGCTGTCTTTCTCTATGCTTGTTGGAATGTTGTTTAGAGAAGATGCTTTTAAAGTGGTGCGGAGGCGCAATGACAGCAGAGCCGCCCCGAAAGGACGATAAACCTATGTGGACATGCGAAAGTATGCTAGCACTGTTGAAGTGGGAAAACGACACCAAATGTGGACTGCTTTTTTTGAAGACGGAGTCAAAAGGCGGGGACACTGGCGGGGAAGACAAATGCAGATTCGGCCTTCGTCTCCATTTGTAGGAACCGGTTACTAGGGTGGAAAGTACAGTTGGGTAGCTCGAAAAGGACATTGCAGAGCTGGGAGACGTACGGAGGAAGGCGACCAAGATGATGAGGGGGTTGGAGCACCTCCCCCTCGGAGGAAAGGATGAGGAGTCTGGGACTTTTCCGTTGAGGAAAGAGATGGCTGGGGGGGTGGGGACGACATGAGAGAGGTTTACAAAATCATGCACGGGGTGGAGAGAGTTGGCAAAGAGGACTTTCTCTCTCTCTCCCAAAATACTAGAACTTGAGGGCATCCAAGGAAAGCCGATGGGCAGTAGGTTCAGGACGGACAAAAGGAAATACTGCTTTACACAGAGAGTGATTCAGATGTGGAATTCGCTGCCAGAGGGTGTGCTGATGGCCACAGGCATAGACTGCTTTAAACGGGAATGAGATGGACTCATCCTCCATGTATCTATCAATGGCTACCAGTCGTGGTGACTTGAGGGGAACCTCCACATTCAGAGGCACTAATCCTCTAAATCCCAGAGCCAGGAGACAACATCAAGGGAAGGCCTTGGCCTCTCTATGTCCTGTTGTTGGCCACTGTGTGAGACATGAGGCTGGACTAGATGGACCCTCACTGGTCTGATCCAGCAGGACTCTTCTGAGGTTCTTCTCAGGGGAAGGCCTTGGCCTCTCTGCCCTGTTGTGGGCCCTCCAGAGGAACTGGCTGGCCAGTGTGTGAGGCAGGATGCTGGACTAGGTGGACTACTGGTCTGACCCAACAGGGCTCTTCTGAGGTTCTTCTCAAGGGAAGGTCACAGCCTCTGTGCTCTGTTGTTGGCCGGCCAGAGGAACTGGTTGGCCATTGTGGGAGATGGGATGCTGGACTAGATGGACCCTCACTGGTCTGACACAGCAGGGCTCTTCTGAGGTTCTTCTCGGGGGAAGGCCTTGGCATCCCTGCCCTGTTGTTGGCCCTCCAGAGAAACTTGTTGGCCACTGTGTGGGACAGGAGGCTGGACTGGATGGACCCTCACTGGTCTGACCCAGCAGGGCTCTTCTGAGGTTCTTCTCGGGGGAAGGCTTCGGCCTCTCCGCCCTGTTGCTGGCCCTCCAGGGGAACTGGTTGAGGCCACTGTATGAGACAGGAGGCTGGACTGGATGGACCCTCACTGGTCTGACCCAGCAGGGCTCTTCTGAGGTTCTTCTCGGGGGAAGGCTTCGGCCTCTCCGCCCTGTTGCTGGCCCTCCAGGGGAACTGGTTGAGGCCACTGTGTGAGACAGGAGGCTGGACTGGATGGACCCTCACTGGTCTGACCCAGCAGGGCTCTTCTGAGGTTCTTCTCGGGGAAGGCTTCGGCCTCTCCGCCCTGTTGCTGGCCCTCCAGGGGAACTGGTTGAGGCCACTGTGTGAGACAGGAGGCTGGACTGGATGGACCCTCACTGGTCTGACCCAGCAGGGCTCTTCTGAGGTTCTTCTCGGGGGAAGGCTTCAGCCTCTCCGCCCTGTTGCTGGCCCTGCAGGGGAACTGGTTGAGGCCACTGTGTGAGACAGGAGGCTGGACTGGATGGACCCTCACTGGTCTGACCCAGCAGGGCTCTTCTGAGGTTCTTCTCAGGGGAAGGCCTCGGCCTCTCCGCCCTGTTGCTGGCCCTCCAGAGGAGCTTGTTGTTGGCCACTGCGTGGGACAGGATGCTGGACTGGGTGGACTGTCGGTCTGACCCAGCAAAGCTCTTCTGTTCTCACCCTGCAACGCTGCCAGTGCTCCATTCGGCTGGCTCGCCCGGGGCTCTTCCCTGCTCTCCGCCATCATCTGTCCTCTTCTTGTCTTAGCTAATCTCAGGCCCAGCCTATGGGCCTGGATCCTTCCACGGACCTCTAACGTAACGCAGCTGCTTTTAGCTCTGCCGTTCCGAAAGCAAAAATAAGCCCTCCGAATGTTAACGCAATTCCTTTCCAGTGAAGTCAGCACTGGCTTTTCTGGGTAATAAGAGTCCTGATAGATAAATAAATAGAAGGGAAAGTCTTATCCCCCAAGGCAAATGAGATCCAGTCAGTCCTTCAGTCCCTGTTTTGTTTTTTTGGGGGGGTGGGGGCCCTTCCTGCTAGCATCAAGTTGTTTGTTCGTGTTGCTATTTCAGAGCCAGTTGGGCGCAGTGGTTAGGAGCGCAGACTCTAATCCGGGAGAACCAGGTTTGATTCCCCATTCCTCCTCCACATGCAGCTGCTGGTGTGACCTTGGGTCAGTTGCAAGTTCTCTCAGAGCTGTTCTCTCAAGAGCAGTCCTCGAAAGAGCTCTCTCAGCCCCGCCTACCTCACAGGGTGTCCGTTGTGGGGAGGGGGAAGGGAAAGGAGATTGTGAGCCACGCTGAGACTCCTTTGAGTAGTGAAGGGTGGGGTATAAATCCAGTCTCTTATCTTTCTTTTGGTATTTTGTGTATGTGTACGGCTGGGTGGCTCAAGTGGTTAAGACGCTGAGCTGCAGACCGGAAGGTCCGTAGTTCAGCAGTTCGAGACCCGAGAGTGCCGCAAGACAAAGTGAGCTCCCGTCTCTGGCCCCAGCTCCTGCCAACCTAGCAGTTTGAAAGCAAGAAATTGCAAGTAGATAAATAGGCACCGCTTCGTTGGGAAGGTAACAGCGTTCTGTGTGCCTCGGCATCTAGCCTAGTCCAACATGGCTTCTCTTACGTTCTTATATGGAGCAGAGGTCCATCTGTGGCTGAAAAGAAGATAATTTCTGCCACAGCTAAAACGTAAGATTTCTTGCCTCTGCGTTTCTCTGTGAGTCATTGGACTGGGTACGCACTGGAAGAAGGTATGCCTAAGAGCAGAGACTCATGCAGGGATACAACAAGCAGGAGCAACTCCAGGGGTGGATGTGACGTATGTGGACGTGATGGGAATAGTGCTGCATGGGTTCCCTGCTTCATCATTGATATTCAGTGGTTCAAAGTGAGGCTAAAATTTGTGCCATCTGTTCCTGCCCAGGAATTAAGATCACAGGGATAAGGCCCTTCTGACTGTCAAAGAAGCTTGTTTGGTAGACGCACGAAGAAGAAGAAGAAGAAGAAGAAGAAGAGGAGATTGGATTTATACTCCACTCTTCACTACCCAAAGGAATCTCAGAGCGGCTTACAGTCTCCTTTCCCTTCCCCTCCCCACAATAGACACCCTGTGAGGTAGGTGGGGCTGAGAGAGCTCTGATAGAAACTGCTCTTTTTCAAGAACAGCTCTCATCAGAACTACGGCTTGCCCAAGGTCATCCAGCCAGGTGCAAGTGGAGGAGGAGTGGGGAATCAAACCCAGTTCTCCCAGATTAGAGTCCGTGCATTTAACCACTACACCAAACTATCCCCTACGAAAAAGGGCCTTTTCAGTAGAAGCCCCATGACTATGGAACAACATCCCCAGGGTGGTGTACCTGGCCCCCTCACCTTTAAAGAACATGAGCCCTGCTGGATCAGACCAGGGAGGGTCCATCCAGTCCAGCATCCTGTCTCACACAGTGGCCTTTACCAGTTCCTCTGGAGGGCCAACAACAAGTCATGGAGGCCGAGGCCTTCCCCTGAGAAGAACCTCAGAAGACCCCTGCTGGATCAAGCCAGTGTGGGTCCATCTAGTCCAGCCTCCCGTCTCACACAGCAGCCAACCAGTTCCTTTGGAGGGCGGACAACAGGGCATGGAGGCCGAGGCCTTCCCCTGAGAAGAACCTCAGAAGACCCCTGCTGGATCAAACCAGTGTGGGTCCATCTAGTCCAGCCTCCCGTCTCACACAGCGGCCAACCAGTTCCTTTGGAGGGCGGACAACAGGGCATGGAGGCCGAGGCCTTCCCCTGAGAAGAACCTCAGAAGACCCCTGCTGGATCAAGCCAGTGTGGGTCCATCTAGTCCAGCCTCCCGTCTCACACAGCAGCCAACCAGTTCCTTTGGAGGGCGGACAACAGGGCATGGAGGCCGAGGCCTTCCCCTGAGAAGAACCTCAGAAGACCCCTGCTGGATCAAACCAGTGTGGGTCCATCTAGTCCAGCCTCCCGTCTCACACAGCAGCCAACCAGTTCCTTTGGAGGGCGGACAACAGGGCATGGAGGCCGAGGCCTTCCCCTGAGAAGAACCTCAGAAGACCCCTGCTGGATCAAACCAGTGAGGGTCCATCTAGTCCAGCATCCTATCTCACACAGTGGCCAACCAGTTCGTCAGGGCATGGAGGCCGAGGCCTTCCCCTGAGAAGAACCTCAGAAGAGTCCTGTTGGATCAGACCAGTCGTCAATTCACCGGGAGGCTATTGAAGTGGGCTCTTCCGGGCCAGGAGTTTCAGAGAGCTGTTCATTCTGTCCAGTTCTTTGCTGAAAGGGATAGCTGTAGCCTTTTCTAACTCTGAAAGCTGCATAGGAACGCATCCTGTAGCCGAAGCCAAACGTTGGGACCTGTTAGAGGAATGGCTCTATGAGATCCAATCCATAGCGTTCCTTTCACCTTTTTCTTCTATTTCACCCTTCTAAGGAGTTCTCGTCCTCATTTGATGGGCATCGACTGCATTCGATTTGAACAGGAAGTTCCCGCCAGATGACCACGTTTCAGGCTCACCCTGGACAAGATGGAGGAACGACGCAGAGAATCGTGCGCCTCCCCATCCGGCTTTGCCGTGCCGTAGGGGCTTGCGCCTTGATGACCACCGACTATTTGCAACTGTGGGCCTGCTGTGGCGCCCGGGAGGGGAAAAAAAAATTGCAAATGAGGCAGAAAGAGTCTAAAAAGGCGCTTTTGGAGCAGACGGCGGGAGACGGCATTCTGCAGCCATGAACTCATGCTTGGGTCCCGGCCAGGAAACAAGGAGAAAAGAGAGCAGCTCTCCTCTTTTAAAATCTGGTTTCCATCTCTAATTGGTGGCCTGAACGGCTGGGGTTTAAAAAAAAAGAAAGAATCTGAGCGATTTTGTTCCTCCCCGGGGGGAGGGGGAGAAGGGGGGCGGCCGCCTGGTGAATCCTGCCGTTTCGGACGGCTCTCCTTATAGCCGCACCAAGCAGCAGCTGTGTTAAAATACAAGAAGAAGAAGACGGACGTATACCCTGCCCTTCTCTCGGAGTCTCAGCGCGGCTTACAAACTCCTTTCCCCCTTCCCCTCCCCACAACAGACACCCTGAGAGAGCTCTCTCCAGAACTGCTCCTGAGAGAACAGCTCTGACAGAACTATGGCTTGCCCAAGGTCATCCAGCAAGTGCAAGTGGAGGAGTGGGGGAATCGAACCCGGTTCGTCCAGATTCAAGTCCCCGCACTTAACTACTACACGCAGGCACCCTGCCCCTTGGTTCCCGTGCATGGATGCCCTGGCCAGGTGGTGGGGTGCATGAATGAGGTCCAAAAAAGCTCCCCCGGGGGGTATTTGGGGTTGGGGGAATGACGGAAGGGAAGCCAGATCCCCTTCCAGGCCTGTGCCACAGTCCCAATCAGAATCAGTCCCGGTGGCATTTGGGGAAGCAAGTTCCCTGCAGTCTAGGGCTGCAGACCAGGGTTGCCAACCTCCAGGTGGGGCCTGGGGATCCCCCAGTATTACAATTGATCTCCAGTCAGCGGAGACCGGTTTCCCTGGAGGAAATGTCTCCTTTGGAGGGCAGACTCTAATGCATTGTCTTCTGTTGAGGCCCCTCCCCTCCCCAAGCCCTGCCCTCCTCCGACTCCACCCCCAAAATGGCCAGGTATTTCCCAACCAGCGTTCCCTCTAAGCTGAGTGAGTGTGAGCCAGCTCACAGTTTTTCAGCCTCCGGCTCACATGTTTTTGTCTCAGCTCAGGAAGGAGGGTGCCAGAGCAGTGTTCCCTCTAAGCTGAGTCAGTGTGAGCCTGCTCACAGTTTTTCACCCTCCGGCTCACACGTTTTTGTCTCAGCTCAGGAAGGAGGGTGCCAGAGCAGTGTTCCCTCTAAGCTGAGTCAGTGTGAGCCTGCTCACAGTTTTTCACCCTCCGGCTCGCACACGTTTGTCTTTGCTCAGGAAGGAGGGCTCCAGAGCAAGCTAATTTATGCAGTAGCCAAGCCGCTCGCTCACAACTTTGATGCCAGCAGCTCACAAAGTAGAATTTTTTGCTCAAAAGACTCCACAGCTTAGAGGGAGCATTGTTCCCCAACCCAAGGCTGGGGGCCCTGCGTGCCAACCTCCAGTCGTGGCCTGGAAATCTCCTGGATCTCCAGAGAACGGAGATCAGTTCCCCTGGAGAAAACGGCTCGTGTGGATTCTATGGCAGTATGTCCTGCTGATACCTTTCCCCTCCCCAGACTCCATCCCCAAATATCCAGGAATTTCCCAACTTAAGAGTTGGCAACCCTAGCACTTGCCTTTAGCAGACTCAGAGTGTTAGACTTTGGAAGGACCAGTTCAGTGCTTCAAGCTCAGGTAACACCGGGACGCCAGCCTCCAGGTGGGACCTGGGGATCTCCCCGAATCGCAGCTCATCTCCAGACCACAGAGATCAGTTTCCCCCCCCCCCGGAGAAAATGGATGCTTTGGAGGGCGGGCTCTACAGCATTGCGCCCCAATGGCTTCCCTGTCCTCCCCAGGCGCCATCCCCAAATCTGGAGTTTCCCAGCCTGGATCTGGTGATGCTAACCCCCCCCTCCCATCCCCTGCCGGTGGCCAGGGGCAGACTTGGCACCCCTGAGTTACAGCTTGGCTCCTGCACTCTTTTACAAGAGGAAACTGCAAAATGCAGTAGACTCCGAGGTCCCCTCGACGTCCTCCCACTTTGGCAGGAAGGGCAGGGTAGAGATTGCACAAATAATAAAGTGTGTGGTGAATTTCAGTCTTGCCCCCTCCGAGCCTTGACTTGGTTTCCTTCGGGAGGTCTGTCGTACAGCTCTTGTTCCCCTTAAATTCCCTGGTTTAAATTTTAAATATGGTCGCCCGTGACCAGTGCTCCCTCTAAGCTGTGAAGTCCTATCAGCAAGAATCCTGCTGGGTGAGCTACTCTGGCATTAAGGTTGTGAGCGAGTGATTTGGCTGCTGCATAAATCAGTCGGCTCCGAAGCCCTCCTTCCTGAGCTGAGACGAAAAGGTGTGAACTGGAAGCTAAAAAACTGTGAGCTTGCTCACACTGACTCAGCTTAGAGGGAACACTGCTCTGGAGCCCTCCTTCCTGGGCTAAGGCAAAAACGTGTGAACTGGAAGCTAAAAAACTGGGAGCTCACTCACACTAACTCAGACAAAAATGTGTGAGCCGGAGGCTAAAAAACCGTGAGCCAGCTCACACTAACTCAGCTTAGAGGGAACACTGCTCTGGAGCCCTCCTTCCTGAGCTAAGACAAAAATGGGTGAACTGGAAGCTAAAAAACTGTGAGCTCGCTCACACTAACTCAGCTTAGAGGGACCACTGCTCTGGAGCCCTCCTTCCTGAGCCAAGATAAAAATATGTGAGCCGGAGGCTAAAAAACCGTGAGCTCACTCACACTAGCTCAGCTTAGAGGGAACACTGCCGGTGATGCTTAGTTGTGCATTTTGTCATCTATTTTTCTCTTTTCGATCTGGTTTTATTTAGTTTTATGTTAAAATTTCTATTTCTGTGTTTTTAATCGGAGTTTTTAAACTTGTGTTTTTGTATACCTGAACAGTGTTTGTTTTTGTCAACGGGATCCGGTCGTGGACCGTAATGTAATAAAACTGAATTAACAACAGCAACTATGAGTCAGATCTGTTCTGCTAACACTGGTGCTTTCTCCGACGCAGAAGAATTTCTTTCTGAGTTTCTGGCATTAGGGGAAACACCACCAGCGTCAGCAAAATGGACCCAGAGCATCCTGGCCTTTACGGTTAGGTAAATGACTTTACTCGAGGGCTTATCCAACTGAGTAGAATTGGACCCCCTAATCCAACGTTCTTGAAACTTGGTGGGCATCTTGGGGAGAGGCTCCATCAGCTAACCTGTGAGTTTGGAGCCTCTTTCTCAAACCCCCTCCCCTCCAGCCCCCAGAATATACCCTATGTTTTCACCATTGACTTCAATGGCCCATAGGATATAATGGGGCTGAATTGCCGCCAAATTTCTTTCATTCCCTCCTTTCCTTCTCTCTTTTTCCTCTTTCCCTCCTTCTTTCTCTCTCTTTCTTTCTTTCTTTCTTTCTTTCTTTCTTTCTTTCTTTCTTTCTTTCTTTCTTTCTTTCTTTCTTTCTTTCTTTCTTTCTTTCTTTCTTTCTTTCTTCTCTTTTTTCCTCCTTTTCCTGTTTCCCTCCTTCTTCCCTTCTCTCTCTTTCTTTCCCTCCTCCTTTCCTTCTCTTTCTTTCCTTCTCTCTACTCTCTCTCTTTCCTTCCTTCCTTCCTTCCTCCTTCCGTGGCCCAACTCTAGTGAGAAGGGGTTTAAAGTTTAAACCCCTTCTCTCTTAGCATCCCCACCCAGGCCAGCTTTTGAAGATGCCTCCCCCCCTTTTGTCTCCCCTTCTGACATCACTTCCAGTGATGTCAGGGGGCATGGCATATGCTAATAACCTAATAGCTCATCAGCATACCATATGCTAATGAGCTCCTGCAGCTCTTTTTCTATGAAAAGACCCCTGCATGCGTGAATACTTTATTCCGTAACTGAGCGGTGAAAAGATCTTTGAATGGGATGGTAGAGCACCTGCTTGGCACGCAGAAGGTCCCAGGTTCGATTCCCGGCATCTCCAGTTTTAAAGACCAGATAGTAGAAGATGTGAAAGACCTTTGCCCTGGAGACCCTGGAGAGCGGCTGCCAGTCAAAGCAGATAATACTGACCTTGACGGGCTGATGGTCTGGTTCAGTATATGGCAGCTTTATATTTTGGCGAGGGGCCGTGGCTCAGTGGCAGAGCATCTGATTGGCATGCAGAAGGTCCCAGGTTCAATCCCCGGCATCTCCACTTATAAGGATTAGGAGTTAGGTGATGGGAAAGACCTCCAAAGAGCCAGTTTGGTGTAGCAGTTAGGAGCGTGGATTCTAATCTGGGAGAACCGAGTTTGATTCCCCACTCCTCCACATGCAGCTGCTGGTGTGACCTTGGGTCAGTCGCAAGTTCTCTCAGAGCTGTTCTCTCAGGAGCAGTTCTGGAAAGAGCTCTCTCAGCCCCAACTACCTCACAGGCAATGCTTCCGCTAAGCTGTGGAGTCTTGTGAGCAAAAATTCTACTTTGTGAGCTACCGGCATTAAAGTTGTGAGCAAGCATCAATTAGTTTGCTCTGGAGCCCCCCTTCCTGAGCTACGACAAAAATCTGTGAGCTGGAGACTAAAAATCTCTGAGCTAGCTCACACTGACTCAGCTTAGAGAGTCTCTGTTGTGGGGAGGGGAAGGCAAAGGAGTCTCCAAGCCGCTCTGAGACCTCCTCAGGCAGTGAAGGGCGGGTTATAAATCCAATCTCTTCCTCTTCCTCCTCCTCCTTCCACCTGAGACCCCGGAGAGCCAGTCTGAGTAGATAATATTGACCTTGATTATAAGATTATGAATGGGATTGAGCAGGTTGAGAAAGAAGTACTTTTCTCCCTTTCTCACAATACAAGAACTCTTTGTGGGCACTCCATGAAATTGCTGAACAGTCGGGTTAGAACAGATAAAAGGAAATACTTCTTCACCCAAAGAGTGATGAACACATGGAATTCACTGCCACAGGAGGGGGTGGCAGCTACAAGCATGGACAGTTTCAAGAGGGAATTAGATAAACATCTGGACCAGAGGTCCACCAGTAGCCATTAGCCACAGGGTATAGATGGGAACTCTCAGTCTGGGGCAGGTGATGGACTCTATTCTTGGTGCTAGAGGGGGCAGCAGTGGGAGGGCTTCTAGTGTCCCGGCCCCACTGCTGGACCTCCTGATGGCACCTGGTATATTTTGGCCGCTGTGTGACAGAGTGTTGGACTGGATGGGCCATTGGCCTGATTCAACATTGGCTTCTCTTATGTTCTTATGTTCTTATGTTTATGTTCTTATGTTGATGGACCAAGGGTCTGATTCAGTGCAGCGCATGCTTCATGTACGTTCATGTGAATTAGCCAGAGGAAGTAACAATGGCTAGTTAGATCTGTTAGCCTCCAACTGGTTGACCTAATCAAGCAAGAAAGAGACTCTTTGAATAATTCCGGGTGCGTGACTCACCTTCGTCTCTGCCTCCTCCATATGGCTCAGATTAGAACTGTGGCAGTCATTTGCCTTAAAAAAAGAAAACAGACTAAGACGGTTACTAAGCTAATTTTGTTTCGCATCAGCCAAACACTGGTTGTGGTCTGCAGAGCTAATACTGCAGAGCTGGGGGGAAATTACAGAACAGAGTGACCAAGATGGAGACAGGGGGTCGGAGCCCCTTCCCTCGGAGGGAAGACTGGAGAGTCCGTGAGACTTTTCAGTTTAGAAAAGAGACGGATAAGGTGTGTGGGGGGGGAACGTGAGAGAGGTTTATAAAATCTTGCATGGGATGGAGAGGGAGGACAAAGAGAAACGTTCCTCCCTCTTCCCGAATCCTAGAACCAGGGAAACTGATGGGCAGTAGGTTCAGGACGGACAAAAAGAAATACTTCTTTATATGGAGAGCGATTCGAATGTGGGATTCGCTGCCAGAGGGTGTACTGGTGGCTGCAGAAACAAACAGCTAGGAAAGGGGATTAGATAGATTCATGGAGTATAAGTCTGTCGACGGCTACTAGCAATGGTGGCTGGGGGGAACTTCCGCATTCGGAGGCAGTCACCCTCTGAACCCCAGCGCCAGGAGGCAACGTCAGGGGAAGGCCTTGGCCTCTATGCCGTGTCGTTGGCTTTCCAGAGGAACTGGTTGAGTCCACTGTGTGAGACAGGAGGCTGGACTAGATGGATCCTCACTGGTCTGAACCAGCAGGGGTCTTCTGATGTTCTTCTTGGGGAAGGCCTCGGCTTCTGTGCCCTGCTGCTGGCCATCCAGAGGAACTGGAATGGCCACTGTGTGAGACAGGAGGCTGGACGGGATGGCCCCTCACTGGCGTGACCCAGCAGGTCTCTTCTGGTGTTCTTATGAAGGCCTTAACCTTTCTGCCCTGTTTGTCGGCCCTTCAGAGGAACTGGTTGGCCACTGTGTGAGACAGGAGGCTGGACTAGATGGACCACTGGTCTGACCCAGCAGGGCTCTTCTGATGTTCTTACGAAGGCCTCGGACTCTCTGCCCTGTTTGTTGGCCCTCCAGAGGAACTGGTTGGCCACTCTGTGAGACAGGAGGCTGGACTAGATGAACCACTGGTCTGATCCAGCAGGGCTCCTCTGATGTTCTCCTCAGGGGAAGGCCTCGGCCTCTCTGCCCTGTTGTTGGCCCTCCAGAGGGACTGGTTGGCCACTCTGTGAGACAGGAGGCTGGACTAGATGGACCCTCCCTGGTCTAATCCAGCAGGGCTCCTCTGATGTTCTCCTCAGGGGAAGGCCTCGGCCTCTCTGCCCTGTTGTTGGCCCTCCAGAGGGACTGGTTGGCCACTCTGTGAGACAGGAGGCTGGACTAGATGGACCCTCCCTGGTCTAATCCAGCAGGGCTCCTCTGATGTTCTCCTCAGGGGAAGGCCTCGGCCTCTCTGCCCTGTTGTTGGCCCTCCAGAGGAACTGGTTGGCCACTCTGTGAGACAGGAGGCTGGACTAGATGGACCCTCCCTGGTCTAATCCAGCAGGGCTCCTCTGATGTTCTCCTCAGGGGAAGGCCTCGGCCTCTCTGCCCTGTTGTTGGCCCTCCAGAGGGACTGGTTGGCCACTCTGTGAGACAGGAGGCTGGACTAGATGGACCCTCACTGGTCTGACCCAGCACGGCTCTTCTGATGTTCTTATGAAGGCCTCCCTGTTGTTGGCCATGACGCTTTCATCTGGAGACACCGGGGATTGAACTTGGGGCCTTCTGCATGCCAGGCAGATGCTGTGCCACTGAGCCCTGGTCCTGGGAACGTCTTGCCAGGGGGAAAGGCTTCACACGTGTAAGATACAGATGCTGAGGATAGATAAAGAGGGCCTCTTGTCTGGCTCGGGAGATCTCCTAGCGCCCGGCAGTCCGCCGGCCCCAGGAGGCTTTTGATCCAGTCCAGCAGTGAATTGCCGAGCTGTTTGGAGACGGCACATCCATCTTAGCTGCAGCTAGGAAGAGACGGTCTCTGCAGCCCCATTCTTCCTTGCCTAGCCGCTGATAAGTCTTTGCATCACCAGGGTTCTTCGAAATGGGCGGGACCCCACTTTTGTCAAATTCACCATGACAAGCAGGGAAGTTTGTGGCATTTCTTGGTAAAGAAGTTCCACTGACTCAGACCAGATTCGAGGAAATCGGGGGGATGTGGCTGCTGCGCAAGAGCGCGATGGAAACAAACACCCCGGCTCGGGACGGAACAACAGACCAGACCGGAGTGTTCCTAGCAACCGTCGAGGCGAAAATAAAGATTGCAGATAAATCCCCCAAATCCCTTGTTTAATCTCGACTTGTCAAAAAAAAAAAAAAAACAACCCAGCTAAACGTGTAAAAGCTGCCAAGGATTTTGCACTTTGATGACTTTTTGAAATTATTTCGGGGCTTACGCAGTGGGCTGGATTCTGCAGAGCTGGCCTGCTAACAGCCGTACCTCCCCTGGTTCAGGGCGGCCATGGCAGTCCCAACAGAGAGGGGCTATGGGTCAGTGAAAGAGCATCTGTCTTAGGAAGCTGCCATAATACTAACATAAGAACATAAGAGAAGCCAATGTTGAATCAGGCCAATGGCCCATCTAGTCCAACACTCTGTCACACAGCGGCCAAAATATACCAGGTGCCATCAGGAGGTCCAGCAGTGGGGCCAGGGCACCAGAAGCCCTCCCACTGCTGCCCCCTTCAGCACCAAGTATAGAGTACATCACCTGCCCCAGACTGAGAGTTCCCATCTATACCCTGTGGCTAATAGCCACTGATGGACTTCTGCTCCATATGCTTATCTAATTCCCTCTTGAAACTGTCCATGCTTGCAGCTGCCACCACCTCCTGTGGCAGTGAATTCCATGTGTTAATCACTCTTTGGGTGAAGAAGGACTTCCTTTTATCCGTTCTAACCCGACTGCTCAGCAATTTCATGGAGTGCCCACGAGTTCTTGTATGGTGAGAAAGGGAGAAAAGGACTTCTTTCTCAACCTGCTCAATCCCATGCATAATCTTATAAACCTCGATCATGTCACCCCTCAGCCGTTGTTTCTCCAAGCTAAAGAGCCCCAAGCATTTTAACCTTTCTTCATAGGGAAGGTGTTCCAACCCTTTTATCATTCTAGTTGCCCTTCTCTGCACTTTTCCCAATGCTATAATATCCTTTTTGAGGTGTGGTGACCAGAACTGTACCCAGTATTCCAAATGAGGTCGCACCAATGATTTATACAGGGGCATGATGATACTGGCTGATCTGTTTCCAATTCCCTTCCCAATAATCCCCAGCATAGCGTTGGCCTTCTTTATTGCAGTTACACACTGTCTAGACATTTTCATTGAATACTGAATCAGTCCGTTGGTCTATCAGAGTCAGTATTGTCTAATCCAACCGGCAGTGGCTCTCCAGGGTCTCAGGCTGAGGCCTTCCACGTCACCTCCTACTTGATCTGTTGAACTGGAGATGCTGGGGATTGAACCTGGGACCTTCTGCATGCCAAGCAGATGCTTCTTCCAAAAGCCCCTCCCCAAAGGTCCCAGGTTCAATCACCAGCATCTCCAGTTCAGAGGAGGACGAGGAGACTGGATTTATACCCTGCCCTTCACTCGGAGTTTCAGAGCGGCTTACAATCTCCTTTCCCTTCCCCTCCCCACAACAGACACCCTGTGAGCAGTGTTCCCTCTAAGATGAGTTAGTGTAAGAACATAAGAACATAAGAGAAGCCAATGTTGGATCAGGCCAATGGCCCATCTAGTCCAACACTCTGTGTCACACAGTGGCCAAAAATACCAGGGGCCATCAGGAGGTCCAGCAGTGGGGCCAGGACACTAGAAGCCCTCCCACTGTTGCCTCCCCCCAAGCACCAAGAAGACAGAGCATCACTTCCCCAGACTGAGAGTCCCTATCTATAACTTGTGGCTAATAGCTACTGATGGACTTCTGCTCCATATGCTTATCCAATTCCCTCTTGAAGCCGTCCATGCTTGTAGCTGCCACCAACTCCTGTGGCCGTGAATTCCATGTGTGAATCACTCTTTGGGTGAAGAAGGACTTCCTTTTATCCGTTCTAACCCGACCGCTCAGCAATTTCATGGAGTGCCCACGAGTTCTTGTCTTGTGAGAAAGGGAGAAAAGGACCTCTTTCTCAACCTGCTCAATCCCATGCATAATCTTATAAACCTCGATCATGTCACCCCTCAGCCGTCGTTTCTCCAAGCTAAAGAGCCCCAAGCGTCTTAACCTTTCTTCATAGCGTGAGCCGGCTCACAGGTTTTTTTGCTTCTGGTTCACACATTTTCGTCTTCGCTCAGGAACGATGTCTCCAGAGCAAGTTAATTTGCAGCAGCCAAATTGCTCGCTCACAACTTTAAAGCCAGTAGCTCACAAAGTAGGATTTTTGCTCACAGGACTCCCCACAGCTTAGAGGGAGCATTGCCTGTCAGGTAGGGCGGGGCTGCGAGAGCTCTCTCGAGAACTGCCCTTGAGAGGACAGCTCTAAGAGAACTTGTGACTGACCCAAGGTCACACCAGCAGCTGCACGTGGAGGAGTGGGGAATCAAACCCGGTTCTCCCCAGATTAGAATCCACTCTTCCTAACCACTACACCAAACAGGCCCTAGAGTCCCCAACCTTTTTGAGCCTGCGGGCAACTTTGAAATTCTGACACAGCTCGGTGGGCGCAGCTGCAAAATGGCTGCTGCAGGAGGCGGAGCCAGCCACAAAGTAGATGCCGCCGTTTAGCTCCGGTCGCACATCCTTATGCTGTTGTGAGACGTGTTGCCAAAGTGACATGCACAGCCAATAACAAACCTCCAGTGGCCAATCAGAAGCCTTGCTGGGCAAACACCCCGCCTGGTCCCACCCACTTCCTGAAAAGTGGGCGCCGTGTTGGGGACCCCTGTTCTAACCACTGCACCACATTCTTTCTCAGGGCAAACTGGCCCCGGGAAAGCAAGATGCCGGCCGTCTCTCTCTGCTCCTTTTCCTTTCTGTTTCTAGGCTTGTTTTCAACAGTCCGTTCTGAACCCAACCCAGAAGTAGAACTTGAATGGTTGCCGACGGCCTTGAGCCCTCCAGATAGTGCCGGATATAAATCAATATGAAACACGCCGTTCCAGCCCAGCCTGCAGGACTCGTGATGCGCCCGCTCAAACAGAAGTCTCCGGCCATGTCCTGTGACCGGCCGTGTGCCTGCCATCTGGCCCACCCTTCCTGTTTTTACACCAAAAAATGGGGACCTGGGCATAGGGCTGGATTCTTTGCGGGTCTTGAATTGTAGGAGAGCTGCTCTGACCGCACTGATCGAAATGATGGGAGGCATCCAGGCCCATAGCCACGGGGGGGGCTGGCAAGGGCAATGCCCCATCCCAAACTTGCCCTGCCCCACCAAACAGTGGGTGCAAATTGTTAGAAGAGGTGGGGGCCAGGAGCGGCAGAAGAACACACAACTGGTGGCCGCAACGGAGCTCAAACAGGAATCATAGAATGTTAGAGTCGGAAGGGACCTTGCAGGTCATCTAGTCCAACCCCCTGCACTCTGCAGGAGCATAGCCGAAAGAGAGCCCTACATGCCTACAACATACTTGAAAGAGGGTTGTCCAGCCTCCGCTTGAAAATGTCCAGGAAGGAAAATGTACCACCTCCCGAGGCAGACTGTTTCACTGCTCAACCACTCTGACAGTTAGGAAGTTTCTCCTGATATCTAGCCGGTAACGACTCCCTTGTCATTTCCACCCATTAGATCTAGTCTTGCAATCCGGAGCAAGACAGAATAGATCCGCTCCATCTTCTACATGACAGCCCTTCAGATACTTGAAGACTGCAATCCTGTCCCCTCTAAACCTTCTCTTTCCCAGGCTAAACAGACCCGACCTCTCTCAGCCTTTCCTCATAAGACTTGGATTCCAGCCCTCTCACCATCCTGGTCGCCCTCTTCTGGACACGCTCGAGCTTGTCAACGTCCTTCCTAAAGTGTGGTGCCCAAAACTGGACACAGGACTCCGGGTGAGGCCTGACCATAGCAGAATAGAGCGGAACTACCACCTCCCGTGATCTGGACACCATGCTTCTGTTCATGCATCCTAAGATTGCATTAGCTTTCTTCACAGCCATATTGCACTGCAGGACGTAGCCTATGTTTTGGACCAAATGCTATGGTTTCGAGGCCCCCAAAAAACATAGAGTTTTTCCCCAAACGTAGAGCGTCGCCCCTGATGTCAGAAACGTGATGACGTCACTCCTGGGTGATGTCATTGTGGCGCATGCACTTCCTGCGCAGGGCAGAAGACCTACAGGGAGGATCGGGAGTCCCTCCGCCGAGCAGAAAGGAAGGACCTGGTAACCCTGGGGAGGAATGACTGAACAAGCCCGGATTTATCAACGCTCCCGAAGGAAGAGGGGCAGCGAGTGCCTTCTGTGTTTTTCCCAGACTCCACGGTTGATCCTCCTGCAGGGAGCGAAAGTGAAAACTGCACAGAGCCAAACTCGACTTTCCTTCCAGCCACACCCCAAGTTACCGAGCTCACTCGTTCCTCCCCCCTCCCTTTTGGAGACGTTTGTTTTTTCTCGGCCGCTGGCCTCTGAAGAGGAATAACTTTCTCATTTGACTCACTGGTGGACATCAGTCCCGGAGAGGCTCTGCCAGTCCGAGTAGACGAAACTGACCTCAATGGACGGATGGTCTGATTCAGTATAAGTCAGCTTCGTGTGCGTTTGTGCTAGGCTTGCTTATGACCAGGGTTATTTCTGGGCAGGAACGCACAGGAACGGCGTTCCGGCTGGCTCCCGATCTGGCCACGCCCAGCAGGAACTCATTAGCATAACAGGCCACACCCAACAGCAGAAACTCATTAGGATTGGCTGCATTAGGGGTGTGTGGCCTAACACGCAGAGGAGTTCCTGCTACAAAAAAAAAGCCCTGGGTTTTGACAACAAACAAGGTCAACAGAATAAGAAGCAAAAGGTGGGTGTGGCTGGATGACCCCACTTCTGGTAACACGGGAGTGTGGCCTAATAAGCTAATGTGCTGAGCTGGCAGGGGTGTGGTCTAATATGCTGATGAGTTTCTACACTTGGATGTGGCCTATTATGCTAATGAATTCCTGCTGGGCCTTTTCTACAAAAAGAGCCCTGCTTATGACATGGAGAAAAATTTATTTATTTATTTACTTACTTATTTAGTTATTTTGATTCATATCCTGCCCTCCCCGCAAAGCAGGTGCAGGGCAGGTTCCATCGTACCAAGTAACAACGCAAATAACAGAACCAATTAAAATACATCAGAATTAAAATGTTGTTGTTAGCCATTACATAAGAACATAAGAGAAGCCAATGTTGGATCAGGCCAGTGGCCCATCCAGTCCAACACTCTGTCACACAGTGGCCCAAATATACCAGGTGCCATCAGGAGGTCCACCAGTGGGGCCAGGACACTAGAAGCTCTCCACTGTTAAGAACATAAGAAAGCCAATGTTGGATCAGCCAGTGGCCCTCCAGTCCAACACTCTGTCACACAGTGGCCAAAATACCAGGTGCCATCAGGAGGTCCAGCAGCAGGGCCAGGACACTAGAAGCCCTCCCACTAAACCATGACAGCCCCCCCCAAACACCAAGAATACAGAGCATCCCTTGCCCCAGACCAAGAGTTCCTATCTATATCTTGTGGCTAAGAGCCACTGAGGGACCTGTGCTCCATATATTTATCCAATTCCCTCTTGAAGTCGTCCATGCTTGTAGCCACCACCACCTCCTGTGGCAGTGAATTCCATGTGTGAATCACTCCTTGGGTGAAGGACTTCCTTTTATCCATTCTAACCCAACTGCTCAGTAAGTTCATGGAGCACCCACGAGCTCTTGTGTTGTGTGAAAGGGAGAACCGTACTTCTTGCTCTACTTGTATTATCTCAGTCGTGTCTGACTCTTGGCGATTCTAGGGGCCAGCTCTCTCCACACGTTTTCCAAACTTGTAACTGTTTTCTTTGAGTCGTTCCATGCTCAGGCTGGTGTCAACTCTTATGGCGTCTAGCCGCTGTGTTTTTTGGTGGCCCGGTTTCCTTTTGCTGCTAACCGATTCAAGCAAATCCCAGTACTCTAGAACCTCAACAGACGAGGACTACCACAGGTCGGGGTTCAAATTGGTTATTCAGATCCGGATTACTGAAGGGGAGGCCGGAGAAGGTGTAGACACCCACCGCCTCAGCCGAAAGCCCAGCAGAAGAGCTCCGTCTTGCAGGCCCAGCGGAACTGTAAGCTGTTGTGAAGCTCTCTCCATTTTACAGAAGGGGGAAAGGAGGGTTCCTCCTTGTGAGCCCGCCAGACCAAAGCGACTTCTCCCTTTCTCCTGTACCCTCAGCAGTGACTTCCTTTTATCCATTCTAACCCGACTGCTCAGCAATTTCATGGAGTGCCCATGAGTTCTTGTGTTGTATGAAAGGGAGAACAGTACTTCTTGCTCTACTAGTACTATCTCAGTCGTGTCCGACTCTTGCCGATTCTAGGGGCCAGCTCTCTCCACACATTTTCCAAATTTGTAACTGTCTTCTTTGAGTCGTTCCATGCTCAGGCTGGTGTCGACTCTTATGACGTCTAGCCACCGTGTTCTTTAACAGAAGGGGAAAAGCAGGGTTCCCCCTTGTGAGCCCGCCAGGCCAAAGCGACTTCTCCCTTTCTCCTGTATCCTCAGGCTGTGGTCTTTCCCATCACCTACTGTCTGTGTTAAGTACCACCAAGTTGCTTCCAGCTTACGACGACCCTTTGAATTAATGAATGACCTCCAAAACGTCTCTTCCTTGATGGAGGCCATCCACCCCCTGTTGGGTCTTCCT
Organism: Gekko gecko; assembly: GCA_029375565.1. NCBI lineage: Eukaryota > Metazoa > Chordata > Lepidosauria > Squamata > Gekkonidae > Gekko > Gekko gecko. The sequence continues at coordinate 11,099,953 of JAPDNY010000001.1, read as the reverse complement.
CTTTTCCTGCTTCCTTCCGCTTTTCCAAGCACTGTTGTCTTCCTCAGTGATCTCTTGTCTTCTCGTCATGTGACCAAAGCCTCGGTTTAGTCATTTTAGCTTCTAGGGAGAGGTCGGGCTTGGTTGGATCATGGACCCACGTGGTTTGTCTCTTGGGCCGTCCACGGTATCCATAAAAACTCTCTTCCCTGCGCTATCTTTCTAAGGAACCTGAAGAAGTGTGCGGGCACATGGAAGTTTATGCCCCGAATCCATGCTCCCTCTCAGCTGCAGAGGCTCACGAGCAGAAATTTCTGCTTTGTGAGCTACTAGCACTAAAGTTGTGAGCGAGCGATTTGGCTGCTGCCTAAATTAGTTTGCTCTGGAGCAATGTTCCCTCTAAGCTGTGGCGTCTTGTGAGCAAAAATTGTGAGCTACTGGCAATGTTCCCTCTAAGCTGTGGCGTCTTGTGAGCAAAAATTCTTCTTTGTGAGCTGCTGGCATTAAAGTTGTGAGCGAGTGATTTGGCTCCTGCATCATTTAGTTTGCTCTGGAGCCCTCCTTCCTGAGCGAAGACAAAAACGTGTGAACCAGAGGCTAAAAAACCGTGAGCTAGCTCACACTAACTCAGCTTAGAGGGAACGCTGGCTACTGGCAAGAAAATTGTGAGCAAGTGATTGGGCTTCTGTATAAATTAGTTTGCTCTGGAGCCCTCCTTCCTGAGCTAAGTCAAAAATGTGTGAACCGGGGGCTAAAAGACTGTGAGCTAGCTCACACTGACTCAGCTTAGAGGGAACACTGCCCAGAATTAAACTTTGTTGGTCTTAAAGATGCCCCTGGACTCCGACATTGTGCTCAGATGTCTTGCTGTCGGCTTTCTTTGCTGACCAGCTTTCGCGCCCATATGTAGTAATTCAGGGGGGTCTGCGATTTGCCTGATCAGGAACTCTTGACTGTCCGCCATCTTTTCTAAAGGCCTGTTGTTTCCTTGTTGGTTTATTTATTTATTTTTTAAAAAAAGCTTAATTGTTGTATATCCCGATCGTAAGCCGCCCTGAGCCCTGCTTGCGGGGGAGGATGGCCTAGAAATCTAATTAATGATAAATAAATTGATAGATGATAGAAGGAGGAGGAGGAGATTGGATATATACCCCGCCCTTCACTCAGCATCTCAGAGCGGCTTACAGACTCCTTTCCCTGAGTTTCCCTGAGGTGGGGCTGAGAGAGCTCTTTCGAGAACTGCCCTTTCAAGGACAGCTCTTGTCAGAACTACGGCTTGCCCGAGGTCATCCAGCAGCTGCAAGTGGAGGAGTGGGGCATCAAACCTGGTTCTCCCAGATTAGAGTCTGCGCACTTCACCACCACACCAAACTAGATGGATGGATGGACGGATGGATGGATGGACGGATGGATGGATGGATGGATGGACGGACAGACGGATGGATGGATGGATGGATGGATGGATGGACGGACGGACGGACGGACGGACGGATGGATGGATGGACGGACGGACGGACGGATGGACGGACGGACGGACGGACGGACGGATGGACGGACGGACGGACGGATGGATGGATGGACGGACGGATGGATGGATGGATGGATGGATGGACGGATAGACAGACAGACAGACAGACAGACAGACAGACAGATAGATAGGAATACTGTGTCGTAGTGACACATCCTGACCCTTAAGAAGAAGAAGAGTTAATGTTATAGTCCACCCTCCACTGTCCAAAGGAGTCTCAGAGCGGCTTTACTATCACCTTCCCTTCCTCTCCCCACAACAGACACCCTGTGAGGTAGGTGTCTGTTTGGTGTAGTGGTGAAGTGCGCGGACTCTACTCGGGGAAGAACCAGGTTTGATTCCCCCACTCCCTCCACTTGCAGCTGCTGGATGACCTCGGGCAAGCCGTAGTTCTGTCGGAGCTGTTCTCTCAAGGACAGATCTGGGAAGAGCTCTCTCAGCCCCACCGACCTCACAGGGTGTCTGTTGTGGGGAGGGGAAGGAGTTTTGTAAGCCGCTCTGAGACCCCAAGTGAAGGGCAGGGTACAGATCCAATCTCCTCTTCCTCCTCCTCCTCTTCTAGGTGGGGCTGAGAGAGCTCTTTCAAGGACTGCCCTTTGAAAGAGCGGCTCTGAGAGAACTGTGACGGGCCCAAGGTCGCCCAGCTGGCTTCATGTAGAGGAGTGAGGATTCAAACCCAGTTCTCCAGATTAGAGTCCGCCGCTCCTAATCACTATACCAAATTAGCTTTGAGCTCCTTCAGGGCCGGCCTTCCCAGTCACATCACCGCCTCCCTGGTCCTTTTTAACTGGAGATGCCGGGGATCGAACCTGGGACCTTCTGCATGCCAAGCAGATGCTCTGCCACTGAGCCACGGCCCCTCTTTACAGCTCTCCAGGGTCTCAGGTGGAGGTCTTTCCCATCACCTCCTGCCTGGTCCTTTTTAACTGGAGATGCCGGGGATTGAACCTGGGACCTTCTGCATGCCAAGCAGAGGCTCTACCACTGAGCCACAGCCCCTCTTTACAGCTCTCCAGGGTCTCAGGCAGAGGTCTTTCCCATCACCTCCTGCCTGGTCCTTTTTAACTGGAGATGCCGGGGACTGAACCTGGGACCTCCTGCATGCCAAGCAGAGGCTCTACCACTGAGCCACAGCCCCTCTTTACAGCTCTCCAGGGTCTCAGGCAGAGGTCTTTCCCATCACCTCCTGCCTGGTCCTTTTTAACTGGAGATGCCGGGGACTCGAACCTGGGACCTCCTGCATGCCAAGCAGAGGCTCTGCCACTGAGCCACAGCCCCTCTTTACAGCTCTCCAGGGTCTCAGGCGGAGGTCTTTCCCATCACCTCCTGCCTGGTCCTTTTTAACTGGAGATGCCGGGGACTGAACCTGGGACCTCCTGCATGCCAAGCAGAGGCTCTGCCACTGAGCCACAACCCCTCTTTACGGCTCTCCAGGGTCTCAGGCGGAGGCCTTTCCCATCACCCCCTGCCTGGTCCTTTTTAACCGGAGATGCCGGGGGTTGAACCTGGGGCCTTCTGCGTGCCAAGCAGAGGCTCTGCCGCTGAGCCACAACCCCTCTTTACAGCTCTCCAGGGTCTCAGGCAGAGGTCTTTCCCATCACCTCCTGCCTGGTCCTTTTTAACTGGAGATGCCGGGGACTGAACCTGGGACCTCCTGCATGCCAAGCAGAGGCTCTTCCACTGAGCCACAGCCCCTCTTTACAGCTCTCCAGGGTCTCATGCGGAGGTCTTTCCCATCACCCCCTGCCTGGTCCTTTTTAACCGGAGATGCCGGGGGTTGAACCTGGGACCTCCTGCATGCCAAGCAGAGGCTCTGCCACTGAGCCACAGCCCCTCTTTACAGCTCTCCAGGGTCTCAGGCAGAGGTCTTTCCCATCACCTCCTGCCTGGTCCTTTTTAACTGGAGATGCCGGGGACTGAACCTGGGACCTCCTGCATGCCAAGCAGAGGCTCTGCCACTGAGCCACAGCCCCTCTTTACAGCTCTCCAGGGTCTCAGGCAGAGGTCTTTCCCATCACCTCCTGCCTGGTCCTTTTTAACTGGAGATGCCGGGGACTGAACCTGGGACCTCCTGCATGCCAAGCAGAGGCTCTTCCACTGAGCCACAACCCCTCTTCGGCTCTCAGGGTCTCAGGCGGAGGCCTTTCCATCACCCCTGCCTGGTCCTTTTAACTGGAGATGGGGGACGAACCTGGGGCCTTCTGCATGCCAAGCAGGCTCTGCCACTGAGCCACAGCCCCTCTTACAGCTCTCAGGGTCTCAGGCGAGTCTCCCATCACCTCCTGCCTGGTCCTTTTAACTGGAGATGCCGGGGATTGAACCTGGCACCTTCTGCATGCCAAGCAGAGGCTCTGCCACTGAGCCACAACCCCTCTTTACGGCTCTCCAGGGTCTCAGGCGGAGGCCTTTCCCATCACCCCCTGCCTGGTCCTTTTTAACCAGAGATGCCGGGGGTTGAACCTGGGGCCTTCTGCGTGCCAAGCAGAGGCTGAGCCACAGTCCCTCCCCTGATGCCCAAAGGCTGGGGGAGTATCAGGGATGCCAGACGGAGAGTCTTTCCTGCCCAAGAGGATTCCTCTCTCGTCTCTCTCCGGATTTCCTCTGGTTCCCGTGTGTGCCATCTGCGAGGAGGAGGCGGGTGAACAGAGAGCTCCCTGGAAGAAAGAAAAAGAGCAGGCTAGGGTGGGCCGATGGGGTGTGTGTGAGTCCTTGAAAGTGAAAGCCAGGTCAGAGAGGATTCCAGCTGGAGCCAGATTGCAAGACGGAGGGAGGCGGGGAGGAGAGAGAAGGGCCCGTCGTCGCACTTTGCCATCTGGTCCCCAGCTGCCCTTCTGCGTCCCGGGCACCAGCTGTGCCTTTTGTCTGCCCCTCTGCACCCATTGGCAGGATACTAGAATTGTCGTCGTACTGTTTTGCCCCCTCCCGCATTGCAAGATGGTGGTGGGGGGACGAACCTGGGATCTGAATGCTCCCTCTGAGCTGTGGAGTCTTGCGAGCAAAAAAATCCTACTTTCTGAGCTCCTGGCGTTAAAGTTGTGGGCGGGCCGATTGGGCTGCTGCATCGGTTCGTTTGCTCCCCAGCCGTCCTTCCGGAGCGAAGGCAAAAACGTCTGAGCCGGAGGCTAAAGAACTGTGAGCTGGCTCACACTCACTCGGCTTAGAGGGAACACTGGTCCCCAGGCAATGTCTCCCCCTAAGCTGTGGCGTCTTGTGAGCAAAGAAATCCCACTTGAGCCAGTTTGGTGTAGTGGTTAAGTGCGCGGACTCTGATCTGGGAGAACTGGGTTTGATTCCCCACTCCTCCACTCGCAGCTGCTGATGTGACCTTGGGTCGGTCACAAGCTGTGGCACAGCTGTTCTCTGAAAGAGCAGTTTCTGTCAGAGCTCTCTCAGCCCCGCCTGCCTCACAGGGTGTCTTTTGTGGGGAGGGGAAGGGAAAGGAGATTGTGAGCCGCTCTGAGACTCAAAAGTGAAGGGCGGGGGATAAATCCAATCTCCTCTTCTTCTTCTTCTTCTTCTTCTTCTTCCTTCTTCTTCTTCTTCTTCTTCTTCTTCTTCTTCTTCTTCTTCTTCTTCGTGAGCTCCTGGCGTTAAAGTTGTGAGCGAGCGATTGGGCTGCTGCATCAATTAGTTTGCTCCGGAGCCATCCTTCCTGAGCGAAGGCAAAAACGTCTGAGCCGGAGGCTAAAGAACTGTGAGCTGGCTCACACTAACTGGGCTTAGAGGGAACACTGGTCCCAGGTGGTAAAAGGTGCTTCAAGCAGGCCAAGACGGAGAGAGAGAGAGAGAGAGAAATCTTCCAGGTTCCATCTGTTCCCAATTCCCCAGAAGGCCTTTATGAGTACCTCTTGAGGGCAGAGTGGTCTTTGGCATCGATGCCAGGCTTGGCAGTACCACTGGGCAGTCGGGTGGTCGCGCCTTCTTTGTCGGAGGCCGTGAGCATGTATGGCGCTTGGCAGGGCTGTCTGAGCAAAAGGCGGGTCCCCGGCCCGAGGAGCTCACGATGGAAAGGGACAGCGTTTCACAAGATTGCATTGTTGCCAGCCTCCAGGTGGGGCCTGGAGATCTTCCAGAACGACAACCGATCTCCGGGCCACAGGAATCAGTTCCCCTGGGGGGAAAATCGCTGCTTTGGTGGGTGGACTCCGTGGCATCATGCCCCACTGAGTTCCCTGCCCACCCTCAGATGACCAGGAATTTCCCAGCTGGCAGCTGCTCGCCCGAAGTTTCTCCTTTTTGAACTTCTTCGTGACTGAGACTCTCCATGCCCTTTCTCAGGGTGATTTCCTGAGAGTGGCGGTTTCGACGAGTGGGTGCACAAACCTGCTTTCGAGATCACTCAAGTGCCGTGAACCCGTCATGGGACGTCTGCTCTTGGGAAAGAGGCCTGCAAGCAAGTCCGGACTGGCCTGGGTTCTCTCTCCGTTCCTGAGCCCTTCGTTCGCCCTCCGGCCAGCCATCCAGACGCCCAACCAGCGTTCCCTCTAAGCTGAGTTTTGTGTGAGCTAGCTCACAGTTTCCTAGCTCACACATTTTTGCCCAAGCTCAGGAAGGAGGGCTTCAGAGCAAACTAATTTAGGCAGTGGCCAAATTGCTCGCTCACAACTATTATTATTATTATTATTATTATTATTATTATTATTATTATTATTATTATTATTATTATTATTATTATTATTATTATTATTATTATTATTATTATTATTATTATTATTATTATTATTATTATTATTATTATTATTTTTGTCTTGGCATAGGAAGGAGGGCTCCAGCATACTAATTTAGGCAGTGGCCAAATTGCTCACTCACAACTATTATTATTATTATTATTATTATTATTATTATTATTATTATTATTAACCATTACACCAAACTGTCTCTCAAGGGTGGGGTATAAAACCAGCTGCTCTCCTTCTTCCTTCTCCTTCTCCTTCTCCTTCTCCTTCTCCTTCTCCTTCTCCTTCTCCTTCTCCTTCTCCTTCTCCTTCTCCTTCTCCTTCTCCTTCTCCTTCTCCTTCTCCTTCTCCTTCTCCTTCTCCTTCTCCTTCTTCTTCTTCTTCTTCTTCTTCTTCTTTGTTTTCAACAACCAAAGGCTGCTTTAGTCATCAGGGCGATCATCCCCTAACCACGAGTTCTACGGGTGTGTAGATATCAGGGGTTGTGGGACTGCCCCCTCGCATGCCCTTTAAGCTGGTGAGAATGACTAATTTGTTCTAGATTTTTAAAAAATTCCATTTGAGACAAATATTTTGAGTCTGCTACTGGCAGCGGTGGGAGGGGAGACTCCGTTTTTTTAAAAAAGGGACATGTCTGAGCATTGAAAAATGTTGTGGTTTTTAATGAGAAGGAAACGAAAGGACTGCACCAGTCGCTAAGAGATTACACAAGAAGGACCAAGGCCAATGCTGCCAAGCAAAGTTAAAAAGAAGAAGAAGATATTTTATTACTCAGTTAAAATTCCCTACCCGTTTCACCAAACAGGACTCTTTGGCAGAAACTGTAATATATAGTATGCAAAATACATCGCTGAGTTCCCATAAATAATGGTGATTTTGTCAAAACTGTGTAACTAAATGACTGCGCTAAAGCCTTGGATTGTGTGGATCACAACAAACCGTGGCAAGTCCTTAAAGACATGGGGAGTACGAGACCACCTCACCTGTCTCCTGAGAAACCTGTATAAGGGTCAAGAAGGGACGGTTAAAACCGGACATGGAACAACTGATTGGTTCAGCGTAGGAAAGGGAGCACGGCAAGGATGTATATTGTCACCCTGCTTATTTAATTTATATACAGAGTACGTCGTGTGAAATCCCGGCCTGGATGAATCACAAACTGGAATTAAGATTGCCGGGGAAAACATCAACAACCTCAGATATGCAGACGATACCACTCTAATGGCAGCAGGGCTTTTTTTTTGTAGAAAAAGCCCAGCAGGAACTCATTAGCATAACAGGCCACTCCCAACTGCAGAAACTCATTAGGATATCAGGCCACACCCCCATGTTGCCGGAAGTGTGGTCATCCAGCCACACCCACCTTTTGTTCCTTATTCTGTTTACATTGTTTGTTGTCAAAACCCCGGGCTTCTTTTGTAGCAGGAACTCCTTTGCATGTTAGGCCACACACCCCTAATGGAGCCAGTCCTAATGAGTTTCAGCTGTTGGGTGTGGCCTATTATGCTAATGAGTTCCTGCTGGGCGTGGCCAGCTCAGGAGCCAGCCGGAACTCCATTCCGGTGCGTTCCTGCCCAAAAATAGCCCTGAATGGCAGAAAGTGAAGAGGACCTAAACAGTGTTCCCTCTAAGCTGAGTTGGTGTGAGCTAGCTCACAGATTTGCAGCCTCCGGTTCACACATTTTTGTCTTAGCTCAGGAAGGGGGATGGCTCCAAAGTAAACTGATTTATGCAGTAGCCAAACCGCTTGCTCACAACTTTAATGCCAGTAGCTCACAAAGTAGAATTTTTGCTCACAAGATGCCACAGCTTAGAGGGAACATTGGACCTAAAGTGCCTCTTGCTGAGGGTGGAAGAAGAGAGCGCAAAAGTTGGCTTGAAACTCAACGTCAAAAAAACTAAGATCATGGCATCCGGCCCCATCACTCCTTGGCAAATGGAAGTCGTGGAAGCAGTGACAGAATTCATGTTCCTGGGGTCCAAGATCACTGCAGACGGTGACTGCAGCCCTGAAATTAAAAGACGCCTGCTCCTTGGGAGGAAAGCGATGGCAAACCTAGTCAACGGAACAAAAAGTAGAGACATCATCCTGCCAACAAAAGTCCATATGGTCAAAGCGATGGTATTCCCAGTAGTACTGTACGGCTGCGACAGTCGGACCATAAGGAAGGCCAAGCGCCGGGGGATAGATGCTTTTGAATTATGGTGCTGGAGAAGACTCTTGAGAGTCCCTTGGACTGCAAGGAGATCAAATCAGTCAATCCTAAACAAAATCAACCCTGACTGTTCCCTGGAAGGCCAGATCCTGAAGCTGAAGCTCAAATACTTTGGCCACCAAAGGAGAAGGGAGCACTCCCTGGAGAAGACCCCGATGCTGGGAAAGACTGGAGGTCAAAGAAGAAGGGGACGGCAAAGGATGAGATGGTCAGACAGTGTTATTTATTTATTTAAATTTAAATTAATATCCTGCACCTTTCCGCCGTAGTGGTCTCAGGGCAGCTAACAACATATTTATAAATATATACATTAAAATTCCAATATATCCTAAAACAACATTCAAATAAAATTACAGTATAAAATTACAGTATAAAACACATATTTCAAGATGGCGTCGTTCTGTCATTGTTTGAGTGGCTGTCTCTAGGCTCCTACCAGGCTGTTAATCATCCAGCTGGTAACGTTGTTGATGTTACGGCCCGGTTGGTGTTGATGTTAGTATTGGGGCCCGGGCCGTGGTGTCAAGGCGGCACCCTACTCGAAAGCCTGGCGGAAGAGCTCCGTTTTATAGGCCCGCAGAACTGCAGTAGGTCCCGCAGGGCTCTGATGTCATCCGGGAGCTCATTCCATCAGTTAGGGGCCACCACCAAAAAGGCCCCGGCCCTCGTTATAGCCAACCCGGCCTCTCTCGGGCCCGGAAGAACCAGGCAATTTTAGGAACCTAATGCTCTCTGGGGCACATATGGAAACTGGAAGGCCAGATAGTGAAGCTGAAGCTCAAATACTTTGGCCACCCAACGAGAAGGGAGCCCTCACTGGAGAAGACCCTGATGCTGGGAAAGACTGATGGTCAAAGAAGAAGAAGGGGGCAGCAAAGGACAAGATGGTCCGACAGTGTCACCGACGCGACGGACATGAAATTGAGCAAACTCCGGAGGATGGCGGAAGACAGGAGGGCCTGGCGTTGATGTGTTCCATGGGGTCGCGAAGAGTCGGGCTCGACTGTGTGACACAACAACAACATGACTAAACGCCCTGGTTGAGATAACCCAGGGTAGCCTAATTTTGTCAGATCTCAGAGGCTAAGCAGGGTCCATCCTGGCGCATATTTGGATGGGAAACCAGCAAGGAAGCCCAGGGTCGCTACACAGAGGTAGGCAATGGCCAAAGCCAGCTCTGAACGTCTCTTGCCTTGAAAGCCCCACAGGGCTCCCACAAGACAGCTGTGACGAGTCGACCTGGGGTTACTTATCATCAGGGCTATTTCTGGGCCGGAATGCACAGGAACGGAGTTCCGACTGGCTCCCGAGTTGGCCACACCCAGCAGGAACTCATTAGCATAATAGGCCACACCCAACAGCAGAAACTCATTAGGATTGGCTACAGTAGGGCTGTGTGGCCTAATATGCAAAGGAGTCCCTGCTCCAAAAAAAGCCCTGGGTTTTGACAACAAACAAGGTAAACAGAATAAGAAGCAAAAGGTGGGCGTGGCTGGATGACCACACGTCTGGTAACATGAGGGTGTGGTCTAATATGCTAATGAGCTGTGCTGTTGGGGTGTGGCCTAATGTGCTAATGAATTTCTGCTGTTAGGTGTGGCCTATTATGCTAATGAGTTCCTGCTGGGCTTTTTCTACAAAAAAAAAAGCCCTGCTTATCATATTCTTCAAAGCAAAAAAAGAGGACATATTTATTTCCCAACGGACTACGACAAACAGGTGATGACTATGACCAATCTCATTTTAAACGCCCCTGCTATTTAAGCTGTGATACTTGCTACTTATTAGGGACAAGAAACCTAACCTTCCAACCCTCCAACAAAGGACGTGTTCCTCCATTTTTTCAAAAGAACTCAGAAGAGAAGAAGAGATTGGATTTATACCCTGCCCTTCACTACCCAAAGGAGTCTCAGAGTGGCTTACAAACTCCTTTCCCTTCCCCTCCTCACAACAGACACCCTGTGAGGCAGGTGGGGCTGAGAGAGCTCAGAGAGGAGGAGGAGGAGGAGAAGAAGAAGAAGAAGAAGAGAGATTGGATTTATCCCCCGCCCTTCACTGCCCAAAGGAGTCTCAGAGTGGCTGACAAACTCCTTTCCCTTCCCCTCCCCACAACAGACACCCTGTGAGGTAGAAGAAGAAGAAGAGATTGGATTTATCTCCCGCCCTTCACTGCCCAAAGGAGTCTCAGAGCGGCTGACAAACTCCTTTCCCTTCCCCTCCCCACAACAGACACCCTGTGAGGTAGAAGAAGAAGAAGAGATTGGATTTATCCCCCGCCCTTCACTACCCAAAGGAGTCTGAGAGCGGCTGACAAACTCCTTTCCCTTCCCCTCCCCACAACAGACACCCTGTGAGGTAGAAGAAGAAGAAGAGATTGGATTTATCCCCCGCCCTTCACTACCCAAAGGAGTCTGAGAGCGGCTGACAAACTCCTTTCCCTTCCCCTCCCCACAACAGACACCCTGTGAGGTAGAAGAAGAAGAAGAGATTGGATTTATCCCCCGCCCTTCACTACCCAAAGGAGTCTCAGAGCGGCTGACAAACTCCTTTCCCTTCCCCTGCCTACAACAGACACCCTGTGAGGTAGAAGAAGAAGAAGAGATTGGATTTATCCCCCGCCCTTCACTACCCAAAGGAGTCTCAGAGCGGCTGACAAACTCCTTTCCCTTCCCTCCCCACAACAGACACCCTGTGAGGTAGAAGAAGAGATTGGATTTATCCCCCGCCCTTCACTACCTAAAGGAGTCTCAGAGCGGCTGACAAACTCCTTTCCCTTCCCCTCCCCACAACAGACACCCTGTGAGGTAGAAGAAGAAGAAGAGATTGGATTTATCCCCCGCCCTTCACTACCCAAAGGAGTCTCAGAGCGGCTGACAACCTCTTTCCTTCCCCTCCCCACAACAGACACCCTGTGAGGTAGAAGAAGAAGAAGAGATTGGATTTATCCCCCGCCCTTCACTACCCAAAGGAGTCTCAGAGCGGCTGACAAACTCCTTTCCCTTCCCCTCCCCACAACAGACACCCTGTGAGGTAGAAGAAGAAGAAGAGATTGGATTTATCCCCCGCCCTTCACTACCCAAAGGAGTCTCAGAGCGGCTGACAAACTCCTTTCCCTTCCCCTCCCCACAACAGACACCCTGTGAGGTAGAAGAAGAGATTGGATTTATCCCCCGCCCTTCACTACCCAAAGGAGTCTCAGAGCGGCTGACAAACTCCTTTCCCTTCCCCTCCCCACAACAGACACCCTGTGAGGTAGAAGAAGAAGAAGAGATTGGATTTATCCCCGCCCTTCACTACCCAAAGGAGTCTCAGAGCGGCTGACAAACTCCTTTCCCTTCCCCTCCCCACAACAGACACCCTGTGAGGTAGAAGAAGAAGAAGAGATTGGTTTTATCCCCCGCCGTTCACTACCCAAAGGAGTCTCAGAGCAGCTGACAAACTCCTTTCCCTTCCCCTCCCCACAACAAACACCCTGTGAGGTAGAAGAAGAGATTGGATTTATCCCCTGCCCATCACTACCCAAAGGAGTCTCAGAGCGGCTGACAAACTCCTTTCCCTTCCCCTCCCCACAACAGACACCCTGTGAGGTAGAAGAAGAAGAAGAGATTGGATTTATCCCCGCCCTTCACTACCCAAAGGAGTCTCAGAGCGGCTGACAAACTCCTTTCCCTTCCCCTCCCCACAACAGACACCCTGTGAGGTAGCTGGGGCTGAGAGAGCTCTTGACAGAAACTGCCCTTTTTCAAGAACAGCTCTTGTCAGAACTATGGCTTGCCCAAGGTCATCCAGCAGGTGCAAGTGGAGGAGTGGGGAATCAAACCCGGTTCTCCCAGATTAGAGTCCACGCACTTCACCACGACACCAAACTGGCTCAGAACTACACCAAACTGACAGACACCAAAAAAAAGAGGACATGTCCTCTCAAAAGAGGAAATCTGGTTACCCTACCTGACCTGCACAGCTCAGGCTAGTCCAATCTGGTCAGATCTCAGAAGCTAAGCTGGTTGACCTCCTAGTGGCCCCTGGGTTTGGGCCACTGTGTGACACAGAGTGTTGGACCGGATGGGCCACTGGCCTGATCCAACATGGCTTCTCTTACGTTCTTATGTCTGGAGCAGGTGATGCTCTATCTTCTTGGTGCTTGGGGAGGTGGATCAACAGTGGGAGGGCTTCTAGTGTCCCGGCCCCACTGCTGGACCTCCTGACGGCCCCTGGTCTTTTTGGCCACTGTGTGACACAGAGTGTTGGACTGGATGGGCCACTGGCCTGATCCAACATTGGCTTCCCTTACATTCTTATCTGCTTGCTCACTGAATGTTGTGCACAACTCCTGCCATAGAGGCTTCACAGGTAGGGTTGGCAGCTCTTGGCTGGGAAATTTGTGGGGCCCGAGGAGCACAGACGTTGAGGATGGGAAGGGGCTCAGCGGAGAGACGGTGCCCTCAAGTCTGTCCCCCAAAGCCACCCTTTTCTGAAGGTGAACTGATCTCTGCTCCCTGGAGAACAGGCATAATGCTGGGAGCTCTCCAGGCCCTATGGATAAGTTGGCAACCCTGTGCCTGAGGATTATAGGGAGAACCATGATCAAGACTCTCCTGCAGGCATTAAAGCACCCATTGTTCTCCACGGCCTTGGTCCACCAAGGTCAGTATTGTCTACTCAGACTGGCAGCATCTCTCCAGGGTCTCAGGCGGAGGTCCTTTGGGGGATGCCGGGGATTGAACCTGGGGCCTTCTGCATGCCAAGCAGAGGCTCTTCCACTGAGCTGCGGCCCCTCCCCACCCTTGGTCCATCAAGGTCAATATCTATTCAGATTGGCAGCAGCTCTCCAGGGTCTCAGGGAGAGGTCTTTCCCGTCCCCTCCTACCTGGTCCTTTTAACTGGAGATGCCGGGGACTGAACCTGGGACCTTCTGCATGCCGAGCAGATGCTCTACCACTGAGCCACAGCCCCTCTTTACAGCTCTCCAGGGTCTCAGGCGGAGGTCTTTCCCATCACCTCCTGCCTGGTCCTTTTTAACTGGAGATGCCAGGGATTGAACCTGGGACCTTCTGCATGCCAAGCAGAGGCTCTACCACTGAGCCACGGCCCCTCTTTACAGCTCTCCAGGGTCTCAGGCGGAGGTCTTTCCCATCACCTCCTGCCTGGTCCTTTTTAACTGGAGATGCTAGGGATTGAACCTGGGACCTTCTGCATGCCAAGCAGAGGCTCTACCACTGAGCCACAGCCCCTCTTTGCAGCTCTCCAGGGTCTCAGGCTGAGGTCTTTCCCATCACCTCCTGCCTGGTCCTTTTAGCTGGAGATGTCGGGGACTTTTAGCTGGAGATGTCAGGGGTAGAAGCAGAGGCTCTACCACTGACCACAGCCTCTCCGCCTACTCCAAGATCTGGTTTTGGAACAAGGGGCTGGGTTTGTCAGGACCAGTTTTGTGCCAGTCTCGCCGTGCCCACCACCAGGCTGAAAACGGCTTGCTTTTCCCAGCCCATGCGGCGGAGTGGGGGTTGGGGGTGTGTGATGAAGCCCGGGACCGCTGCCAGCCCACATTCTCTGGCTCTTAGCTCAGCTTCCTCCCCTCTGCTCACCTTCCGCCCCTTTGGCAGGCTGCTGTGTTTGTCTGCTCTGGAAGTAGGGAGGAGGAGGAGGACCCAAGCCCAGCCGGGCCCATGGAGTTAAAGAGCGCTCGGCAGAGAAGGGGAGAGAGCAGGGAAGGCCGTCAGATAAAACAGTAGGATGTTGCTGCTGTGGTTGCCAATCTCCAGGTGGTGGCTGGAGCTCTCCCGCTACTGCAACTGACCATAAGGTTGCCAGTTGGGTGTTGTGGTTTAAGAGCGCAGACTCTAATCTGGGAGAACCAGGTTTGATTCCCCCACTCCTCCACGTGCAGCCAGCTGGGCGACCTTGGGCCAGTCACACGTTCTGTCAGAGCTGTACTCTCGGGAGCAGTTTCTCTCACAGCTCTCTCAGCCCCGCCTACCTCACAGGGTGTCTGTTTTGGGGAGGGGAAGGGAAGGGAAAGGAGTTTGTAAGCTGCTCTGAGACTCCAAGTGAAGGGCAGGGTAGAAATCCAATCTCCTCTTCTTCTATATGTTGTCGAAGGCTTTCACGGCCGGAGTTCATTGGTGGTTGTAGATTTTCCAGGCTGTATTCTTGGCCACGGTCCTACAATGCCATGACCAGGGCTATTTCTGGGCAGGAACGCACAGGAACGGAGTTCCGGCTGGCTCCCGAGTTGGCCACACCCAGCAGGAACTCATTAGCGTAATAGGCCACACCCAACAGCAGAAACTCATTAGGATTGGCTGCATTAGGGGTGTGTGGCCTAACATGCAAAGGAGTTCCTGCTACAAAAAAGCCCTGGGTTTGGACAACAAACAAGGTAAACAGAATAAGAAGCAAAAGGTGGGTGTGGCTGGATGACCTCACTTCTGGCAACATGGGGGTGTGGCCTAATATGTTGAGCTGTGCTGTCAGGGGTGTGGCCTAATATGCTAATGAGTTTCTGCTGTTGGGTGTGGCGTAATGTGGTAATGAGTTCCTGCTGGGCTTTTTCTACAAAAATAGCCCTGGCCAAGACCGTGGCCGCCTCCTCCTCCTGGTCTTCTTCTTCTTCTTTTCTCTCCTCCTCCTCCTCCTCCTCTTCTTCTTCTTCTTCTTTCTCCTCCTCCTCCTCCTCTTTTTCTTCTTCTTCCTCCTCCTCTTTCTCCTCCTCTTCTTCTTCCTCCTCCTCCTCTTTCTCCTCTTCCTCCTCCTCTTCTTCTTCTTTCTCCTCCTCCTCCTCCTCTTCTTCTCTCCTCCTCCTCCTCCTCTTCTTCTTCTTCTCCTCCTCCTCCTCTTCTTCTTCTTTCTCCTCCTCCTCCTCTTCTTCTTCTTCCTCCTCCTCCTCCTCTTCTTCTTCTTCTCCTCCTCCTCCTCTCTTCTTCTCTCCTCCTCCTCCTCTTCTTCTTCCTCCTCCTCTTCCTCTCTCCTCCTCTTCTTCCTCTTCTCTCCTCCTCCTCCTCTTCTTCTTCTTCTCCTCCTCCTCCTCTTTTCTTCTTCTTCCTCCTCCTCTTTCTCCTCTTCCTCCTCCTCCTCTTCTTCTTCTTTCTCCTCCTCCTCCTCTTCTTCTTCTTCTTCCTCCGCCTCTTCCTCTCTTCCTCCTCCTCTTCTTCTTCTTCCTCCTCCTCCTCTTCTTCTTCTTTCTCCTCCTCCTCCTCCTCTTTTTCTTCTTCTTCTTCCTCCTCCTCTTTCTCCTCTTCCTCCTCCTCTTCTTCTTCTTCTTCCTCCTCCTCCTCCTCCTCCTCCTCTTCTTCTTTCTCCTCCTCCTCCTCCTCTTTTTCTTCTTCTTCTTCCTCCTCCTCTTTCTCCTCTTCCTCCTCCTCTTCTTCTTCTTCCTCCTCCTCCTCTCCTTCTTCTTCTTCGTCTTCTGCTTCTTCCAGGCCACAGGCAGGGGATGGGAGGTTAAGTTGCCAGCTGCTTGCTGGGAAACTCCTGGAGATCTGTGGACGGAGCCCAGGGAGGACAGGGGACCTCAGCGGGGCACAGTGCCAGCAAGTCCGCCCTCCAGAGCATCCATTTTCTCCAGGGGAACTGATCTCTGTTGTCTGGAGATGGGCAGAAATTCCGGGGGTTCCCCAGGTCCCACCTGGAGACTTGGCATCCCTAACTGATCTCCAGGCCGACAGAATCCAGTTCCCCTGGAGAAAATGGCTGCACTGGAAGGCAGGCTCCGTGGCATTGGACCCCCCTGAGGTCCCTGTCCTCCCCAGGTCCTGCACCCAGGAATTTCCTAGTCCTGAGCCGGCAGCCTCGCCAATTCACGCTGGAAACCATCGAAATGCGCAAAGAGTCTTCCATGCCATTCGCTGTCGGAAACGTGCAGCGCCGGCTCGGAGCATCTCCGTGACGTCGCGTCGATCCATGAGGCAGCCGGTACTCTGCACATGCCTCATGGGCGCCGTCGTCCTCCTCCTTGCCGAACATAAAACACTGAAAATAGGGGCCGCTTCTCTGGCATGTAGAGAAAGAGAGAAGTCCCTGGCTTGGGTGGCAGCCCTCGAGGACGCGTTTTGCATTTGCATTTATTTATTTTTATCCTGCTTCCCCAAACCACACACACACAGAGACACACACACACAGCTGCAACTTAAAGAAGAAGAAGAGACAAGACTGGATTTATACCCCGCCCTTCACTTGGAGTCTCAGAGTGGCTTACAAACTCCTTTCCCTTCCCCTCCCCACAACAGACGCCCTGTGAGGTAGGTGGGGCTGACAGAACTCTGACAGAAACTGCTCTTTTTCAAGAACAGCTGTGCCAGAGCTTGTGACTGACCCAAAGTCACATCAGCAGGTGCAAGTGGAGGAGTGGGGAATCAAACCCGGTTCTCCCAGATTAGAGTCCGCGCACTTAATCACTACACCAAACTGGCTCTCAGGAGGAGGAGGAGGAGATTGGATTTATACCCTGCCCTTCACTACCCAAAGGAGTCTCAGAGCGCCTTACAATCTCCTTTCCTTTCCCCTCCCCACAACAAACACCCTGGGAGGTAGGCAGGGCTGAGAGAGCTCTCTCGAGAACTGCCCTTGAGAGAACAGCTCTGAGAGAACTTGTGACTGACCCAAGGTCACACCAGCGGCTGCATGTGGAGGAGTGGGGGAAGCAAACCCAGTTCTCCCAGATCAGAGTCCGCGCACTTCACCACGACGCCAAACTGGCCCTCAAAACAGCTTTAAGAACACCGTTCTCCCCTCCCCCACTTTCCCGCAACAACCGCCCTGTGAAGAAGGCCAGGCGGAGACTTTTTGACATGACCCCCAAGAGATTCCATGGCAGAAATGAGGATTCGAACCCAGATCTCTCAGGGTCCTACATCTGCTGCTCTATCCACTGCCCCACGCTAGCTCTCCCGAGACCAGTGTTCCCTCTAAGCTGAGCTAGTGTGAGCTAGCTCACAGTTTTTTAGCCTCCGGCTCACAAGTTTTTGCCTCCACTCAGGAAGGGAGGGCTCCAGAGCAAACTAATTTACGCAGCGGCCAAATCGCTGGCTCACAACTTTAGTGCCAGTGGCTCCCAAAGTAGAATTTTTGCTCACAAGAGTCCACAGCTTAAAGGGAGCATTGCCCGAGACCCCCCCGGTGGTCTGTCACTAAACAAGAAAAGGGGGGCTTCTGCCCCGCCCAGAACCTGCAGTCTACGTTTGTGGAAACATTTAAGCAATATAGACTGTTCCTGCCCACACCCCCCACCAGCTGTTTACATGCAACAGGAGATAACAGGCTGGTGGCAGTTTCACTCCGTCCCAGCTTCCCCTTCCGGTCGACGAGGCAGAGTTTTGCCGCGACCGCATCCGGACCTTGCCCGTGCATCGAGGCTTCCCAGCATCCTCTCTTGCTGTCAAAATGCACCATCTGGTTGTCTCGTAGCTGGGCTGCAAAGCTCACCTGGAATGCCCCGGGAGCCACTCTTGGAACCCCAAGCTTGACCTGATTTTTAAAAATTTATTTACACAGGGCCGTCAGTTTGCACGCCCAGCATAAGCAAAGGGCGGAGGGGGGGGAGGTTAAAGAAAGGTTAAGAAGAAAGGTTAAAATGCTTGGGGCTCTTTAGCTTGGAGGAACGACGGCTGAGGGGTGACATGATCGAGGTTTATAAGATTATGAATGGGAGAGAGCAGGTTGAGAAAGAAGTCCTTTTCTCCCTTTCTCACCATACAAGAACTCGTGGGAACTCAATGAAATTGCTGAGCAGTCAGGTTAGAACAGATAAAAGGAAGTCCTTCTTCACCCGAAGAGTGATTAACGCGTGGAACTCACTGCCACAGGAGGTGGTGGCAGCTACAAGCATGGACGGTTTCAAGAGGGAATTAGATAAACATATGGAGCAGAAGTCCATCAGTGGCTATGAACCACAAGGTATACATAGGAACTCTCAGTCTGGGGCAGGTGATGCACTCTATTCTTGGTGCTGAGGGAGGGGGTAGCAGTGGGAGGGCTTCTAGTGTCCCGGCCCCACTGCTGGACCTCCTGATGGCACCTGGTATATTTTGGCCACTGTGTGACAGAGTGTTGGACTAGATGGGCCATTGGCCTGATTCAATATTGGCTTCGCTTATGTTCTCTTATGTTCCTAAAGGCACAGCCCCCCAAGAATTTCTCCTGTAAATGCTTTTTTCAATATTTCTAAACATTTTTAAAAAAGGTGTGCGCTCCTTTAAGCCGAGTGGGGTGCTGCGGTTGACTAGTCCTTGCGCTGAGCAAGGGGGTTGGAATAGATGACCTCTAGGATCCCTTCTAACTCTGTGCCAAGAAACCATTCTTCTCAAAAACAGTTTTTCTGCCTAAATGTCAGCTTTCTTGACTATGGAAGTCATCACCCTCAACTGCTGGCTTGTTCTCAGAACGGTTGCACAGCTGGCGGAAGTGACTAACTTGCAGCCACTGAGAAGTGTCATCTAAAGTGGTTGACAGCTTGCAGTTTAGAGATCTATCCTGGTCACAGCTTTCTACCGGCAAAACGGCTCTTCTTTCCGCACAGAGAACTTCCGCCGCACTGGGGAAAAAAATGTGCCCCATGAATCACAAAATCCTGGCCATGGGCCTGCCTCTTCCCCGTGCCGAGCGGCTGCAGAACTGATTGTGTGAGAGGTGCCGTCGCATACAGATGCGAATAAATCATACAGGCTGAAGAAGGTGGCTTTCCCTGGCACAGAAGCTGGGCTGTCTGGGAGCAGAACTGTGATGCTTTTTTTAATCACCCAAGCCACCCCCAATTCCCTCTCTTTTAAAGACGTGCCCTCTCAAGACTACAGTGGCTATGGTGATACAAAAGGAGGCTAAAGAAGAAGAAGAAGAGGAAGGGGAGGAGGAGGAGGAGGAGATTGGATTTATAGCCCACCCTTCACTACCCAAAGGAGTCTCAGAGTGGCTTACAAACTCCTTCCCCTCCCCACAACAGACACTCGGTGAGGTAGGCGGGGCTGAGAGAGCTCTGACAGAAACAGCTCTTTTTTTCAAGAACAGCTGTCCCAGAACCAGGGCTATTTCTGGGCCGGAACGCACAGGAACGGAGTTCCAGCTGGCTCCCAAGTTGGCCACACCCAGCAGGAACTCATTAGCATAAAAGGCCACACCCAACAGCAGAAACTCGTTAAGATTGGCTACATGACAGGTGTGTGGCCTAACATGCAAAGGAGTCCCTGCTACAAAAAAAAGTCCTGGGTTTTGACAACAAACAAGGTCAACAGAATAAGAAGCAAAAGGTGGGTGTGGCTGGATGCCCATACTTCTGGTAACATGGGGGTGTGGCCTAATAGGCTAATGAGCTGTGCTGTCAGGGGTGTGGCTTAATATGCTAATGAGTTTCTGCTGGGCTTTTTCTACCAAAAAGCCCTGGCCAGAACTATGGCTTGCCCAAGGTCATCCAGCAGCTGGGAGTGGAGAGGTGGGGAATCAAACCCAGTTCTCCCAGATTAGAGTCCGTGTACTTAACCACTACACCTAACTGGCTCTGGCGGAACTATGGCTTGCCCAAGGTCACCCAGCGGGTGCAAGTGGAGGAGTGGGGAATCAAACCAGTTTGGTGTAGTGGTGAAGTGCGCGGACTCTAATCTGGGAGAACCGGGTTTGATTCCCCCACTCCTCCACTTGCACCTGCCGGATGACCTTGGGCAAGCCATAGTTCTGACAGAAGCAGTTTCTGTCAAGAGCTCTCTCAGCCCCACCTCCCTCCCAGGGTGTCTGTTGAGGGGAGGGGAAGGGGAAGGAGTTTGTAAGCTGCTCTGAGACTCCCTTGGGTAGTGAAGGGCGGGGTATAAATCCAATCTCTTTTTCTTCAGTCAAAAGTTCTCTCAGAGCTGTTCTCTCAGGAGCAGTCCTCAAAAGAGCTCTCTCAGCCCCACCCACCTCCCAGGGTGTCTGTTGTGGGGAGGGGAAGGGAAAGGAGTTGGTAAGCCGCTCTGAGACTCCTCTGGGTAGTGAAGGGCAGGGTATAAATCCAATCTCTTCCTCTTCCTCCTCGTCTTCTCCCAGATTAGAGTCTGCGCACTTAACTACTATACCAAATTTACATGCATTGATTTATTCCTCCAGGGCACCATTCATGCCGCGGGGACGGCTGGCACTTCCCAGTTCCACTTGTGGCTCCGGTTACTTAGGAAAGCACAGAAGGAGCTTTGTGGAGCGCCCCCATGAAGGTCTCTCTTGTTCCCGTTTCCTGTGTTCACGGGAGCCGGGCCAGAACTGGCTGGTTTCTGTCAGCGGAACCTCACTTCCCCCCTCCCCTCCCCTAAAGGAACGTTTCCTCATATTGCACCTCGAAGGGAAACGTAAGATGCATGAAGCGGGCCAATCTCTGTCAAGAGAGGGGCAGGCTTTCGTGTTTCCGTCGATGGCCGCTGCGGGTCCCGCAACGCAATCTGTGTAGATCGACCCAGAATAGAGACGCAAGCGGCATGCACGCAGGGCTTGGGTTGCCAAGCTCCAGGTGAATTTGCTACACAGAGGTTCAGCCTATGACAACCCTGTTAATGTGTTGACGGAGAGCCAGTGTGGTGTGGTGGCAGGCCTGTAGGTACAGCGGGGCACCCTGGGGCTAGGCCCCCTGACCTACTGGCAAGGCCCCACGACTTCCCATCCAGCCCTGGGCTCCTGAGAGGTGGCAGGTGCAGGGAAGGAGACAGGTATTCCTTTAATTCAATTAGCCAGTGCCCCCCTAAGAAATTTAAATCCACTGTGTACTGGATAACTCAATGAAAATGTCTAGACAGTGTGTAGCTGCAATAAAGAAGGCCCACGCTATGCTGGGGATTATTAGGAAGGGAACTGAAAACAAACCAGCCAGTATCATCATGCCCCTGTATAAATCATTGGTGCGACCTCATTTGGAATACTGTGTACAGTTCTGGTCACCACACCTCAAAAAGGATATTATAGCATTGGAAAAAGTGCAGAGAAGGGCAACTAGAATGATAAAAGGGTTGGAACACCTTCCCTATGAAGAAAGGTTAAAACGCTTGGGGCTCTTCAGCTTGGAGAAACGATGGCTGAGGGGTGACAGGATCGAGGTTTATAAGATTATGAATAGGATTGAGCAAGTTGAGAAAGAAGTACTTTTCTCCTTTTTTCACAATACAAGAACTCGTGGGCACTCCGTGAAATTGCTGAGTGGTTGGGTTAGAACAGATAAAAGGAAATACTTCTTCACCCAAAGAGTGATTAACATATGGAATTCACTGCCACAGGAGGTGGTGGCAGCTACAAGCATGGACAGTTTGAAGAGGGAATTAGATAAGCATATGGAGCAGAAGTCCATCAGTGGCTATTAGCCACAGGGTATAGATGGGAGCTCTCAGTCTGGGGCAGATGATGCACTCTATTCTTGGTGCTGGAGGGGGCAGCCGTAGGAGGGCTTCTAGTGTCCTGGCCCCACTGCTGGACCTCCTGATGGCCCCTGGTATATTTTGGCCGCTGTGTGACAGAGTGTTGGACTAGATGGGCCATTGGCCTGATTCAACATTGGCTTCTCTTATGTTCTTATGTTCTCCTGACTTAAAAAATCGTGGCTACGGGCCTGTGTAGTGGTTAAGTGGGTGGACTCTAATCTGGGAGAACCGGGTTTGATTCCCCCACTCCTCCACTTGCACCTGCTGGATGACCTTGGGCAAGCCTCGGTTCTGTCAGAGCTGTTCTTGAAAAAGAGCAGTTTCCATCAAGAGTTCTCTCAGCCCCACCTACCTCACGGGGTGTCTGTGGTGGGGAGGGGAAGGGAGAGGAGTTTGTAAGCCGCTCTGAGACTCCTTTCGGTAGTGAAAGGCGGGGTATAAATCCAATCTCTTCTCTTCTTCTTCTAATAGCTTTAAGAAGGAGATGTCCAATGTGCAGCGGCATGGAATTATTTAAAGCAGTTGTCTTTACAGAGTCGGGGGTCCAGTTTGTAGTCTAGAGAGACCTTAGCAGCATACAAGTGCTGAGCAGCATATAAATATTCAGCAGCATATAAATGTGGGGGCAGAGCTGAGGAGGGCGGAGATTGGCAAGGGACCTCAGCTGGGTATAATTCCCTAAAGTTCACCCGCCAAAGCAGCCATTTTCTCCAGGGGGACTGATTGCCGTCATCTGGAAGTCACTTGTAATTCCGGGAGATCCCCAGGTCCCACCTGGAGGCTGGCATCCCTAACCTGTACCACCCTGGCTCTGACAATCAGGACTGCTTCGTCTGACCCCGAGCCTGTGCTTCGGATCACGCGCAGAGTGCTTTCCCTCCCTCGGCGCGTTACAGCAACCCGTTCTCGTGAATCAGGGACATTGATGTATCGATGGCACTTTTAAATTGTTTTACTCCCTGCGGTGCGGACCTTATGAAGAAAGGTTAAAATGCTTGGGGCTCTTTAGCTTGGAGAAACGACGGCTGAGGGGTGACATGATCAAGGTTTATAAGATTATGAATGGGATTGAGCAGGTTGAGAAAGAAGTACTTTTCTCCCTTTCTCACAAGACAAGAACTCGTGGGCACTCCATGAAATTGCTGAGCAGTCAGGTTAGAACAGATAAAAGGAAATACTTCTTCACCCAAAGAGTGATTCACACGTGGAATTCACGGCCACAGGAGGTGGTGGCAGCTGCAAGCATGGACAGTTTCAAGAGGGAATTAGATAAACATATGGAGCAGAAGTCCATCAGTGGCTATTAGCCACAGGGTACAGATGGGAACTCTCAGTCTGGGGCAGGTGATGCACTCTATTCTTGGTGCTGGAGGGGGCAGCAGTGGGAGGGCTTCTGGTGTCCTGGCCCCACTGCTGGACCTCCTGATGGCACCTGGTATATTTTGGCCGCTGTGTGACAGAGAGTGTTGGACTGGATGGGCCATTGGCCTGATTCAACACTGGCTTATCTTACGTTCTTATGTCTGGGGCAAGTAATGCACTGTATTCTTGGTGCTGGGGGGGGGCAGCAGTGGGAGGGCTTCTGGTGCCCTGGCCCCACTGCTGGACCTCCTGATGGCACCTGGTATTTTTGGCCGCTGTGTGACAGAATGTTGGACTGGATGGGCCATTGGCCTGATTCAACATTGGCTTCTCTTATGTTCTTATGTTCTTATCAACCCCAAAGCGGTCTACAGTGTACGGAGCAGGACGCTGCACACAAAACCACCCCGATCCGAAAATCCGTTAGTAAGGAACGAGAAGGAAAGACGGAGGAAGGGGAGGAGGGGAGAGGAGAGGGCGAGAGAAGGGTTCTCTAGTCCCTATTGGTCTGGTGATCTCGCACTAAAGCAAGCCAAAGGGAAGCAAAACAGAATTTTGCCTGCGTAAGGCAAATAAAGCCAGCAGAGCTCGGGAGAAACGCTG
This sequence comes from Gekko gecko, assembly GCA_029375565.1. Lineage (NCBI taxonomy): Eukaryota > Metazoa > Chordata > Lepidosauria > Squamata > Gekkonidae > Gekko > Gekko gecko. The sequence continues at coordinate 11,076,234 of JAPDNY010000001.1, read as the reverse complement.
ACAACTTTGAATCTTCGTTTGTGTGCATGTGTGTTTTCAATAGGATGTTGTCTAGACGTCACGGATACTTCTCTCTTACTGTGTATGGGTATACAAGCTGGATGCTGGAAGGAAGCCGACGGGAAGGAAATGGATTCATTTGAAATGTGGTGTGGGAGTCACCGTGGACACATCAGCGGGCCTGAGGCCAAATCGAGCCTGAAATGCCCCTCAGAAGATGAGGTGACTCAACTAAGGCTTGTTGTGAGTGGTCCCGGTTACATGAAGACCGGAGTCACTGGAGCAGACAACAGAGCTACGGAAAGTGGAAGGCCCAACAGGAGACGGGTTGACTCAGGCCGGGATGACAGTCAGACAGCCACATCAGTTAGGCGTTCCCCAGCCATACAGCCAGTTTGGTGTAGTGGCTAAGTGCGCGGACTCTAACCTGGGAGAACCGGGTTTGATTCCCCACTCCTCCGCTTGCAGCTGCTGGTGGGACCTTGGGCAAGCCCCAGTTCTGTCCGAGCTGTTCTCTCAAGAGCAGTCCTTGAAAGAGCTCTCTCAGTCCCAACCCGGCATTCGCCCCTCTCGCGTGGCTAAGTGTGTGTATGATCGGGGGGCCCAGATTAGTGGCTGCACGTTTGACACCCCTGAATTAAGCAGCTGAGCCAAAGTCAAAAGGACGCTCAGCTGTCTCATGGTGAAAGGAAAGTCCGATGCTGCAAAGAAAAGAAGAAGGGGACAGGAAAGGATGAGATGGTTAGATGGTGTTATTGATGCGACGGACGTGAAATTAAGCAAACTCTGGAGGACGGCGGAAGACAGGAGGGCCTGGCGTGATCTGGTCCATGGGGTCGCGAAGAGTCGGACTCGACGGTGCGATTGAACAATGACAAAACAACAACAAACATGCAATGAACATAAGAACATAAGAGAAGCCCATCTTGCATCAGGCCCAATGGCCCATCCAGTCCAACACTCTGTCACACAGTGGCCAAAAATACCAGGTGCCCTCAGGAGGTCCAGCAGTGGGGCCAGGACACTAGCAGCCCTCCCACTGCTGCCCCCCCCCCGAGGCATCAAGAAGACAGAGCATCACCTGTCCCAGACTGAGAGTTCCTATTTATACCTTGTGGCTCATAGCCACTGATGGACCTCTGCTCCATATGTTTATCTAATTTCCTCTTGAAGCCATCCATGCTTGTAGCTGCCACCACCTCCTGTGGCAGTGAGTTCCACGTGTTAATCACTCTTCGGGTGAAGAAGGACTTCCTTTTATCCGTTCTAACCCGACTGCTCGGCAATTTCATTGAGTTCCCACGCGTTCTTGTATGGTGAGAAAGGGAGAAAAGTACCTCTTTCTCAACCTGCTCTCTCCCATTCATAATCTTATAAACCTCGATCATGTCACCCCTCAGCCGTCGTTTCTCCAAGCTAAAGAGCCCCAAGCGTTTTAACCTATGGGCCTGGGAAGAGGCAAGGTCTGTGAGGTGGCTGGCCAGGAGGGCTGCCACCTCCAGGTTGGGAGATACCTGGAGACTTGGGGGGCAGAGCCTGAGGAGGGTGGGGTTCAGGGAGAGGAGAGGCTTCAGCGGGATATAACGCCACAGAATCCGCCTTCCAATGCAGCCATTTTCTCCAGGCAAACAAATCTCTGTCGCTTGGAGGTCCAGGAGATTGTCAGCCCCCCACCTGGAGGTTGAAGCCGAAAATGCGAGATCACGGGAGGAAGTGGAAATCCAACAACAACACCTGTGACAAAAGTAACAAAGAGTCAATAAAGATACGTTTGCAAAATCATTTACTGTAGTGATTCTGTAGAAAACTTTCTTCTGGTATCGCTCATATGCAACGGACGCTGTGCAATATAAACAAACCCGTTTCACCAGAATTGCTTCATCTGAGCGTGTAGCAATCACAATTCCTACCAATTTCTGCTTATCAACTCTTGAAGGAAACATTCCATGTTGACTCTCTAATAACAGAACCCGAGGTCTTCACAATGTACAGCACAGATTCCATTTGAGATATGAGCTGTGCCTATATTACTGTGTAAATCGGGTTCCATTTTCAGCCGTACAACTGAGGAAGATGGCTTTGAAACGTCCGGCGTACCTGGGAAGGACGTTTTTGGCTGTTAGGAGTTTATTTGTGGTTTGGGACATTCTTTGCCTTTTTTGTGGACTTTGAGGTCTTCTGGACACTATTATATTCAAAGGATATAGAGGAGTCCCTTGCTGGATATTTTCCACTATCATCAAATTGTATTTTGAATTCGCAAACAGTGTTTTTGAACTGTGACCACCAATTCTATGGTATCTTCAATTCATTGTTACCGTGTTGCAATAGACTGATGTCTGCTGTTTACTTGTGAAAGTTGTGTATCTTTTGATGGTCTACCCTTGTGGTTTATATTTTTGCACATGCTCAGATAAAGCAATTCTTGTGAAACGGATTTGTTTATATTGCGCAGTATCCGTTACGTGTGAGCGATAATAGAAGAGAATTTTCTACAGAATTACTACAGTAAACGATTTTGCAAGCATATCTGTATGACTCTTCGTTATTTTTTGTCACAGATGTTGTGTTTGGATTTCTACCACCTGGAGGTTGGCAGTGGCCAGCCTCCAGCTGGGGCCTAGAAATCTCTTGAAGTTACAACTGCCTTCCCATCCCCGAACCTCACCCCTCCCAGCCTCCTCCCCTCAAATATCCAGTAATTTCTCATCCTGGAGCTGGGACCTCTCTAAGAGGCCTCTCCCCTGATTGCAGGGGCCTCTCCCCTGATTGCAGGAAATCCCACTAGGCCGTACTCCCCCCTTCCCTCCAGCTACTGAGATTTCCATTTCCCTGTTCAGGTTTATTTGCTCAGCCACAGTTCTGGACACCGTACCTAAAAAAAAAGAGATTGTCGTGCTGGGAAAAGTGCAGAAAAGGGCAACTAAAATGATGAAGAGGATTGTAGGACAAGGGAAAAAGAATGTGATTTCTGAATGTGATTTCTGACGCTCCCTCTTTGATATATATATATATTGACAGCTGTCACTGTGTGCCTTCAAAAGTTTCATCATAATAGATCCAGATCTTGGTATGTCACCTAAAATCTTCTGGTTAGAGAAACTTATAGTAGAACGCAGGGCTCTTTTTGTAGCAGGAACCTCCTTTGCATATTGGGTGACACACACCCTAATGTAGCCAATCCTCCAAGAGCTTACAGTAGCCCCCTGTAAGAAGAGCTCTGTAAGCTCTTGGAGGATTGGCTACATTGGGGGGGTGTCGCCTAATATGCAAAGGAGTTCCTGCTACAAAAAGAGCCCTGGTAGAATGTTATATGTTAAGTATGCAACTTAACACGAATTTATTTCAGCTCTATTACAACAGCAAACTTCAGCTCAGGAACACACTCGTGGGCACTCCATGAAATTGCTGAGCAGTCGGGTTAGAACAGATAAAAGGAAGTCCTTCTTCACCCAAAGAGTGATTAACACGTGGAATTCACTGCCACAGGAGGTGGTGGCAGCTACAAGCATGGACAGTTTCAAGAGGGAATTAGATAAACATATGGAGCAGAAGTCCATCAGTGGCTATGAGCCACAGGGTATAGATGGGAACTCTCAGTCTGGGGCAGGTGATGCACTCTATTCTTGGTGCTGGGGGGGGCCAACAGTGGGAGGGCTTCTAGTGTCCTGGCCCCACTGCTGGACCTCCTGATGGCACCTGGTATATTTTGGCCGCTGTGTGACAGAGTGTTGGACTAGATGGGCCATTGGCCTGATTCAACATTGGCTTCTCTTATGTTCTTATGTTCTTACCATGAAGCAGTGGAAGCGCAACTCCCTTTTTAAACCATCCCGGGCTGTCAAAGCCACACCCATAACAGGTTAAGAACCAATAAGAAACTCAGGATAAAGACCAATGAGGTCTGTTCCCTCCAAGTACATATTTACACAGTGATTGGTTGCTTTATACAATTCCATAGGAATGGCCAATAGGAATGTTACATCTTATGGCCCTGTACTAAGAATCAAGCTTTACATAGAAAAGAATAGGCAATGTTCACAGTTAAGACATAACTACTTGGAAGGGAGACCACCAAGGAAGGCTCTGCAGAGGAAGGCCATGGCCAACCACCTCTGCTTCTCCCTTGCCTGGAAAGCCCCTTGCTGGGGTCAACATAAGTCTAAGCTAAGCAGGGTCGGTACTTGGAAGGGAGACCACCAAGGAAGGCTCTGCAGAGGAAGGCCATGGCCAACCACCTCTGCTTCTCCCTGGCCTTGAAAGCCCCTTTCTGGAGTCACTATAAGTCTAAGCTAAGCGGAGTCGGTACTTGGAAGGGAGACCACCAAGGAAGGCTCTGCGGAGGCAGTGGCAAACTTCCTCTGTTTAATCAGTTGCCGTAAGTCAGCTGAGACTTGAATCCCCCTTTATACACACATCTGCTTTTGATCGGTTCACACGGATCTCCTTTTGCCGATTCTCCAGCCAGTCAAAGGGCGACCCAAACCCCCTTAAGCTTCATTGTCTGAGAGCTCCCATCTACATGTGGATAAACCCAGAGGGGCATCAGCCCAAGCAAGATAAAGCAGCTGTGCCTGGCGTTCGGACCGGAGTGGCGGAGATACCATCCGGTTGCAGCTGGAGTGAACAGATGTCCTTCTGCCTCTCTGTCGCCACCCGGGGAGTTCTGCCAGTCCGTGTTTGTGCAAAACTTCACGTAGGCCGGAGTTGGGGGCGGGGGGGCGGGGGCGGGAATGTTCTGGGGAAGGAGGCGAATGGGGCTGAGGTCAGGAGGATTCCCCTCTCTGGAGTTCAGATTGCGACAGTAGGCGAGGCGAGCCGACGGAAGCAAACACCGTCTGTTGTGTATGCAGTCAACATCGTGCCATCAACGAAGAGCCAGAGCTTGAGTACCTGAGAACAATGGGACTGAGGTTCCTGGCTCCCGCGTAGGGGGACCAATGGGAACGGCGGCGGGAATTCAAACCCGCCAATGGTACCAGGGGGCGGCCCCTCCCCAATGTATATAGTTGGCCTCCGGGCCGGTTATCAGTGTCTCGTGTTGTATAATAGCGAACCATGCTGATCACTACATCGCTGTCTGTGGTTTCTTTATGCGTCTAACCCACTATACAACAATGGCGACGAGGATGGGATCCTGTTGAGCGCTCCAGCCGGGCTGTCGGACAACGCTACCGAAGACTCACTCCACCGCTCCACGGGCATCCTCCATGAGCGCCTCCGAGGGTGAATCCAGAGCCGTGTCGCTGCCGCCGACTGGCACAATGGCCATCGCTCCAGGATCCGGGCTGATACCGCCGTTCGACGCTTCCCAGCCCCAACGATGGGGAGCCTGGGTCACGGGTTTGCGGCAAGCCTTCGTGTTCTATCAGATCACGGACGAAGACCGAAAGAGAGGACTGCTGCTCTGCTCTTGCGGCCCCGTGATCGTGGATCTGGCCCAATACCTTCTCTCTCCCAAGAAGGTGGAGGAGTGCACGGTCGACGAGATTGTGAAGGCCGTGCAGAACTACTACTCCCCAAAGCCGTCGGAGATGACCTGCCACGTGGTTTTCCAGCATAGGAACCAGCAGGGCAAAGAAACCGCCGCGGAGTTCCTCGGAGAGCTCCGCCGCCTGGCGGCCGACTGCGCCTTCGGAGAGCACTTGGAGATGGCTCTCCGCGACCGTTTCGTCGCCGGCCTCAGGGAGGAGAAACTCCGGCGCCGAATAATGGAGGGCGAGAAGGTGACCATCACCTCAGCGTTAGCCACCGCCACTGCATGGGAGAGGTCACACCCGACCACCACCACCGCGACGCATCGTGTGGCCTCCCCCGGGAACAGCGACATCGACGACCCCGAGGTACACCGCACACTAGCCCAGCATCGCCCGCCAGCACCGTCCGCTAGCTCCGCACGCAAGCAACCCGGCTCGGCGGCGCAGGAGTGTGCCAGCTGCGGAGGGCAGCATGAGAGGAGATCGTGCCGGTTCCGGGACGCCACATGTCGAGACTGCGGCCGCACGGGCCACATCGCAAGGGTTTGCCGGTCCAAGCCATCACGCGCAGCACAAAACCGCAACCGCCCCGCCGCAGGTCTGAGGCGCACTTCGAGGACTGCGCGGCCCCGGAGGCAGACCTATACCAACTGACCAACGCCCCGGCCGCCCGAACACAGGTACTGAAACTCCCCAGTCAGGCCTCTACCCCAAAAATATACGTCCGGATCAGAGTAGAGGGGGCCCCCTTACAAATGGAACTCGACTCGGGCTCCGCCTGTTCCATCATTTCGGAGGCCACATTAAGACAGATTTGCCCAAAGGGGGCCCCCGCTTGCGGCCATCACCCGTGACGCTCATGGACTTTCAGAGAAACCAAGTGCCAGTGAAGGGGGTCGGGAGTTTCAGGGTGCAGTACCGGGGCTTCAAGGGTTATTTGGACTTGCTCGTAGTCGAGGGCGACCTAGTTAGCCTCCTGGGGAGGGCCTGGTTTGGACCCCTAGGAATCGCGATCGAGGGGGTCCAGCATTGCGCAACCCGCGACTTCCAGGAAGTGTGCCGCGAGTTCCCATCCGTTTTCGACGGGTCCCTGGGCCGATATACGGGCCCCCCGGTTTCGCTACAACTCAACCCCACAGTGGCCCCTATCCGCATGCGTGCCAGGTCCGTTCCGTTTGCCTTAAAACCCAAAATAGACGCGGAACTGGACCGACTGGTGGCGCAAGGGGTTTTGGAGCCGGTCTCTCACGCAGTGTGGGAAACCCCGATCGTGACTCCCATTAAACCTAACGGGGATGTCCGCATCTGCGCGGATTATAAATGCACGATAAATCGGGCATTGCAGGACCATGCCTACCCGGTCCCGGTGGTGAGCCATGTTCTGGCCACCTTGGCAGGGGCCAAGATCTTCGGCAAACTAGATCTGGCCCAAGCGTACCAGCAGCTGCCTGTCGATGGGCCGACAGCAGAGGCCCAAACAATTGTAACGCACCGGGGGGCCTTCAGGGTCAATCGCCTGCAATTCGGGGTGAGCGTGGCACCCGGAATTTTCCAGCAACTGATGGACTCTCTCCTCAAAGGGATCCCCGGCGTCACACCATTCTTCGATGATGTGATGATCGCCGCCGCCACGCCTGATGAGTTCGCCTCCCGCCTCCGCATGGTCCTCAGCCGTTTCCGGGACGCCGGCCTCAAGGTCAAGCGCGAGAAGTGCCAGCTCGGGGTATCATCCGTAGACTTCTTGGGCTTCACGGTGAACGCAGAGGGACTCCACCCGGCCCGGGACAAGGTGAAGGCCATCGTGGAAGCGCCGCCCCCGACCTCCAAAGCCGAGCTCCAGGCTTTTCTCGGACTCTTGAACTTTTACCACGCCTTTCTCCCCCACAAGGCGGCGGTAGCCGAGCCCCTCCACAGGTTGCTCGACAAAAAGGCACCCTGGGTCTGGGGCCCGCATCAGGCTGCAGCGTTCCGGGCCGTCAAGGCCCTGCTCATCTCAAACGCGGTCCTGGCACATTTCGACGAGACCCTGCCCGTGGTCTTGGCTTGCGATGCGTCCCCATATGGGGTGGGAGCCGTGCTGGCGCACCGTCTCCCGGACGGCCGGGAGGTCCCGGTCGCGTACTACTCGCGGACCCTGTCTGCGGCCGAGCGGAACTACGCCCAGATAGACCGCGAGGGACTGGCAGTTGTGGCCGGGGTGAAGAAGTTCCACGACTTCGTCTATGGCCGTCCCTTCACAGTCGTCACAGACCACCGGCCGCTGCTGGGCCTCTTCGCGGCGGACCGCCGGACGCCACAGGTACTCTCCCCTCGGGTCTTGCGGTGGTCCATCTTCTTGGCGGGCTACAACTACACGCTCCAGCACCGGCCAGGCAAGGCAATGGGACATGCAGACGCGCTGAGCCGCCTCCCCTGCCAGACGAAGGGGTGGACCCGGCCCCAGCTCATCATGTCCTCCAGTTGGAGGGTCTTCCAGACGCCCCTCTCCAGGCCACGGACATCGCCCGCCGCTCAGCCCGTGACCCCATCATATCCCGGGTTCTCGGCTGGGTGGTGAGGGGGTGGCCTACGGCCTCGGCGGGCCCTGAGTTCAGCGCATTTACAACACGGCGCGAGGAACTATCGGCACACAAGGGCTGCCTGCTGTGGGGGGACCGGGTCGTAGTCCCCAGCGCACTCCAGCAACAGGTCCTGCAGGCTCTGCACGAGGCACACCCCGGCATCGTGCGGATGAAAGCCCTCGCCCGGAGCTACGTCTGGTGGCCAGGCATCGATGGGGAAATAGAGGCCTGGGTGAAGCGTTGCCAGATCTGTCAAGAGGTCCGGCCAAGCCCACCATGTGTACCCACCCAGGCATGGGAATCAACAAGGACCCCGTGGTCCCGGCTCCACATCGACTTCGCCGGGCCCTTCCACGGGTTAACATTCCTGGTCACCGTGGACGCGTACTCCAAGTGGCTGGAGGTGAGTCCAGTCTCCTCCACCTCCGCAAGCGCCACCATCCGAGCCCTCCGGAAGATATTTGCCACGCATGGCTTGCCGGACACCATCGTCTCCGACAACGGCCCGGCGTTCACATCCGAGGAATTCCAGCGGTTCCTGCGGGACAACTTGATCCGGCATATCAGGTCAGCACCCTTCCACCCTGCCACGAACGGCCAAGCGGAACGCATGGTCCGCACGGCTAAGGAAGCTTTAAGCCGCCTGACCGAGGGGGACTGGGAGTCACGCATAGCCCGGTTCTTGCTGGCGAACCGGACAACACCCAACCCGGTCAGTGGCCACTGCCCCGCGGAGCTTCTCATGGGCCGGCGACCCGCCATCCTCCTGGACCGCCTGCACCCCGACAGGGCTCCAACAGGACGGAACTGGGTCGAGGACCGGGAGGCACCACGGGGCTTCTTCCCAGAGGACCCGGTGTTCGCAAGGAACTACGGCCGAGGCCCGGAGTGGATAGCAGGAAAGGTAATCCGCCCCACCGGCCCTGTCTCCTATGAGGTGTCGACAAATGACGGGCAGGTCCTGCGGCGCCACGTGGACCAGCTGAGGCGGCGCCTACTTCCAACGGTAGGAGACCGGGGTAACCAAGGGGAGGTGGAGCAGGCCCCACGAGAAGCTGAGGGAGAGCCCGAGGCGGAACGAGACTGCAGAGAGGCGGGGCTTCCGTTCTGGGATTCATGGCGTCCTGACGTGCTCTGGCTTGCTCGTAGAGCTCCCAGAGCAAACGGAGGGTCTTGACGACAGGGTGGGCTTCCAATAGCCCACCGCAGATCCCCCCAGGCAGGGGGGTGACTGGCAGAGAGCCTGGCCCGAGAGAGGAGTTGAGATCGGCTGATAGCGGGGCTTTAAAGAGCGCCGCGACCAGCCTTGATCCCCTCCCCCAGAGAAGGCACTTCGGAAAATCTCTACAAGACCCCACCGAGTTGGATTCTCAACATAAGAACGCATGACCCAGACCTCCAAGACATTCTACAGAAACTGATATCAAGGAAACACTGCTATAACAAGACACTGACTTTGAAGGTAACTTTTTAAAATTGCTCACCGGAGACGCGTTTCGGCCGAAAATAAACAACATCCGATGAAGCGCATGATCGTGCACTATCTGTTGTACTAACATTGGAGCGGAAAAAGTGCAGTTAAACAGCTAAAAAAGGCCAAAAAGCCGAATTGTTGATCATTCCTGCGGTTAAATTATTGACTTTAAAATAGAAACTAACAGTAACTCCGCGAGAATTGCAGTGGAAAAGTACTGGAGCTGCTGCAGCAGAAATCAGCAAAACAGGAAGTGACTTCAGAACAGACAAGTAATCATCCTAGAGAAGACCAAGGAGGCCGGAAGAAGGGAAGAAATCAGGAACAAGGGGGACCATTAAGATTGCCGGACAGGAAGTGAGTACCCGGAAGAACCATTTACCATAGAGAAATTGCGCCCGCCATTTTGGGAAGGTCAGAAAAATTTTCTTTGATTTTAAACGAAAGACTTAATATAAAAAAGTGAAACCAGTGCGATTTAGGTGGGCACAAGAAGGACTTTGATTTAGAGTGTGTTGGAGGGAAGATTGTGAACAACGGCTTACGACCTGCGGCAACGACAGAGGGCAAATACCTGGTCCTCCCCGAAAATGGCTGGAAAAGAGGAAAAAAAGCTACAGGGCATGATGGAAGCTATGGAAAAACGAGTGATGGACGCGATTCTGAAGCTTGAAAAGACCGTTATATCAGAGGTAACAGAGCTGAAAAAAGAAATGTCTGGAATTACAAAAGAGATACAGACGCTGACCAAAAGAGCAGATGAGATGGATGTAAGGGTGAAGGGAGTAGCATCTAATATAGCTGAGGTCACTTTAGAAACAGATAAAGTGAATGTGATGGTCCAATACAATGCAATGATTAATCATATGAGATTCAGGGGGATCCCTGAAGATAAGAATGAGGACATCCATTCAGTCATGGTAGATGCTGTTGCAGATTTTTTGAAAATGGAAGAGGAGAGAGTGGCGGCACAGATTGATGTGGTATACAGAGTCAATTCTGCGATTGCGCAAAGGAAAAAATTACCTAGAGATGTAATTGTCCAGTTTATATCTAAGAAGTTGAAGGAGGATTTGTTTAAGCAACAATTTCAGGACGACTTCACAATTGGCAACAAGAAAATCATGGTCCTAAAGGAACTACCCAGAGCGATGCTTCAGGACAGACGACTTTTTAAAGACCTGATTGACAAGCTGAAATCAGAGGGCATAAGATATAGATGGGAAATTCCTAAAGGTGTCAGTTTTTCATTCAAACAGAAGAGAGTCACCATCAAGTCAGTTGACCAAATGACCAGATTCATCAATGATAATTTTATAGACTCTGATAAATAATTACAGAATCAACATGGAGAGTCAAATAATTTCATGGAATGTTAATGGACTGAACTCACCCCAAAAAAGGAAAAATGTCAGACTCTGGTTGGAAAAACAGAAATGCGATATTGTTTGCTTGCAAGAAACACATATTAAAAAATCAGATGCCAAATTTTTGATTCAAAAAAGATTAGGAGAGGAATTTTATTCACTCTCCTCTCAAAAGAAAAAAGGAGTAGTTACATATATTAAAAAAGAGTTGGAACCAAAAGAAATTTTCAAAGACAATGAAGGGAAATTTTTGGCGGTAGAAGTTGTGCTGCAGAATAAAAAGACATTAATTGTTAATCTCTATGCTCCCAATGGGGCAAAAGAAAACTTTTTTCAGAATTTGTGGGAACAACTACGACAGTTGACCTATGAGCAAATGATTTTAATGGGCGATTTTAATGGTACTGTTGACAATGTTGTTGATAGAAAATCAAAAAAAGGAATTGAGGCCATGGGCAAACTTCCTAAAGTCTTTTTCCAGTTGATTAAACATGAACATTTGGCAGACGTTTGGAGAACTAAACATCCCAGAGACAGTGAGTACTCTTTTTATTCATCAAGACACGAGTCTTTTTCCAGGATAGATATGATGTGGATGACAGAGAACCTAATCTTGCAAACACGCAAAATTGAGATACTACCTAGGACTCTTTCTGACCACAGTCCGATAAAATGGTCAACGTATGTTAAGAGAAAAAAATTTCGATGGCGACTCAACGAAGATTTGCTGGACAAGCAAAATATTGTGGATAAAATAAGGACAGAAACCCAAACATACTTTCAACTGAACTTAAATAAAAGTGTACAGACGCAAACGGTATGGGAAGCCTACAAGGCTGTGATGAGAGGACATCTGATTGCAATTAATAATAATGAAAGGAAACAACAAATGAAAATAGACAAAGAAATTATGGAAAATATTCGGAAAAAAGAAACAGAACTTAAGAAAAGGCCTGGTAAAAAGAAGATTTTGAGAGAATTGAGGATCCTAAGGGAGCAATATGCGGCAAGGTTGAACAAAGAAGTATTTTGGAACTTGAAAAAATTGCAACAGAAATCCTTTGAAGGTGCAAATAAACCTGGCAAATATTTAGCATGGCAATTAAAGAAAAGAAGAGAGAATAAAACAATCACTTGTTTGAAAGATGGAAATAAAGAGATTTTGGACCCAGGAGGAATTAAAAGGGAATTTTTCAAATACTATGCGACTCTCTTTCAATCGAAACAAGCAGATCCTCAAAAAATGTTGGATTACCTATCCAAAGTTAATTTGATACAACCAAATCCAGAAATGAAAACACTCCTAAATGCTGCAATAACTAAGGACGAAATTAGTAAAGCAATAGCCGAGGCAAAAATCTCCAAAGTCCCAGGCCCGGATGGCTTTTCAGCTAAATTTTATAAAAAATTTCATGAAGATTTGGTTCCGGTGCTGGAGATTCTTTTAAATGAAATTAGAAAGACAGGAAAGATCCCTGACTCCTGGAATGAAGCTGCAATCACCTTAATTCCTAAAGAAATGCAAGATTTAACAAATGTTAAAAACTATCGGCCCATTTCATTATTGAACAACGATTATAAAATATTTGCAAAAATATTGGCAGAGCGCCTTAAAAAGTTTTTGAAAGATACTATTGTGGAAGATCAAGCTGGTTTTTTACCAAATAGACAAATTAAAGACAATATAAGGGTTGTATTGGACGCAATTGAGTATTATGACAAACATCCTGAAAAAGAAGTCGCTTTTTATTTTTGGACGCAGAGAAGGCCTTTGATAATTTAAATTGGGAATTTATGTTTAAAGTGCTTGAGAAATCTATGATGGGCGTAGAATTTACAAGAATGATCCAATCGATATATAAAGAACAAAAAGCTTCGGTGATTGTTAATGCAGAATCAACAGATATGTTCCGGGTAAGAAAAGGTACTAGACAAGGTTGTCCCCTGTCACCATTGTTATTTATCTGGATTTTGGAGATTTTGCTACAAGCGGTCAGAGATGATGTTAATATAAAAGGGTTGAATATTGGAGGTTTTTCATTTAAATTAAGAGCATTTGCGGATGATATCATGTTTATTGTTGAAGATCCTGTTAATAATATGCCTAAGGTATTTGAAAAAGTAAGAGAGTTTGGTGATCTTGCAGGGTTTTATGTCAACAAAAATAAATCTAAGATACTGTGTAAAAATATGATTGGTACAAAGCAACAAATGTTACAAAATGTGACAGAATGTGAAGTGGTTAAAAGGGTTAAGTATCTGGGAGTTGAAATTACAATGAAAAATATAGATTTGTTCAAGAATAATTATGAAAAATTGTGGGGTTCGATAAAGAGTGATTTAGAAAAATGGGAAAAACTAAGGTTATCTCTTCTTGGAAAAATTGCCGTTATTAAAATGAATGTACTGCCCAGGTTAATGTTTTTGTTTCAGACAATACCAATTGTGAAAGATGGAAAAGTGTTGGTAAAATGGCAAAGAGAAATCTTTAAGTTTATCTGGGCAGGGAAGAAGCCAAGAATAAAAATGAAGATAATGTATGATACTAAGGACAGAGGTGGCTTCCAAGTCCCGAATTTGCGTTTGTATCATGAAGCAGTATGTATGTCTTGGTTATCTGAATGGGTAAATTTGGAAAATAGAAAACTTTTAGCTCTTGAGGGGCACGATTGCAGATTTGGCTGGCATGCCTATCTTTGGTATGGGAAAAACAAAGCTGACTCCATGTTTAAGCATCATTATGTAAGGAGGACATTGTTTGATGCATGGACCAGGTATAAGGATACAATATCGGATGAAAGGCCTTTGTGGATTGTTCCAGCTGCAGTTATACATTTGTTTTCAGAATATAGAGGCAATGATTGGTTGAAGTATCAGGAATTGTTGCAAAGAGAAGGGAAAAAATATGTTTTAAAACCAAATAATGAATTAGAATTTGAGTATGGTTGGCTACAATATTGTCAAATAAGGGACATTTATAAAAAAGATTGTAAAGAGTTTGGTTTTAGGGCTATGAATGATGATTTTGAGAATATATGGTTGAAAAAAGAACGGAAAATGATATCAAAAATGTATAAAACTTTGTTGACTGTATATACTTTGGATGAAACCGTTAAAGAACAAATGATAAAGTGGGCCATAAATATGAACAAAGAAATTTCTATGGAATCATGGGAATTTTTGTGGAAAAGATCTTTTAAAATGTCCACTTGTATTAACGTAAAAGAAAATTGCTATAAGATGATGTATAGATGGTATATGACACCAAAAAAGATTGCTAATATTAGCATGGATAAGAACTTGAGTAATAAATGTTGGAAATGTAAAAAAGTAGAGGGTTCTTTTTACCATATGTGGTGGTCATGTGATAAAGCGAAAGCATATTGGTCTAATATACATTGTGTGATGCAGAAAATATTGAAAACCCCAATTGAGAGAAAGCCTGAACTTTTTCTCCTCGGTTTGACAATGGAAAAAATTCCACAAGAGAAAAGGACACTGTTATGGTACATGATTACGTCGGCGAGAATGGCCTTTGCTCAGCATTGGAAAATGGAGAAGGTACCAGATATACATGACTGGTTGAGAAAATTGTTTTTTTAGCAGAAATGGACAAAATGACAAAGAAATTAAATGGACAAATGGCAGAACAGTACTTAAAAGACTGGGAAGGATTGAAATTGTATCTAGAAACTGAATATAGAATGAAGGGGAAAATATATAATTTGGATACGTACGGATATTGAATGAGAAGTGAAATGAATTTTGAACTGTATGTACTGTTATACATAATATGCTGAAATTGTAGAGGTTATATATAATTTAAATGTGTTACCTGGTTTGTCGAGGTATTTAAGTTTAAACTTGATTGCCTTATAATTTTTTCTGTTTGTTATTAGCAGTGTTGGAAGCCTATTAGGGGGGTGGGGGGATTGGGATCTTACTTTTTGGAAACTGTATTGGTAACGTGATTGGAAATGTTGAATATATCCCAATAAAAATTTTGTTTCAAAAAAAAAAAGAGACTGCAGAGAGGCGGACCCCAGCGACGGCCAGCTCAGTATGCCCGAGGCCTCATCAGCCGAGGGCCAGACGGCGTACCCTTCCCCAGCGGAAGGAGGTGAGGGGGCAGGCCCCGCCACACCACCAAGACTTGGCTGCGGAGAAACCCCAACGCCTACACCACGACGGTCCACCAGGGAACGCAGAGCCCCCGCATACCTGAAGGACTATGTCACCTAGACAGGATCGGGACTATGGGGGGAGGGGTGTTGTGTATGCAGTCAACATCGTGCCATCAACGAAGAGCCAGAGCTTGAGTACCTGAGAACAATGGGACTGAGGTTCCTGGCTCCCGCGTAGGGGGACCAATGGGAACGGCGGCGGGAATTCAAACCCGCCAATGGTACCAGGGGGGCGGCCCCTCCCCAATGTATATAGTTGGCCTCCGGGCCGGTTATCAGTGTCTCGTGTTGTATAATAGCGAACCATGCTGATCACTACATCGCTGTCTGTGGTTTCTTTATGCGTCTAACCCACTATACAACACCGTCCATGTCCTCTCCTCTGTTTGGTCACAGGGTTGCCAGCTCTGGGTCTGCAAATTCCTGGAGATTTTGGGGGTGACGTCTCGGGAGGGGAGGGTTTGGGGAGGGGCTGCAGTTGGGTACGATGCCGTAGAGCCCACCTTCCGGGGAACCTGGTCGAGAGATCCGCTGTAATCCCGGGAGATCTTCCATTGACACCTGGCAAACCAGTTTGGTGTAGTGGTTAAGTGCGCGGACTCTAATCGGGGAGAACCGGGTTTGATTCCCCCACTTCTCCACCTGCAGCTGCTGGGATGGCCTTGGGTCAGTCGCAAGCTCTGGCACGCGCTGTTCTTGAAAAAGAGCAGTTTCTGTCCGAGCTCTCTCAGCCCCACCTGCCTCACAGGGTGTCTGTTGTGGGGAGGGGGAAGGGAAGGGAGTTTGTAAGCCGCTCTGAGACTCCTTCGGGTAGCGAAGGGCAGGGTATAAATCCAATCTCTTCTTTGTAGTTTGGTGTAGTGGTTAAGTGCGCGGACTCTAATCTGGGAAAACCGGGTTTGATTCCCCACTCCTCTACTTGTACCTGGCTGGACAACCTTGGGCAAGCCGTAGTTCTGATAAGAGCTGTTCTTGAAAAAAGAGCAATTTCTGTCAGAGCTCTCTCAGCCCCACCGACCTCACAGGGTGTCTGTTGTGGGGAGGGGAAGGGAAAGGAGTTTGTAAGCCGCTCTGAGACTCCTTCGGGTAGCGAAGGGCAGGGTATAAATCCAATCTCTTCTCCTTCTTCCACCTCACAGGGTGTCTGTTGTGGGGAGGGGAAGGGAAAGGAGTTTGTCAGCCGCTCTGAGACTCCTTTGGGTAGTGAAGGGCGGGGTATAAATCCAATCTCTTCTCCTTCTTCTACCTCACGGGGTGTCTGCTGTGGGGAGGGGAAGGGAAAGGAGATTGTGAGCCGCTCTGAGACTCCTTCGGGTAGTGAAGGGCGGGGTATAAATCCAATCTCTTCTTCTTCTTCTTCTTCTGCCTCACCGGGTGTCTGCTGTGGGGAGGGGAAGGGAAAGGAGTTTGTAAGCCGCTCTGAGACTCCTTCGGGTAGTGAAGGGCAGGGTATAAATCCAATCTCTTCTCCTTCTTCTACCTCACCGGGTGTCTGCTGTGGGGAGGGGAAGGGAAAGGAGTTTGTCAGCCGCTCTGATACTCCTTCGGGTAGTGAAGGGCGGGGTATAAATCCACTCTCTTCTTCTTCTTCCACCTCCCAGGGTGTCTGCTGTGGGGAGGGGAAGGGAAAGGAGATTGTGAGCTACTCTGAGACTCCTTCGGGTAGTGAAGGGCGGGGTATAAATCCAATCTCTTCTTCTTTCTTTTCTTCTTCTTTTGGTAAACCTGAGCTCCCATGTCTTCTCATTTTTGGAAACGGGGCTAGTGACATTTCTCGTAAGCTGAGGGAGATTCCTCCGTTTGGAAAGTTCCCCTCTTTTGCCACTCCATGGTCTTCCTGTAGGGCTGCCAGCCTCCAGGCGGGGCCCAGACATCTCCTGGAGATAGAACTGACCTGCAGAGTACAGAAATCAGCTCCCTTGGAGGAAATACTTGCTCCGGAGGGTGGACTTGAGGGTATTATTCCCCAACTAAGGTCCCAAGAACTACACAAGCTCAGCGTCGTGAACTCCAGCTTGGGAAATTCCTGGAGATCTTTTGGAGGGCGGGGAGCCCAGGGAGGGCGGGGTTTGGGGAGAGCAGGAAGCTCAGGTGGGCATCGTGTCATTGAGTCCATCTTCCAAAGCAACCTTCTTCTCAAGGGGAGTGGCTCTCGGTAGTCTGGTGGTCAGCGGTCATTCCAAGAGCTCTCCAGGCACCACCTGGAGACTGGCAACCCTTTGTGGAGGAAAGACATTCATTTTTCTCAGAGTAGCCATCCCGGAGGCTGGCCAATCACTGTCCATTGTGCTCACCTCCAAGGAAAGAGAACATAAGAACGTAAAAGTGAAGCCATGTTGGATCAGGCCGATGGCCCATCCAGGCCAACACTCTGCGTCCCACAGTGGCCAAAACCCAGGGGCCATCAGGAGGTCCACCAGCGGGGCCAGAACTCCAGAAGCCCTCCCACTGTTGCCCCCCCAAGCACCAAGAAGACAGAGTATCACTGCCCCAGACATAAGAGAAGCCATGTTGGATCAGACCAATGGCCTATCCAGTCCAACACTCTGTGTCCCACAGCGGCCAAAACCCAGGGGCCATCAGGAGGTCCACCAGCGGGGCCAGAACTCCAGAAGCCCTCCCACTGTTGCCCCCCCAAGCACCAAGAAGACAGAGCATTACTGCCCCAGACATAAGAGAAGCCATGTTGGATCAAGTCAATGGCCCACCCAGTCCAACACTCTGTGTCCCACAGCGGCCAAAACCCAGGGGCCATCAGCAGGTCTACCAGCGGGGCCAGAACTCCAGAAGCCCTCCCACTGTTGCCCCCCCAAGCACCAAGAAGACAGAGCATCACTGCCCCAGACATAAGAACCTAAG
This sequence comes from Gekko gecko, assembly GCA_029375565.1. Taxonomy (NCBI): domain Eukaryota; kingdom Metazoa; phylum Chordata; class Lepidosauria; order Squamata; family Gekkonidae; genus Gekko; species Gekko gecko. Next base: position 11,058,312 of record JAPDNY010000001.1, on the reverse strand, counting down.
AGAAGCCATGTTGGATCAGGCTAATGGCCGACCAAAGCCAACACTCTGTGTCACACAGTGGCCAAAACCCAGGGGCCATCAGGAGGCCCACCAGCAGGGCCGGAACTCCAGAAGCCCTCCCACTCTTGCCCCCCAAACACCACAAAGACAGAGCACCACTGCCCCAGACATAAGAGCGTTCCATCGATACCTTGTGGCTAATAGCCACTGATGGACCTCTGCTCCATATCTTTCTCCAGTCCCCTCTTGAAGCTGTCTGTGCTTGTAGCTGCCACCACTTTCTATGGCAGTGACGTCTTGAGGGAGTCCAGAGTCTGGAGAATGGAGTCTCTCACGTCTGCAAATTCCTGGAGAGGCTGTAAAAGGACCAAAGTAGTTTACGGGATGTTTGCCAGGGCAGGAGGGTGGTTGTGTATTCAGGAGGCGCGGCCTCCCTTCCTGGGTTCTGCGGTCCTTTCCAGCTGCACAATATCTGCTTCCGGTTGTCCCTTTGCTGGAAAACAACAGAGCCATAAAAAGAGTGTTTGGGGGCCCAGCCTGGCAGGAAGCCCAAAGGAAGTCAAGGAATTTTAGCCACAGGGAATGAGGTCACTACTGATCCCAGTTGCCAGCTCCAGGTTGAGAGATTCCTGGAGATTTGGGGGTGGAGCTTGGGGAAGGCGAGGTTTAGGGAGAGATGGGACCTCGTCGGGGTTTAATGCCACCCTCCCAAGCAACCATTTCCTCCAGGGCTTGCGGAAGCAGAGAGATCATGGCAGGGCTTTTTTTGTAGAAAAAGCCTAGCAGGAACTCATTAGCATAATAGGCCACACCCAACAGCAGGAACTCATTAGCATATTAGGCCACACTCCCATCTTACCAGGAGTGAGGTCATCCAGCCACACCCACCTTTTGCTTCTTAGTCTGCTTACCTTGTTTGTAGCAGGAACTCCTTTGCATGTTAGGCCCCGCACCTCTAATGCAGCCAATCTTAATCAGTTTCTGCTGTTGGGTGTGGCCTATTATGCTAATGAGTTCCTGCTGGGTGTGGCCAACTCAGGAGCCAGCCGAAACTCCGTTCCCGTGCATTCCTGCCCCAAAATAGCCCTGGATCATGGGATATACGTTGTCAAACTAAATAGACACACCGTGAACAATAACGAAAAATACAATTTATGTAAACAACGAGTAAAGGTAAAGGTTTCCCTTGCTCAAAAGCCAGTCTAGGGATGCAGTGCTTATCTCCGTTTCCAAGTCGAAGAGCCAGCGCTGTCTGAAGACGTTTCCGTGGTCACATGGCCGGCATGACTAAACGCCAAGGCGCTCGGAACGCTGTTACCTTCCCACCGAAGTGGCACCTATTTATCTACTTGCAATTTCTTGCTTTCAAAATGCTAGGTTGGCAGGAGCTGGGGCCAGAGACGGGAGCTCACTCCGTCACATGGCACTCGGGTCTCGAACTGCCGAACTACAGACCTTCCGGTCTGCCGGTCGGCATCTTAACCTCTAAACCACTGCGGCCCCATATAAACAATTAAGTTTATATTAAGTGTATGTAATACAAGAGATACCTTAGTTTCGACGTATCAAGAATTCAACAGTCTTTTAGTATCCCTTGTAAACTGAGAGCCAAAAACTTCATTAAGCATTGTGAAATAAACGCATTAATCCAAACTGCGGAGGAGCTGATCTCTGTCGTGTGGAGATGTTGCTATTCCAGGAGATCTCCAGGTCCTACCTGGAGTCTGGCAAGCCCTACTGCCAGACAGATTTCCCCCTTGTTTGTTGTCAAAACCCAGGACTTTTTTTTTGGAGCAGAGACTCCTTTGCATGTTAGGCCACACACCCCTCATGTAGCCAAGCCTGATGAGTTTCTGCTGTAGGGTGTGGCCTGTTATGCTAATGAGTTCCTGCTGGGCGTGGCCAACTCGGGAGCCGGCCGGAACTCCGTTTCTGTGCGTTCCTGCCCAGAAGTAGCCCTGGCTGTGACTAATCTGAGACAAAGCTGACTTGGCTTGGGGTTACCAGCCTCCAGGTTGAACCTCTCAACCGCCTTTCAGGAGGTCTGTTGGCCTCCCATGACTCAGCAGACACAGAGCGGAGTCATTCATTTCTTCACTGTCTGACCTAGATTCAGAAGTTTACTGCCTTTGAACGTGGCGATTTCCTTGAATCACTGCGGCTGTTACCCACTGATAAGACCTCTCTCTCTCTCTCCCCCTCCAGGAATCTGTCTAATCCCCTTTTAAAACCATCTACGCCTGTGGCCATCGCTCCATCCTCTGGCAGTGAATTCCACCTTTTAATCTCTCGCCGTGTAAAGTGGTATTTCCTCTTGTCTGTTCCTCAGCTACGGCCATAAGAACAGAAGAGAAGCTCGTGTTGCATCAGGCCAATGGCCCATCCAGTTCAATACTAAGAACATAAGAACATAAGAGAAGCCAATGTTGAATCAGGCCAATGGCCCATCCAGTCCAACACTCTGTCACACAGCGGCCAAAATATACCAGGTGCCATCAGGAGGTCCAGCAGTGGGGCCAGGACACTAGAAGCCCTCCCACTGCTGCTCCCTCCAGCACCAAGAATAGAGTGCCTCACCTGCCCCAGACTGAGAGTTCCCATCTATACCTTTGTAGCTATTAGCCACTGATGGACCTCTGCTCCATATGTTTATCTAATTCCCTCTTGAAGCCGCCCATGCTTGTAGCTGCCACCACCTCCTGTGACAGTGAATTCCACGTGTGAATCACTCTTTGGGTGAAGAAGGACTTCCTTTTATCTGTTCTAACCCGACTGCTCAGCAATTTCATAGAGTGCCCACGAGTTCTTGTCTTGTGAGAAAGGGAGAAAAGTACTTCTTTCTCAACCTGCTCAATCCCATTCATAATCTTATAAACCTCGATCATGTCACCCCTCAGCTGTCGTTTCTCCAAGCTGAAGAGCCCCAAGCATTTTAACCTTTCTTCATAGGGAAGGTGTTCCACCCCTTTGATCATTCTAGTTGCCCTTCTCTGCCCTTTTTCCAGTGCTATAATATCCTTTTTGAGATGTGGTGACCAGAACTGTACACAGTATTCCAAATGAGGTTGCACCAATGATTTATACAGGGGCATACTCTGTGTCACACAGTGGCCAAGAATACCAGGTGCCCTCAGGAGGTCCAGCAGTGGGGCCAGGACACTAGAAGCCCTTCCACTGTTGCCCCCCCAGCACCAAGAATACAGAGCATCCCTTGCCCCAGACTGAGAGTTCTTATCTATACCTTGTGGCTAACGGCCACTGATGGACCTCTGCTCTTAACATAAGAACATAAGAGAAGCCCATGTTGGATCAGGCCAGTGGCCCATCCAGTCCAACACTCTGTGTCACACAGTGGCCAAGAATACTAGGTGCCCTCAGGAGGTCCAGCAGTGGGGCCAGGACACTAGAAGACCTCCCACTGCTGCCCCCCCCCCAAGCACCAAGAATACAGAACATCCCTTGCCCCAGACCGAGAGTTCCTACACATACCTTGTGGCTAATGGCCACTGATGGACCTCTGCTCCATATGTTTATCCAGTTCGCTCTTGAAGCTGTCCACACTTGTAGCTGCCACCACCTCCTGTGGCAGTGAATTCCATGTGTGAATCACTCTTTGGGTGAAGAAGGACTCCCCGACTCTCCAGCCTTTTCTCCTAGGGAAAGTGCTCCAACCCCCTCACCGTCCCGGTCACCCTCCTCTGTCCTTTTGCCAGCTCTGCTATGTCCTTTGGGAGGTAAGGTGACCAGAACTGTACCCAGGGCTATTTCTGGGCCGGAACGCACAGGAACGGAGTTCCGGCTGGCTCCTGAGTTGACCACGCCCAGCCGGAACTCATTAGCATAACAGGCCACACCCAACAGCAGAAACTCATTAGGATTGGCTACATTAGTGGGTGTGTGGCCTAACATGCAAAGGAGTCCCTGCTACAAAAAAAAGCCCTGGGTTTTGACAACAAACAAGGTAAACAGAATAAGAAGCAAAAAGTGGGTGTGGCTGGATGACCACACTCCTGGTAACATGGGGGTGTGGCCTAACATGGTAATGAGCTGTTCTCTCAGGGGTGTAGCCTATTATGCTAATGAGTGTCTGCTGTTGGGTGTGGCCTATTATGCTAATGAGTTCCTGCTGGGCTTTTTCTACAAGAAAAGCCCGGACTGTACACATTATTCCAAAGGAGGCTGCACCGTAGATCTATGCAGGGGCATTACAATGTCGGCTGTTTGATGTTCAATCCCTTTCCTAATAATCGCCAACGTAGAGTTTGCCTTTTCCACCGCTGCCGCTGTCTGTTTGAGGATGAACAGAGGAGGGAGAGGAAGCAACTTGGTGGGAAAGTGGGAAAAAGACACTTGGCCTTAAAAAAATGCAAAGGAGAAAGGTTTGGGATTGAGAAGGAAAATAACCCCATACGGAGGACGGGGAACCAGGAGATGAGGGTGTCAGCTGGTTGGGTGGGCGACCATGAATTTGAATTTCATTTGCACCTTTTCTGACCCCGGCAGTGGACCTCCCGATGGCACCTGGTAGTTTTGGCCACTGTGTGACACAGAGTGTTGGACTGGATGGGCCATTGGCCTGATCCAACATGGCTTCTCTTACGTTCTTATGACTGAAGCAGGGATGCTCTGTCTTCTTGGTGCTTGGGGGGGCAAGAGTGGGAGGGGCTTCTGGAGTTCTGGCCCCGCTGGTGGACCTCCTGATGGCCCCTGGATTTTGGCCACTGTGTGACACAGAGTGTTGGACTGGAGGGGCCATTGGCCTGATCCAACATGGCTTCTCTTATGTTCTTATGTCTGGGGCAGTGATGCTCTGTCTTCTTGGTGCTTGGGGGGCAACAGTGGGGGGCTTCTGGAGTTCTGACCCCGCTGCTGGACCTCCTGATGGCCCCTGGGTTTTGGCCACTGTGTGACAGAGAGTGTTGGACTGGATGGGCCAATGACCTGATCCAACATGGCTTCTGTTATGTTCTTATGTTCTTTCTTTACCGGGCAACCCACAGAACTGCAGTCTGGGTGGTCACCCACTCAAAATAGCAAAGTTTCCAGCATTTCAGGCTCGGATCCTACAGATCCGTGCCACTAATGGCGGTCCTCTTTCCTGGCAGAAGGCTTCGTGCACCAGGGGAGAACACCGTGGCTAGTGGAAGAGATCCACAGGATCTGACTCGGCGCTTCCTGCGGTCGATTTGACCCCCCCCAGGACACCGCCTTGGCATAATTGCCCGTGTAGTCAACCCGTCTCCTGCAACTCCACCTAACAGGTGATTGGCAAGTAATAGCAGGCATAAGCTGTTTACCTCCCCGGCCAGCTAAAGAGCCATCTGCTGATTTCAGCAGATCACGCGGCTGTTCCAAGCCCGAGAACCGCCCTGACTGGCACCACTCTCGACCAGATCTTGCTTGGGCACAGCCCTTGGCACGCCATGTTCCAGCCATGGCCCACACCCTCTGCAATTTCACCTGCCAACTCCTAGCAGACATGGAGCAGCTGTAAATGCAAGGTGGCTGGGGTTGCGAGCTCCGGGTTGAGAGACACTTGGAGGTTTGGGGGTGGAGCCTGGGGAGGTCGGGGCCTGGGGAGGGCGGGGCCTGGGGAGGGCGGGGCTTGGGGAGGGGAGGGGCCTCAGCAGGGTACCGTGCCAGAGCCCACCCTCCAAAGCCGCCAAGCACACAGAGGAAGTCCAAATGGAGGGGATAAGAGGGGAAATTTTATGTGTGTGTGTTTATCTCATATCCCACCTTTATCCCCAATAGGGCCTCCAAACGGCATACATCCGTTCTCCTCCCCTACGTTATGTCCTCACAACGGCCCTGTGAGGTAGGTTAGGCCGAAAGACTGTGACTGGCCCAACATCACCCCAGCAAGCTCCCGTGGCACAACTGGGGATTCGAACCTGGGTCTCCCAGATACTCTTAACCACTACCAGCAGCGTTCCCTCTAAGCCGAGTGAGTGTGAGCTAGCTCACAGTTTTTTGGCCTCCTGCTCACACATTTTTGCCTGAGCTCGGGAAGGAGGGCTCCAGAGCAAACTATGCAGTAGCCAGATCGCTCACTCACAACTTTAATGCCAGGAGCTCACAAAGTGGAATTTTTACTCAAAAGACTCTACAGCTTAGAGGGAACATTGACTACTGGATTAGCTAGTTGAGTACCGGATTAGGTTCAGGGATGATGGTTTTAACCTTTAAAGCCGTATGTGGTCAGGGACCAACATATCTGGGGTTTGGAGACGAAGTCCTACGAGGAAAGGTTGAAGGAGCTGGGTGTGTTTAGCCTGGAGAGGAGACGGCTGAGAGGTGATATGATCACCATCTTCAGGTACTTGAAGGGCTCTCCTAGAGAGGATGGGGCGGAGTTGTTTTCTGTTGCCCCAGAAGGTCGGACCAGAACCAACGGGTTGGAATTAAATCAGAAGAGTTTTCGGCTAAACGTTAGGAAGAACTTCCCGACAGTCGGAGCGGTTCCTCAGTGGAACAGGCTTCCTCGGGAGGTGGTGGGCTCTCCTTCTTTGGAGGTTTTCAAACAGAGGTTAGGTGGCCACCTGACAGCAATGCTGATTCTGTGAACTTGGGCATATCACGAGAAGGGAGGGCAGGAAGGAATGCTTAGTTCTCGTGGCCCTTTCTTGCACACCCAGGGAAATGCCAATCACCACTTTGGGGTCAGGAAGCCATTTTTCTCCAGGCCTGTTTGGCTGAAGATCCTGAAGGTTTTTTGCCCTCTTCTGGGCATGGAACAGCGGTCACTGTGGGTGTGAAGGGGGAGGTATTTGTGAATTTCCTGCCTTGTGCAGGGGGTTGGAATAGATGACCCCGGAGGTCCCTTCCCACTCTCTCTGTGGGACCATCTCTCCCACTGTTTCCTGAAGAACTTTTCACTCAGCAGACCATCACTTACTGGTAATCCCCAGCCCTAGAGACACCTGCTTAGCCCAGGCTTGCCAAGAACTTACCGTACGCCGGCGGGGGACGGATACGTCCTGGCAGGACCATCCCGGGAGAAGGAAAGATGCGGCGCACGATGCCATCGCCAGGAAGTGATGCTGGGCGACGCTCTGCAATGGGGATGGAAACTCATTGCCAGAGCATCACCCAGCGTCACTTCCTGGCGACGACATTGTGCGGCATGGGTGTTGCCCGGGGGAATGTTCCAGCGGGGGACTGTGTGTCCCCCGCCGAAGTACGGTGAGTACTTGGGAAGCCTAGCTTAGCCTCGATCAGAGCAAGAGCTTTTTAGTCTCTGGCTCCGGCCCGGTGGAACAAGCTCCCAACTGAGATCCGGGCTCTGCGGGACTTGCTACAATTCCTCAGAGAGCCTGTAAAACCGAGCTGTTCCACCAGACCTTTGTACACCTTGAATAACACTTCGTTGCTCTCAAAGGTGCCACTGGAGTCAAACTTTATTCTTCAGGTATCTGGAGAAGTGTGCATGCACACAAAAGCCTTTTGCCTTGAATAACGTTTCATAGAATCATAGAATCGTAGAGTTGGAAGGGCCCCCCAGACTCCTCTAGTCCACCCCCCTGCACAATGCAGGAAATGCACAAATGCCTCCCCCTCCACACACGCCCAGTGACCAGTGTTCCCTCTAAGCTGAGTTGGTGTAAGCTAGCTCACAGTTTTTTAGCCTCCGGCTCACATGTTTTTGTCTTAGCTCGGGAAGGAGGGCTCCAGGGCAAACTAATTGATGCAGCAGCCAGATCGCTCGCTCGCAACTTTAATGCCAGTAGCTCACAAAGTGGAATTTTTGCTCACAATATTCCACAGCTTAGAGGGGGCATTGCCAGTGACCCCCCCCTGTTCCATGCCCAGAAGATGACAAAAAACCTCCAGGGTCTCCAGCCAAACTGGGTCAGAGAACAATGGCTTCCTGACCCCAAAGTTGCCCTGGGCGTGTAAGTGGCCCTGGGCTTCCTGACCCCAAAGTAGCCCTGGGCGTGTAAGAAAGGGCCAGGAGAACTAAGCACTGAGGCAACCAGTGTTCCCTCTAAGCTGAGTTAGTGAGAGCTAGCTCACAGTTTTTTAGCCTCCGGCTCACACATTTTTGTCTCAGCTCGGGAAGAATCTTGATAGGCTGGAACAGTGGGCTGAGACAAATAAAATGAATTTCAATAGCGATAAGTGCAAAGTCCTACACTTAGGTACAAAAAATCAAAGGCACGGATATAGAATGGGAGGGACTTGGCTTGACAGCAGCACATGTGAAAGGGATCTGGGTGTTATGGTTGATCACAAGCTAAACGTGAGCCTGCAGTGTGATGCGGCTGTGAAGAAAGCTAATGCAATCTTAGGATGCATTAGCAGAAGCATTGTGTCCAGATCACGGGAGGTGGTCGTTCCGCTCTGTTCTGCTATGGTCAGGCCCCACCTGAGTACTGTGTCCAGTTTTGGGCACCACATTTTCGGAAGGATGTTGACAAACTCGAGCGGGTCCAGAGGAGGGTGACCAGGATGGTGAGAGGGTTGGAGTCCAAGTCTTATGAGGAAAGGCTGACAGAGTTGGGTATGTTTAGCCTGGGAAAGAGAAGGTTTAGAGGGGACATGATTGCAGTCTTCAAGTATTTGAAGGGCTGTCATGTAGAAGATGGAGTGGATCTATTCTCTCTTGCTCCGGATTGCAAGACTAGATCTAATGGGTGGAAATTACATTACCGGCTTAATATCAGGAGAAACTTCCTGACTGTAAGAGTGGTTGAGCAGTGGAACAGACTGCCTCGGGAGGTGGTGGATGCTCCTTCCCTGGACGTTTTGAAGAGGAGACTGGACAACCATCTTTTGGGTATGTTGTAGGTATGTAGGGGTTTCGGCTGTGTTCCTGCAGAGTGCAGGGGGTTGGACTAGATGGCCTGCAAGGTCCCTTCCACCTCTAACATTCTATGATTCTATGAATCACTCCAAAGCAAACTGATTTATGTAGCCGCCAAATCGCTCGCTCACAGCTTTAATGCCAGTGGCTCACAAAGTTGAATTTCTGCACACAAGACTCCCCACAGCGTAGCGGGAACGTTGGAGGCAACCCTTCCTGCCTTCCCTTCTCATGGTCTGCCCTAAGTTCACAGAATCCTCACTGCTGTCAGACGGCCATCCAGCCTCTGCTTGAAAACCTCTAAAGTTCATTGGTCTCAAAGCTGCCACTTAAGTCAAACTTTGTTCTCCGGATATCTGAATAATACCTTCGGATACCTTGAATAAAACCTTGTTGGTCTTAAAGGTGTGCCCCTGGACTTGGAAAAAGAATGTACCGTTTTATTGTGTTCATAGTCCGAGGTGAAGAATGACCCCCCCCCCCAGTTATGTCAGCTGAGTTTAATCATTGGCGGGCGTGGCCTTCCGGCCTCTCTCTAACCATGGGGAAAACGAAAGCGCCCGTCTCAGCAGGCAGAGCGATCTTGTTTTTCTCACCCTGGAGTGACCTCCGGAACTTCTCGACTTATCCAGAAACTGAAAGACGACAGAACCAGGGAGAGGCAATGGTTCTCGGCTGCAACCAGGGATTTTTTTTGTAGAAAAAGCCCAGCGGGGACTTATTAGCATAATAGGCGACACCCATCAGCAGAAATTCATGAGCATATCAGGCCACACCCCCTGATAGCACAGCTCATTGGCATATTAGGCCACACCCCCGTGTTGCCAGAAGTGGGGTCATCCAGCCACATCCACCTTTTGCTTCTTAGTCTGTTTACCTTGTTCGTTGTCAAAACCCCAGGGCTTTTTGTGGAGCAGGAACTCCTTTGCATGTTAGGCCACACACCCCTCATGTAGCCAATCTTAATGAGTTTCTGCTGTTGGGTGTGGCCTGTTATGCTAATGAGTTCCTGCTGGGCATGGCCAACTCGGGAGCCAGCCGGAACTCCGTTCCTGTGCGTTCCTGCCCAGAAATAGCCCCGGCTGTAACTAATCTGAGACAAAGCTGACTTGGCTTGGGGTTGCCAGCCTCCAGGTGGCACCTGGGGATCTCCTGTTCAGTGTTCCCTCTAAGCTGAGTTAGTGTGAGCCAGCTCACCGTTTTTCAGCCTCTGGCTCACACCTTTTTGTCTTCGCTCAGGACGGATGGCTCCAGAGCAAACTCACTACTTCAATGCCGGTAGCTCACAAAGTAGAAGTTTTGCTCACAGGACTCCGTAGCTTAGAGAGAGCGTTGCTCCTGTTATTATGATTGACTGCCAGGCGACAGAGATCCGATCCCCTGGAGAAAATGGCCGATCTAGAGGGTGAACTCTACGGCATTCTACACTGTGGAGGTCCCTCCCCTCCTCAACCCCCCCCCCCCCAAATCTCCAGGTAATTTCCAAACCAGTGTTGGCCATCCTAGCTAGTCTGCCCTGGAGTTTCCGCTAGGTCAGCTAAATGTAGTCTCTGTGCTCAGCAGCCCGTAGCTACGGTGGTGCATTTCGGGGTCCCGCCCCTTAATTAAAAGCCCCGCCCCACAAATAGCCATGCCAGAAACCTGATTTTTAACCATGACCTAGGGGGTACTCAGCTACCTGAAAGGGGGATCAGTCAGGATTCAAAATGATCTAGATAGGCCGGAGCAATGGGCGGAGACCAATAAAATGAATTTCAATAGAGACAAGTGCAGTCCTCCTCCTCCTCCTCCTCTTCTATGTAGCCCACCCCTTCAGCGTCTGAGAATTGTGCTTGCATTGGCATTGTGCTTGTATGTTTTCAAGTCTGTCTTCACAACTGTGAGGGCTAGAAACTTGCTGTTTTGGAATGAGAAGTTCTTAGGAAACCGACAATTATTATGCCAAACAAAGCAAAAAAAGAAACCCTCTTTTTGTACGTGCAGGGACCTTTGAAATTCTGAAACAACGTGGTGGGCAGAAACACAAAATGGCTGCCACAGGGGGTGGAGCCATCCACAAAATGGCTGCCACAGGGGGTGGAGCCATCCACAAAATGGCTGCCACAGGACTTTTATTGGACTTCCAGTCTGTGCTTACCCGCCCGGCAGGGCTCAGGGTGGACTGCAACGGTAATGATAAACCATTATTGCACGATAATTAAAACCATCTCTCCTTATAAATAATTATCTTTTGGTTTTGCAAGATTCTATGCGCTCCCATTGGCTGTAAAATGCCCTCCCTCAGCCATTGGCCCATCAGCCACCACTCAAGAGTACTCGCGTGCCATTGGCCGGGTGCTGGGTCTGCTCCTCTTCCCCACCCACTCCCCCTGGCAGACAGCTCTCTCTCCTGAGGAAGACAGTTCTCTTGACTCCTGTGAGGGACTGTCCCCTCAGTGGCTGTTGGTAGGCAGCCAAGCTTGGTTCTGTGAGTAAAAAAACAAAGGACTTTCAGCATCACCCCCTCCCCCGCCCATAACCCCCTCCCCAACGGCCACTTTCCTGTCAGAATAAATGGGAAAAGGCTCTTTCTCCTGCTTAGCTTCAGCATGGCTGGCTGGCTAACGAGGTGGGCCAGCAACCATCAGACCATTTTCTTCAACTCCCCGCTGGGCTGCCAATCTCCAGGTGGGACCTGGAGATCTCCCACTGTTACAATTGACCTCCAGATGACAGAGATCAGTTTCCCGGGAGAAAATGGTTGCTTTGGAGGGTAGACTCTATGGCATTATACCCTGCTGAGTCCTTCCACACATCTCCCAAATGCTGCCCTCCACAGGATCCACCCCCCAAATCTCCAGGTATTTCCCTAATCAAAGTTGGCACCTGTACTTTCTCCTCTGTCAGTAAAAGGCCCTTTCCACACCTATGTTGGCCTTTGGGAGAAAACTCATTGGGCCCAGTCCTGCTCAGGTTGCCAACTCCAGGTGGGCAATTCTTGGAGATTTGAGGGATGGAGCCTGGAGAGGGTGAGGTTTGAGGAGGGGTGGCACCTCAGACAGGTACAATGCCATAGACTCCACCCTCCAATCCAGCCATTCCCTGATGGGGAATCATTGTTGCCAATCTCCAGGTGGGGGCTGGAGGTCACTCGAAATTACTACTGCTCTTCAGGTAGCAAAGATCAGTTCCTCTGGAGAAAACGGTGGACTCTGTCATTATACCCTGCTGAGATTGCCACAGCAAATTGTCACGGAGTGCCCAAAGCCGGGGCACTCTCCCAGAGCCTCTTTCTCGAGCCCGTTGTATTTATTTCCACAACGGGCCTTATTCCTAGTCAAAACATAAAACAATTAGTAGAATCTACAGCAACGAGACGGCGGTCGAATCCAATCCATAAATCCTTGAATTGACTATCTGTATCAGGGGCAGTGTTCCCTCTGAGCTGAGTTAGTGTGACATTTTCGTCTCAGCTCAGGAAGGAGGGCTCCAGGGCAAACGGATTTATGCAGTCGCCAAATCACTCACAGCTTTAATGCCGGTAGCTCACAAAAGTAGAATGTTTGCTCACAAGACTCCACAGCTTACAGGGAACACTGGTCTCCGGCTCACAGATTTTTGTCTTAGCTCAGGGAGGAGGGCTCCAGAGTCAACTAATTTATGCAGCAGCCAAACCGCTCGCTCACAACAACGCCAGGAGCTCACAAAGTAGAACTTCTGCTCACAAGACTCCACAGGCTTAGAGAGAGCGTTGATCAGGGGTGGCTTGGGAGCCGCATGCGGTTCTTTCACACCTATCGTACGGCTCCCGGCAGGGCGGCTGAGGAAGCGAAAGGAGGCATGCCTCCCGGATTGGTCTTCCCTTCCCCAGCCAGTGTTCCCCTTCCTGGGTAGGCTTGAGGTGGGGGGGAGCCGAGAAAGAGAGCAGCTTTAACTTTAAATGAATTCCAAAGCACTTCCCACCAGTCTGGAGAAGGCATTTGTCTCTTTAAATCCCTTCTCCAAGCCGGCTGGTGTGGAGGCATGGGGGGGAGGGGTTGGAGAAGGCATCTGAAATTCTTTCCACCTCTCCCTCCCCCTCATTTATTTGCTTTCTTTCCACCTCTCTCTTTCTCTTTCTCTCTCTCTTTCCCCTTCCTTCCCTCCTCCCTCCCCCATCCATCCATTTGCTTTCTTCCCACCCTCTTAGACAAATATCACTAAAAGGTAAAGTAAAGGTTCCCTTGCTTGAAAGCCAGTCGAATCCAACTCTAGGGTTGCGGTGCTCATCTCCGTTTCAAAGCCGAAGAGCCAGCGCTGTCCGGAGACGTTTACGTGGTCACATGGCCACCATGACTAGACGCCAAGGTGCACAGAACGCTGTTACCTTCCCACCAAAGCGGTACCTCTCTATCTACTTGCAATTCCTTGCTTTCGAACTGCTAGGTGGGCAGGAGCTGGAACCAGAGACGGAAGCTCACTCCGTCATGCGGCACTCTCGGGTCTCGAACTGCTGAACTACTGGCCTTCCACAGCCTGCAGTTCAGCGTCTTAACCACTTGAGCCACTGCAGCTCCATTTATCACTCCATTTATCACAAATATCACTAGCAAACCATTAAATATCACTGGAAAAATAAATATCATTATCAATAGCTATTTCTACCCCCTTTTGTTTTTTTATTTTTGGCTGTCTCATTTAACGTTAATAAAAAGCAGATTCGCATGTTTTCAATAAAAACATGTGTGTGTCTTACGTAGGGTTGCCAAGTCCTACCTTTGGGATAGTGGGGGGAGTCCCGGGCATCCCTGGGAGGCCCCTGGCGCACATACAAAGCGCGCACGCCGTGATCAGATCACCCAGGAGTGATGTAATTATGTTGGGCATGTTGGGGGCGGGGCCACAATCATTCAAAGGAAAACCATAGAGTTCTCCCTCGGGTGATAGAGCGTACCCCTACAACGTGCCCGACGCTATTACATCACTTCCGGGTGATGTGTTCACACCAGGGACGTCGTGCGCTTTGGGGGTTGGGTCCCCCCCGGCGGCCCAATCCATGCTGGTGGGGAAAAGGCCTTTCGGGCGGGGGTTTCCCCACCCCCCAGGGGGACTTGGCGACCCTAGTCTTGTGGCTGTCAGACGTCTGACGTTCATTCCATGTGGCTCTTACGTTAAGCAAGTTCGGCCCCCCCCCCGCTCTGTATGGTGCTTGATTTAATCAGAGGCCTAAGCAAGTGGGCCGAACTGCAACCGACAAGTAGATGATACTAGGGAGAGCAGGGGAAGACGATGTTGCTAGACACCCGCCGCCTCAGTCGTAGGTCTGGTGGAACACCTCCAGTTTGCAGGCCCTGCAGAACTGTAATAAGTCCCTCAGGGCCCTGATCTCACGCAGGAAAGTGTTCCAGCGGGCTGAAGCTCTGGTTGAGGCTAATCCGATGTCTTTGGGGCCAGGGACCACCAGCAGATGTTGGCCCGCAGAGTGTAGAGCTCTTTGAGGGGCGTACTGGGAGCGACGGGAAAGGGACCTGGAGACCGGGGGTGTTTCAAAAATATCCAAATGATGAGGACCAGCAGAACCGAATTCCAGCAAGTGCAACACACAAAGCAAACATGCCAGACAAACAAAACTCCGTTGGAAGTGACTTTCTGTGGAAGCAAAAAAAAACAACTTTGCAGGAATGGCCGAGATGGAGGTAATAAAAACGGCACAGGATCCGCAGCAGAGGTGGTTTCCTGGTTCCGCAAGAGTTTCTCAGCTCTGTTTCCTCTCCCCGCGGCCCACGCACCTTCTGATGCATGGCCAGATTGGGAGGGTGCAGGGCGGATCACACAACCACCGTGGGCAGGAACCAAAGCCACAAACTGAAGATACAGAAGAGAGAAAACGAGCATTCTACGCTCCCTCCCTGAACTGGTACCCAAATAGGTGCTCTCCTAATTAATTGGGGGAATTAGCTTTAAAGAAGACAGAGCGAGAGGCAGGTAACTGGGATCTCCACCAATGTTTACGGGGATTATTCCCTTAGAGAACTCTCGAAAATAAACCAAGCAGATGTTCACCGGAAAGGTTTTTATTGAAAAAGAATAAAAAGGCAAAACACATACAATCACACTTAAAACACACAAACTAGCTAAGAGGAAATAAAGAGAGGAAGGGGGAAAGTAGTTTCGGGTAGGCAGTAGTTACCAGTCTCAAAGATAGAGGTCCATGGAGGCAGCAGTGAAATGACTAGCGTTTCACAGAGATGTGAGCGAGAGGAGGCCCACGGAGGCAAGTGGGTACAAGGTCTGGATCCAAGAAGCAGATGTGATACAGTTGTAGGCAAAATGTTCCCTGGGGCTATGCTGACATGTTTGCCTCAAAAACGATAACTTAATTGGTTTTTCGGAGATGGACAAAGGCTTGAGAGAGGCTTGATGGGTCTCACATAGTGATTTGGGAGAACTTTGATGGGTTTTCCTCAGTTGTAATAGAAGCGTAAATGTTTTTTGATTACCGTATTATTGCTGGATGGGGAAACTACCAGGTTTGAAGAACAGGGTTAAGTGTTGCTAGTTTAGGTTAAATGGGTAAGGGGGGGAGCAAGGCTGGAGTTGATGGGATTAGACCAAGGTGAGGTCATTGCTTCTTGGGAAACCTATTGTCCTTAATTATGCATCTCCTTAGGGTGGAGAGAGGGTCATTAGTCAGCCACCCGCCCTGACTTCACCTTCAAAATTTTTCCCAGACTTGTCTCTGGCTGGACTCTTGCTGGCATCCATATTGTGTCCTCTTTGGCCAGACAGTGTCTTATATTTGGGCC
Source organism: Gekko gecko (assembly GCA_029375565.1). NCBI lineage: Eukaryota > Metazoa > Chordata > Lepidosauria > Squamata > Gekkonidae > Gekko > Gekko gecko. The sequence goes on along the minus strand of JAPDNY010000001.1, from coordinate 11,042,742 downwards.
CATAGCTACGGTGGGGGTTTCTTAAAGGCACAGCCCCACAAGAATTTCTCCTGTAAATACTTTTTTCAATCATTTTAAAACATTTTTAAAGCACATGCGCTCCTTTAAGCAGAGGGGGTGCTATACTTGACTAATTCCCACGCTGGGCAGGGGGGGTGGGAGTAGGTGACCGCTAGGATCCCTTCTAATTCGGTGTCAAGAAACTGGCCTCCTTTAAGAGAGCTTTTCTGCCCAAGCGTTAGCTTTCTTGACTATAGAAGTAACACACACACCCGCCGCCACCGGCTTGTTCTCAGAATTGTTTCTTAGGCTGGCAGAAGTGATTTAACTTGCGGCAGCTGAGAACTGTCATCTCAAGTGGTTGACAGCTTGCAATTTAGAGATCTCTCCTGGTGATAACTTTCTATCGGCTAAACGGCTTTTCTTTCTGCATGGAGGACTTTAGCCCCACCAGAAAAAGAATTTGCCCCACAAGCCACAAAATCCTGGCTACGGGCCTGCTTATATTTACGATTTTTTTGAGGTGATAAGAACATAAGAGAAGCCAATGTTGAATCAGGCCAATGGCCCATCTAGTCCAACACTCTGTCACACAGTGGCCAAAATATACCAGGTGCCATCAGGAGGTCCAGCAGTGGGGTTAGGACACTAGAAGCCCTCCCACTGTTGCGCCCCCCCCAGCACCAAGAAGACAGAGCATCACTTGCCCCAGACCGAGAGTTCCCATCTATGCCCTGTGGCTAATAGCCACTGATGGACCTCTGCTCCGTATGCTTATCTAATTCCCTCTTGAAGCCATCCATGCTTGTAGCTGCCACCACCTCCTGTGGCAGTGAATTCCACGTGTTAATCACTCTTTGGGTGAAGAAGGACTTCCTTTTATCCGTTCTAACCTGACCACTCAGCAATTTCATGGAGTGCCCACCAGTTCTTGTATTTGGGAGGTCCCACCCACCCCCAAGCCCCTATCTCCCAGGTTCCAGCCTCAAATCTCCAGGTATCTTCAAACTAGGGTTTCCAGCTCTGGGTTGGGAAATATCTGGAGATTTTGAGGATGAAGCCCAAGAAGAGCTGGGAAGAAGAAGAAGAAGAAGAAGAAGAAGAAGAAGAAGAAGAAGAAGAAGAAGAAGAAGAAGAGATTGGATTTATACCCAGCCCTTCACTACCCAAAGGTGTCTCAGAGTGGCTTGCAAACTCCTTTCCCCTCCCTTCCCCACAACAGACACCCTGTGAGGTAGGCGGGGCTGAGAGAGCTCTTTCGAGGACTGCCCTTGAGAGAACAGCTCTGAGAGAACTATGGCTTGCCCAAGGTCATCCAGCCAGGTGCAAGAGGAGGAGTGGGGGAATCAAACCCGGTTCTCCCAGATTAGAGTCCGCGCACTTCACCACTACAGCAAACTGGCTCTCCAGGAAAGGAGGGGAGGGGTTTCAATGGGGTATGATGCCACAGAGTCCACTTTCCAAAGCAACCATTTTCTCCTGGGGAACTGACCAGTTGTAATACCGG